>SSNQ01034240.1:62503-125003 GCA_006942095.1 Nothobranchius kuhntae
GCTGCTTTTCGCGGCTGCATGCACTGACGTGTGGAGAGTCCCCAACCCTACCTCCCCACCTAGTGGACACTTATGTTGTGTGATGTCTGAAGTCTGTTGCATTTCTGTCTGAGGTGTTTTTTTTTTTTTTTTGCAGAGCAAAGCTGCCCTCCCTGTGGAGGGTAACTCTGAAGTGTCTTTTTTCCTCCACCTGAACCAATCCTCATATAAACCCTCTTATCTCTATTAAGGTAGCGCGACTCAGGGTTGCGAATGACCACAGTCACCGATTCTTGTCATGTGTCTATGTCTGTATGTCTGATCTCTGAATTGTGTGTGCTGAAACTCTCATTTCCCTCTGGGATTAATAAAGTATCTTTGAATTGAATTGAAAAAGCTTCTGCTGATCACAATTCAACAACGGATTATGAAAGAACGGTTAACGCTCGAAACGCGCGGATTCTTCCGGACTCATGAAAGAAGGTGAGCCTCCTCTCTGTTTTCGTTGTTTTAGCATTGGCATCATCCTAGCGCGCAACGTTCTGTCACTCTTAAAAAACAATAAAAACGGTGAGAAACGACTGGCAGTGAATGAGTTAAATCCATTAAAGACCATCCACTTTCCAGATGATTTCCTTACGCTATAGCATAGTCCTAATCCAATGTCAACCTCAATGCTAGATTTAATCTCACAAATATTTTCACCCTTCATCCTCATCAAAATGTGGAAAATCTGTTCTTTTATAAACTAACACAAACCATTTAGTACGTAGGAAAGTAAATTTTTACTTTTATCTTTCTCAAGCTTTATAAAATCTGATCTCTAACTATTCTCAGCAACACTGCGTTCTGCTGTTTCACCATGAAGCAAGCAAAACAGCCAGCTGATGGGAGGTGGATGTGAATGCACAGATTGTTTTGTTTCCATGAAAAAAATGTGTTTGTCTGTTGCACGAATGCCTTGTCCTTCCTTCTGGAGACAGATTTTATCTTCCACATTCATCCTTGCTCGTGTTGTGGTTTGCAAAACCATTTTAAAGGAAGCCTTCGGGCCATTTGGTCTGAAATGCTTAATTTGTGATGATCCAAATACAGACTAATGCAAATAGAGAAGTGAATGCAAACGCATCTATACACACCACTGTAGGCGTTACTGTTTCCAGTTATCTGTACTTTTCTGTAGTATTTTAGAATCAACCACCTTCAGCAGCACAAACACACACGACTAAGTCGAGGAGGCTGGCACATCGGGAACTCAAAGGGTTAAAGAATCATCACTTCAATGGGACCACATTCAAAACTTAGGCCGATGCTAATGCCTTTCATTAGGCACATGAATGGCACCCAGATGGTCCAATGAGGGCGGATTAACGACAAAAACAACAGTCCCTTTAACTTTTAGTGACTTTCAGGGGAGAATCCAGTCAGAATCANTAGAACCGCTGCTCCTCCGGATCGAAAGGAGCCAGTTGAGGTGGTTTGGGCATCTGGTCAGGATGCCTCCTGGACGCCTCCCTGGGGAGGTGTTTCGGGCATGTCCTGCCGGCAGAAGGCCCCCGGGTCGACCCAGGACACGTTGGAGAGGTTACATCTCCAATCTGGTCCGGGAACGCCTTGGGGTCCTGCCGGAGGAGCTGGTGGACAAGGCCGGGGAGAGGACGGCCTGGAGCTCCCTAGTTGGGATGCTGCCCCCGCGACCCGGACCCGGATAAGCGGAGGAAGACGAGACGAGAGACGAGATCCTCATCAAAATGTGGAAAATCTGTTCTTTTATAAACTAACACAAACCATTTAGTACGTAGGAAAGTAAATTTTTACTTTTATCTTTCTCAAGCTTTCTAAATCTGATCTCTAACTATTCTCAGCAACACTGCGTTCTGCTGTTTCACCATGAAGCAAGCAAAACAGCCAGCTGATGGGAGCTGGAAGTGAATGCACAGATTGTTTTGTTTCCATGAAAAAAATGTGTTTGTCTGTTGCACGAATGCCTTGTCCTTCCTTCTGGAGACAGATTTTATCTTCCACATTCATCCTTGCTCGTGTTGTGGTTTGCAAAACCATTTTAAAGGAAGCCTTCGGGCCATTTGGTCTGAAATGCTTAATTTGTGATGATCCAAATACAGACTAATGCAAATAGAGAAGTGAATGCAAACACATCTATACACACCACTGTAGGCGTTACTGTTTCCAGTTATCTGTACTTTTCTGTAGTATTTTAGAATCAACCACCTTCAGCAGCACAAACACACACGACTAAGTCGAGGAGGCTGGCATATCGGGAACTCAAAGGGTTAAAGAATCATCACTTCAATGGGACCACATTCAAAACTTAGGACGATGCTAATGCCTTTCATTAGGCACATGAATGGCACCCAGATGGTCCAATGAGGGCGGATTAACGACAAAAACAACAGTCCCTTTAACTTTTAGTGACTTTCAGGGGAGAATCCAGTCAGAATCATACTTTTTCTCTCGTTTGGTTGCAGTTTTGATGCAATGAGTGATTAAATGAGTTCAATACAAATTCACATTCAGCCAACAAAAAACACAGGAAAGAAGCAGAAGGCTGTTTACTCGTGGTCAGGTTATTGGGGGTTATGTTGGGTTATTTGGAGGTTTAGTCTCTGAAGAGATGCAGCCCCAGTTTAAGGTGCTTTGGTTAAGTTCTCTTGGTTAGAAATGGCATCACTCCTAAAGGTTTGACGTGAATTTACGGTAATGAATCTGTTTGGATGCCAGCTCTAATTAAAATGCAATGTTTGAGTTTAAAATGCCTCGTTTCCAGTTAGATTTCCAACTTTGTAAAGAAACACTAGTAGCCAGTTACGAGACGTCTTTTAATCATTTGTTTTGTTTGATAAGGAGTTGTGTTACTGAGTCAGATGAGATTTGCCCCCTGTTGCATGGCACTGCACCTCCTCCAGAGCTGTGGTTACTGGTAGGTTAGGCGGTTAGGTCATTAGTGGAGTTAAAGGGATTTTATTACCTTTTTCGTATAGCCACTCGTCAACTACCCGACCATATCGAAATGGGATTCTTTGTCTAGCAAGTGCCAGGCGCTCATTATCAATGTTCCCTTTAAGAAATTTGGAGAAGACAAATTAAGAAAGGTTACAAGCAAATCTGGAAGTTGAAAAGTTAGAGGTTAGAAGGGCAACAATGCAAACGTTTAGCAGGTTATGTACTTTAAATCAGCCTTAGTTAGGACAGGAAGAACTTGAGATATGTTTTAGTCTGGTTTGTGCGGTTAGACAGGTTAACAACACTCTAGTTACACTGAGATTAAATGATTTAACAACACCTACCGACAGGTTAAACAGATTTATGACTTATTTAGATGCAAGACAGGTTTAGAACTGTCTGCAAAGGGAAAGCACTTTAGAAAACCATTAGCAGTTGAGTTAAGCTAGGTGCACACAGAACCAGCAGACGGAAGTACAAGTGTGGAAGGATAAAGCAGAACAAGACATCTGTCGGCAGTAAAACATTATTTCAAAAGGAGCAATCAGACAGCACAAAACACACGTCATGGTTGTTCTCAAGGAAAGCGTGATTTTAGTTCCCACAGCAAAATACAGAGTTGTAGAGTTGTTGATGAGCAAATGGCCCCCTCAGAGGGGCATGCTCCACCCCGGAGCATCACCTTACTCTGAACCAGTCGTCTTCACCTGCAGCAAGAGGAGACGAAGTGAATCTGTCAGCACTGTTTTCTGTTACCCCGTTTTTCCCTTACGCAGTAATGGAGCTCTCCTCATTGGCACTTGGCAATTAGCAGCACTTCATCAGTGTGTCAAAGAAGTTTCATCGCTGCTGTGCAAACTTATTATCCCTCACTTCACTTCAATCAACCTCGGGGTCATGCTGCCTGCATCTCCAGCGCTGTCAGTAAAAGCAGAGCTGGAATGAAGGGAGTTGAGGGGCTGGCGGTGACCAGGCGGTGCATGATGGGAGGGGTCCATGAAGGCTGATGAAGAGTCGGTGTCACAGTATTAATTAAAGACCTCACATTTCATGCAGGAATGAACATCACCTGCTGCCTTTCATGCCACTGTTTTATCTTAAGACGCCTTTATGCTGACGCATGGTTCTCATGCTGCACTGGTCAAAACAATGAAATGATGCTAGAACTCACACAAGCTGTCAGCTGTCTGTGAATGAATCTCAGCTAATGACACGATATCAACGTGTAGCGTTAATTATACAGCCATGTTTGTGTTGGCTTGGCTTTGGACGGCCATCTTCAATTGTACTGGATCTAAACGTCCATCAGATCCAGACAAACACGCATTTGTTTCTTCAGATATTAACGGACAGGGTAAGATGTAAGCCCAAAGTCACACGGCTGCATTGAGACCATGACTTCAAAAGATGGGCGAATAGTCCAGGAGCTACGCAGAGACGCCAAGCTACCACCAAACTAAAGCTCTCTGTTGGCAAACGTGGTTTGGGACTACTAGCGGCAGCCATGTGGAGTTGGATCACACATCCAGTGGGTCATGAGACTGGTCTTGTGTGATCTGTGAGAGTACCTAGTAGGAACGACTCCCAGCTACTAGCACATCGAATCCTAGCTCAGCATCCGTAAAACTAGCAGAGTCAGCCGTTGTTAGCTGGGATGCTGAACTGGGTGGACTTACACAGGAAACACCCTCCCACCCAGCGTAGGGAACTGTTTTTAGGCACTGACCCCAAAGAGTGGCTCAAAAATGTCCTTGTGTTTGTGAGAAGTTCTGGAGGTCCTCCAAAAAGAAAAACATTCAGAATTATTTCAAAGTACTGAAAATTATTTGATATTTTAAATGAAAATTTTAAATAATGGTCTGCTGGAGAGCGAGATGCAATCCAGATGACAGGAGTGACTGTGGGATGAGTAGAGAGGAGCTCTGAGCCTTGTATCCTGCGTCCTCTCTGGAATATACTTGGGTTTCCCCACCCCGCCCCTCCACAGCCGTTGCTGCAGCACAGATCTAAAACAGACCACCTCTTGCTTCTGCAGTACCTACTTCCCCTCCCCAGGGGTCTCTCTACCCACGCCTGCTGGAGCACACAGCTCACACAGAAACCGGAGCTGCGTGCACGTCGTACATGAAGACACGCAGCCGCTCATGCGTGAAGAAGAAGGGCACCTCGGAGGAGATAATGAGAACTTAATGGAAAAAGAAAGACAGAGAAGTGGTGGAAGGCTGGGATGAATGATCTGTGGCACATGGATGGAAGAAAGTGTTGCACAAAACCAGCCAGGTAGGGTTCTGACACGATAGAACAGGCCAACAGAGCACGGGACCACATTTTATTTGTTGTTCATCATTTCCCCACGCAAAGGCGTTCATTCAAAGTAGAATCAGTTCTTGTTAAATCTCCACTTATTCATATTGACTGGAAGCCTCAGTGATAAAGCAGCCCTTTGGACGCAGGCTCACCTTTTATTCCTGCTCTGCCTCTGATAACACATCATGTTTTATTCTTTTCTTGAAACACAATTTGCTCCAAATGACAAGAAAACCATAGAAAACCAGTTACAGGTGTGTTTCCACATGGCACTTAGGACAAGCGTGATTCTGCTCAGCTTTCTGGAAAAGCAGCGCAGCAATTACGGCGCTAATACGAGCCAGTTTTCGTAATGACCTGGGCACTCTGCTGCAATCACTAAACTAGAGAGGGAGAAACAGACGCTGCTGGCAGCGGAGGGAGAAAACAAGACGGGTGTGGTGGCGGCGGTGCAGAAATGTGCTCGATAACAAGGAAAACAGAGAGAGTGGCCACTTGTGAGAGGAATCAATCCGGAGTGTGTATGTTCTCCTGCTGCTGCAAACCTCCGACTAAATCTGCTCTCTGCTCTGAGATTCTGAATCACACCGATGGTGCTGCTTTTAATACTTCACACACGGCTCCTTAGATCACCCCCTAGTGTTGAGGGTTCAGCGCTGCACGTAGACAATCTCCCGTCTACAGAAGTTATTTATTTTTTAATTCCCACCATTCTTTCCTGAATCCATTTTCCTTGTCTTGATGTCTAATCCTTTCCTTTTAGCTCACTTCCCTTCCTTCCCCTCGGCCTGTCCCTCTTCTGTTCTTAAACAATCACTCATCCACGCTTCATTCTGTCCTTTTTCTCACCCTCCTGCCAAAACCCATCTTGATCTCTCTGACTAGTAACTTCCAGGGCTCATTCTCTCCATCCCTTTTGTCCTCCATCTGCTCCATCTCCATCACTTCTTTGTCCAACTTCCACTCATCTTCATGCCTCTATTAATTTCCATCATAACTCTTATTCACACATCTCACCTCTAACCTGCCGGTTCTGTTTTGGTCCCGTTCATAAGTGTTTTATTTATTTTATAGAAGTGACTCGATGTGCACGAGTCATGGCTCGGTGCACACTCGATCATGGTTAAGGGTTTGTGGCCATTAAATGTGATGTTTATATCTTCACTATTTAACAGAGGCGATTCAAAGAAACCAAAAATATGATCCATTTGGCTTTCCATACACTCTGCCTCTCTATTCCTTGCTCACTGACATTGATCACAAAGACCATGACATGGTCTGTAGGTCCAGTGGAGCCATTTAGATACCATTATTAAAGTGACAGTGTGTATTTTCCTGGTGATAGGGGGCAGTACACACCTAAATCACTACAAGCTAGCAGTTATTTGTGATCGATTAAGACCTCACCGACGGATAGCCATTAGGGTCAATAATCCCCGGGAGCACAATGTTCAAACGAGTGATTGGTCAGATCGTTCAATCTCGAGCAAAATGACCAACATTCCAGACTCTCTTTCATCCCTGGCAACGAGTGAAGAGGCTAAAGTTGTAAACTAACGTTTATAAACGACAAACGTTTTGTATGCGTTTGTTACGTCTCAGTAAACGCATTTGTCCCTCACGGGATCCACAGAAGGAAACATGGTGTTTAACATGGCGTCGCCCAGAGACTTAGACCCGCTCCCGTGTACTTTAGACCTGATTGTTGTCGTTATGTTACAAAGCCACCAATATCTTTCAACAAGTAGGCATCGTTTATTTCATTTTCAACATTTTGATGGATTTTTCCAGAGATTAACGGTAAAAACTACACATTGTTACTTTAATCATTTTCTTTTGTGATGGTGAACAGATGGCAGTGGCAGATTATTTAGTTTGGCATCCTGCAATTGAGCCTTGTCTCCATGTGTGGATGGTGTGATGTGAATATCTGTTACTGTCCTGATCTAATCACATATGAGGGCACCTGCAGTTTGGGTCCTCTGTTCTGATGCAACCCTCTGGGCACAGGGCAGGCACTTCACTCCTCTGCCACCATCATCCCGGATCTTAACAACAGTCCACACGTGACCTTTGTTCATTAGCAGCTAGCTAGGAGCTACTCAGTAGCTACTGAGGACTGTGTGGCCTCCTGTATCCCAGAATGGTTGTAGTGCTGGTTGGGGGTTAGATCCCCTTCACAGTATATGAACTACTACGACTGAATTGGTGTTTGTTTGGAACAGAGGCCGGACGCCTTCCATGAGAGGAGGTTTAGACACATCCCAATGGAACGAGATCCAAGGTCAGACCAGGACACGCTGGAGAGGTTTTATCTCACGGTTGGCCTTGGATTGCCCAGAAGTTCCCCTAAAAGAGTGAGAGGGGCTAACTTGGAGCGGGAGGTCTTGCATTAAGCTACTGCCCCATGATCCAGTCAAGAACAAACAGCAGAAGATGGATGGACTTGATCATCCATGAAACATCTCAGTACTGTGCTGTATGTACACATTTGGTGCAACCCCACCTGAAAACCTGCTCACTGTCTAGAAGGTGTGTCTCTAACGAGTCAGTAACATCTGTATCCAAGCTGGCTCGCAGCAAACATGTGCTGCAGTACTAAATGGATGCTGAAGTGCGTGGGAACGTCTCCAGTCAACTAGCTGGGCGTGGCAACATCCTGATCAGAAACAGGGACTTTGAAGAAATCAGGACACAATGACGTACAAAACAAAAAGAAATGTGAGCAGAAGTGAACGGGGCCTGGTGAAGCCCACAGAGAGCAGAATGCACCTGTAATTAGAGTACACCGCTAAGGAGAGCCTTGTGAAACAAAACCTGCCACCAGGTCCTGCTGGACAGGTGTGTGTGTCCTCTCTACATCACGCTGTCGGAAAGTCTAAATTCCTCGGTGTCCTGCATGTTTGTTTGCATCTGTTTGCATTTAACTCCTCGGGGAAATATGTCATTCTGAGTGAACCAGCAGAACTTCTCCCTCCCCACTCGTCTCCCACCAGCTGAAGCCTGCTCTGCATGAGAATGGAGGGGGTGAGGAGGGGTGGTGGTGGTAGATTAAACAGCTGGGCTCTTCTCTTCTCCCTTCCTCCCACCGGCATCATCACACTCGCTTCATTCCCAAGACCATTTTCTTTGCTGATATGAAACAGTACGATTAGACCGGGCACTCAGGAAAATCTGGTGTGCATCAGAGAGAAATGAACGAGTGAATTAGACGGTGGCGCTGTGGTGTTCAGGCAAATGTTTTTCATTTCATTCTTCATTAATCGGCCTTTAACAGGACTCAGCAGTATTTGTTTGTTTACTGGCTTGTAAAACAACAACAACAACAACAGAACAACATTTAAGATGACTAGTTGACAAAGAAACAATACTGGCAGAAACTTAGGTTAGGTTAGGTGACTGATTTAGGACTTTGTCACTCACAGATGAATGTGGCTTTTTGAACCTGAGCCTATTGGCTAGTGTTAACCTGAAGGCATACATGCCTGTTAGCCTACACCTCTCTGGTTGGTCGTAGGAGTATGTCACTTAAGCCCCCTTCAGACAGGCCATGAAAAACGGAAATGTTCAGGACTCTGTCCGTAAGACCTTTCTGTCTGAATACAAACATCCGGATAACGTGTTCCGGAATTTATCCGGACGAAGGCCCTAGTAACAGGTCCGGACTTGTTACGGACAGGCTGGCTGCTTCAGACTGGTGAGGTAGAGTTCCGGACAATGGGGAGGGGGAGGAGGAGGGGGCCGGGGGACGCTGTGCACACCTAGATAGCCCGCTGCTGTAGCATGCGGCGAACCACGGCAGCTCGCCTCCTACGGTACCGCCTAGACGCGCGACGGAGCGCTTCACACCGCTTCAGTGATTCCTTTAACCATTGAGCTTCATCATCCAGGTCTCTTATGCGTCTTCGTGTGCGCAGAATTATGCTTAAGCGCCTCGTGATTTTTATCTTGAGAGGCGCTATAGAAATGATATTTTCTTCTTCTTCTTCTTCTTAACATGAGTCCGATTCCCCCCCACCCCCCGCCGCCGTCAGACATCTGGAACTTTCCCCTGCTGTGTGAACGCAGCCGAAAGGACAAGTTCCGGTACAAAAGTGATGTGTCTGAAAACACAGTTCCGGTTAAAAACCGGATTGAATTGTCCGCAAATGTTCCAGAATGTCTGTCTGAGACCATGTTGGACCGCCCTCCCCTGAGGATGTTTCTCCACATGGTTGTTTAATGTTGAAGCTAGAGGATAAACGTGTACGAGTGAGTGTACCTCCAATAAAATATATAGAAGCTTATTCTGGGAATTCTTTCTGATCAGGATTTGACAGCCATGGTGCTGCGGCTAGTCCCGTGTTTGTTCTCATAGCTCAGTCATGACTGCTGGGACTGTAAACCTTTGATCTCTGTAAGCCTGATTCATAGCCAAAAACCGTTCAAAGGATGATCACCATAGCCACATGAAACTGGTGATTAGACCAAGCAAACAGGGGCAACATGGCTGTCAAGTGGCCCTTACATTTTATTATGACGGTGCGCATTTCTGACCCGTTGGTACATTTTCACTATCACACCATCACCATCGTTTTCATGTCTGGTTCGTTGAGTTACTAAAGTCTGAGCTCCAGCTAACGTTGAGCTAACAATGCTAACGGTCAATAAAAAACAACTGTCTGCTCAAACAATATTTCAAGTAGCGATGTGACGTTCACGAATGAATCGAATCTTTTGAACGGAGTTTCAAAGTGAACAACGATAGCCGAGTCCTTGTAGAGAACTGTTCATCTTGTCTTCCAGGGAACCCTCGTCGTTCTCACAGACATAAGTGGGACACGTTGCACCTCCCCCCTCGGTCTCATGGCACCTCCCCCCTCGCTCTCATGGCACCTCCCCCTCGCTCTCATGGCACCTCCCCCCTCGCTCTCATGGCACCTCCCCCCTCGCTCTCATGGCACCTCCCCCTCGCTCTCATGGCTCGTTTGGACGCCTCTTTGAGGTAAACGACCAACAGCTCCTTTGAGGAGCCTTCACTGATCTCAGGCTACTTATCAGCGTACTTTGTATGACTCGTCCATGCTCTTCAGTTAGAATCTAGATTTTTTATGTATTTATTTATTTATTTTTTTGTACACGTTTGTAATGGGTGGTTGTTGGGAATGTCGGGGGCACTGAACCCTTCTGAAGTGTTCCCCAACCGCCACGGGATCCAAGTACTTTAAAAAGTACCGCCTACTTCCAACGGCCATTTTCCACTGTGGATTTCTACATTGGTAACCTTCTTCAGCCCCAGCTTCTGAAGCAGGAGCAGACAAGTTAAAGCTACCCTGATGTCCGAAAAAGGTTCCTGAAGGAGAAGCGGGCGTTGTGGACCACCTGCATGGTTCAGGTAGGTGTAGGCTTTACGTGTGATTGACTAGACGTGTGTGGGGACTGTGGACCAGCTCCAGGTTATAACGCTCTGTGGGCTTTTGCACAAGACTAACATTTGAAATCCATTCCCGAGAATAGAGATTATGTTGGAGAAGATTGGCCTGCAGCCATGCTGTGCCCCCCTCCCGGCTACGAACACCTCTCACTGTGGAAGCTATCCTGGGTCTGCTCATCATTGATTCATTTTACATGGATCAGATGAAGGAGGCGTGGTGTCCACACACAAACATGCTTAAGATGTTTATCTCTTTATTTTAAAACTGTCCCTCACTTGTTCTCTGTCACACATCCCCACCTCTCACGTCTGCCTGCAAACCATTCAGGATTGTCTCCATTTGAACTATTCGCTCATTATTCATCTGTGCTGCAGTTCTCAGTCCAGCAGCTCGTTCTCATTGCTTCCCCTCAGCACCCTTCATCTCAGTCACGCATTGATTAGTGCTAGAGTGGCTGCCAGAGTCGGCTGAAGGATCCCCTCTCCATTCACCCTCAGAAAATAAAAAGAAAAAAGAAGAACTCATGGAAATCAAAGCTGTCACTTCTCTAATTACCCAGAGCAATCTTTTTCCTCTGCCGATCTGCACTACTTAGCTGCCTCTTCAGTCCCTCTCTCTCTCTCCCTCATCCCACAGCCACAGGCCAATAATATGAGATACCTTCCAACTGTGCGAGATCCAATCAGGTGGAGTCACAGAGCACCAGAGGCCCAATAATTGTTGTACTTTCCTGAACAAAATACAATAAAAGCCAAAATTATTAAATTACATCAAGTGTCAGTCATCTCACATTTGTGTATCCCGAGTGCCCGAGTTTGCAAATCCTCCAGCCTTTACAGTTCCTGTCGAACATAAAGTTCTTAAAAGTTTTTACTTTTAGCCCCAAAGTTAGATTTGCACAGGCTCTGCTGCACACCTGTTGGTGCTTTCATCATCCGTCCAGTTGCTGCTCCACCAGAGTCTCAACACTCTGAGAGGGACCAGGAGCTTTGTGTCACATGTTTCTATGGCAACAGAAGTATCATTACAAACTCATGGTATCAGTTGATGTTTATATTAATGAAGCAGCTCATATTTATAGTGTCGCTCCTTCAGTTTAACAGGAAACAACAGTAATAAGTGAAGCGAGGACCTAGGATGGTGATGACAACACAGGAACAGGTGATGAGGAGAGAAGTGGGGAGGGCTGAGAGTAGAACCAGACCAACCAAACCAAAGATGAACAGATCATGACACCACCTCCTCTGGAGGATTGACCACAAGCTCTCATTTTCCTGGACCTGGACTCAACATATTGATATTTTGGTTCTCATCCATCATGCTGAAGAAGACACTGTTCATCACCAAACTGCTGTTGAATGGTTGGAAGAAATCCTCTGGGTGGATGTTTAGGTGCCACAGATGTGCTGAACCAGTTCCTTATCTTCTCTGTGATCCTGCAACAACACTGATTCTATCAGAGCGCCTCGAAAACAAACTTCACATCCTCATCATCCGGCCTCAGCCCTTCTGCCTCTGGGTCTCACCCGTCAGCAGATTTAAGATGAGATGTGTGCCTACATCATTATTTTATCAAAGTAACACACACACACACACACGCACGTACGCACGCACACACACACACACACACGCACGCACGCACGCACGCACACACACAGATGGTCTCAGGGTGTTGTGCTGTTGGAGGACACAGGCTGATGAGAGTGCTCACTGTTTCTGCTTCCAGATGCTCCAACCAATCAGAAAGGCAGTCCATTAAATACAAAGGACTTGGCTCCAGCCTTCAGCTGGACCTTCAGTGGTCAGTCCTGGAGAGGGGTGGCTTCTTACATTGGTGATCTTCTTAGTCCCTACACCCCCAGCAGGTCCCTGAGGTCCAGTGATCAAAGCCTACTGGTTGTGCAGCACCAGGCTAAAGGTCAAAGGTGACAGATCATCTGCTGCTGTGGCCCCCAGACTCTGGACCTCTCTCCCCCTGAGCCTGAGATCAGTGGACTCAGTGGTCTCCTTTAAAAAGCAGCTGAAGACTCACTTGTTCAAGCTGGCTTTTGTATGACCTTCTTCACCTCTCTCTCTTTATTCTGCTCTCCCCACCTGTTCCACCTTCCTCAGGATCCACTGGTTTCCCTCTTTCCTGTTCACTCTCTCTCTTTCTTAACAGTTTTAATCACAATTGTCTATTTTTGCTCATTTTAAATATATTTTTAATAATTTTCTAAATGCTTTTTTATATTTTTACATTTTTTTGTTTTTGTGAAGCGCCTCGTGATTTTTATCATGAGAGGCGCTATAGAAATGATATTTTCTTCTTCTTCTTCTTCTTCTTCTTCTTCTTCTTCTTCTTCTTCTTCTTCTTCTTCTTCTTCTTCTTCTTCTTCTTCTTCTTCTTCTTCTTCTTCTTCTTCTTCTTCTTCTTCTTCTTCTTCTTCTTCTTCACTGCCCTTCTCCACACCAGGCCATCCTCCACAAGGGGAGCCAGCTCTGAGGGTTGCTGGATCTTCTGCAGCCCTAAAACCTTCACAACTGCAGTGGACGTGGGTTTTTGGTATCCTGGACGTTTGCCATCACAAACCCTCAGACAGACACCTCTGTAGCGACTCGTGTTTGTTCCACTCCCTGAACTTTTGACCACGTCTGTGTTCACTTGAACAAGCTTCAGAAATGAAGGGGTGCTCCTCACAAGAGGCACAACAGCAAAGATAGTTTCCTGTCAGCCCTGACGTGAGTTTCACCCCCACACACTAAGCCGTCATCTTCTGCACCAGTGGACCATTAAAGCTACGCAACACTGCTCCAGGACTCCTTGTTGGGAGGCCCATGCTAGTGAAGTGAAATCTAGTCCGCATTCAGCTGAAGTCTCTCCGCCTCCAGCCGTTTGTCTGACTGTGGTGTTTTGCACAGAGAGCACCCCTCTTCTACCCTAATCCGTTTGCTCCTTAGCTTTTGCTGCCCTGACTACTTTTAGAGTGCTCTTATATTGCTTTTGCCGACAGGAGGAGGGAAGCAGATCTTCATGGCTGCTTCAGTCTCCTCTCCTCAAAGTGTCTCTTTATCCGCCTTGTTTATTCACGCTTGGTGTTCCATCTCTGAGACCGTGCAGCTTGCAAAGACAAAGATGGATGCTGAGGACCAGCGCAGGCACAGAAGTAATGATGAAGAGGAAGGATGAAGGAAAGAGTGCAGCTGAGAGCCTTTTTTCATGCCGTTTATCTGAGGAGTGAGAGCGTCTTTGTGGCTCAGGCTGAAGAGCTGGCGTTGACCTCACTCATATCAGAGGTTTCTCTTTTTCTTCTGTAAAGTCATGAATCTTACTCCCTGTCTCTAATGTCCTGCCCTCGTGCTGAACGGATCTTTTTTCATGTCTCAGGATAAAAACAGGGAATGACAACAGCCCAAATCTAGCTGATCTCTCGTTACCTGCTCTTGGTTTAAGATCTGTGTTAAGTGGTGTCCATGCAAGAGGAGTATCGTTACAACTGGGCTGTTTTCATCCAGCAAAGTGCTTTATGCCTGGTTATTAGCACCATGGATATGCAGAATCACACGTAAAACCTCACCAGGAACACCAGGGATTTCCTTTTCTAGGATATTGTGAAGATCCCACCTCTCATTTCTTCACTCCATCAGCCTGTTATTTAACAACCTTGCTGCAGGGTGCCATTAATGTTCTCCTTTCCCACCTTCCCTGCCCATCAACCCGTCCACGTGTGCAGTAAAGTCATACCCCTCCCACGCCGCTTTCTAGTTTAAATTCTCATCAGTCAGAGAGCAAAGTGTCAGCTTCACAGCAGATCTGTGCTTGTTAAGAAACAGGTGCGTAAGATCTAATGAGTACGTAGGAAAGGCTGCACGACGTGCTGTCTCCGTGGTCGTAACGGAGGCTGCAAAATACGGTGATCGCTCTGTGATGGCGATGGCGTAACCATGGCTGTAAAAAGCGTGATTATCCGACGCTCTAGGGGCTGCGTGGTGAAGTGCAAATGCCAAGTGTTGCAGGAAACGGACGGCTCTTGCAGCTAACTGAGATGAATTACAATAATCTGAAAAACAGTTAGTGCAGAGAGACAACGCCGGTGATGAGAGACAGACAGGTATGCATGAAGCACGTCTAACACTAACATCTTCATCTACCAGGGCAGGTGGACTGACTGTGAATAGATGTGATTATTTACTGAACCAAGCAGCTGTTGGAATAATTCACACTTCTAACAAGTTTAATGAGCTCTAAGTCAGCGACGTGCATTTTTGCTGCGACCGTTTTCATCTGAACTCTCCAGGACAAGCTTGCTCGTCATTTCTGCAGATATTTTTCAGGCATCTTGAAGGACATTTCAAAACTTTTCTTTGGATGTTGCCCGCCTTTTATTTTGTGCTCTGTCAGGATGACACCCACGGTGCTTCCACATGGCTGATGTCTGGGCTCTGAAGACACCGCCCCATGGCTGATGGTGCTCTGCTGTGGGTGTTTCTCTATCCAGGTCTACTTTGGCAGCATCATCATGATTAAATAATGAAACAGTTGACAACCAGACCCTTTTCAGGCCTTGCTCTGTGGGAGATTATAATGTGAAGCACACTTGCAGTTACATTTCTACTTGTAAAGATGGATTTAAAAAACCTCGCTGTTGCTTTGAAGAAACTATGATGGAGGATTTGCACTTTGTGGAAAACATAAATACATATAAAGATGACGACACACTGAGATGTTGACTGAACAAAGACAAACTACTGCAGCTTAAAATAAAACAGAAATGTTGGGAAAAAATGAAATATTGTCAGGAAAAATAAAAACATTGAAAATAAATCCGGGGGTGGATGAGATCCGCCCGGAGTTCCTTACGGATCTGGATGTTGTGGGGCGGTGTTGGCTGACGCGGCTCTGCAATATCGCGTGAACATCGGGGCAGTCCCACTGGACTGGCAGACCGGGAGGGGGTGGTCCCCTTATTTAAAAAGGGGGACCGCAGGGTGTGTTCCAACTACAGGGGGATCACACTCCGGAGCCTTCCTGGTAAGGTCTGTTTAGGGGTTCTGGAGAAGAGGGTCCGTCGGATTGTTGAACCTCAGATTCAGGAGGAGCAATGTGGTTTTGGTCCTGGCCGTGGAACACTGGACCAGCTCTATACCCTTAATAATAATAATAATAATAATAATAATAATAATAATGCATTGAACTTATATAGCGCTTTTCTAGACACCCAAAGACGCTTTCACACACTCTCACATTCACACACTGCTAGTGATGGTAAGCTACTTGTAGCCACAGCCGCCCTGGGGAGGTCTGACAGAGGCGAGGCTGCCATTTGGTGCCGTCGGCCCCTCTGACCACCACTAACACAGGCAAGTTGGGTGAAGTGTCTTGCCCAAGGACACAACAGCAGGATATCCCTAGCGGGAGCTGGAATCAAGCCCATGACCCTCCGATCATGAGGCAACCCGCTCTACCACCTGAGCTACTGCTGCCCCTTAGGGGGATCCTGGAGGGTGCGTGGGAATTTGCCCAACCAGTCTACATGTGTTTTGTGGATTTGGAGAAGGCATTTGACCGCATCCCTCAAGGGGCCCTGTGGGGGGTGCTCCGGGAGTATGGGGTACCAGGCCCTCTGATATGGGCCGTTAGGTCCCTGTATGACCGGTGTCAGAGCTTGGTCCACATTGCCGGCAGTAAGTCGGGCTCGTTCCCAGTGAGAGCTGGACTCCATCAAGGCTGCTCTTTGTCTCCGGTTCTGTTCATAACCTTCATGGACAGGATTTCTAGGAGCAGCCGAGGTGTGGAGGGCATCCGTTTTGGTGGCCTGAGGATCAGGTCTCGGCTTTTTGCAGATGATGTGGTCCTGTTGGTTTCATCAGAACGTGATCTTCAGCTTTCACTGGAGCGGTTCACAGCCGAGTGTGAAGCAGCTGGGATGAGAATCAGCTCCTCTAAATCTGAGACCATGGTCTTGATTCGGAAAAGGGTGGAAAGCCTTCTCCGGGTCAGGGATGAGGTCCTGCCCCAAGTGGAGGAGTTTAAGTATCTCGGGGTCTTGTTCACGAGTGAGGGAAAACTGGAGCGTGAGATCGATAGGTGGACTGGTGCTGCATCTGCAGTGATGCGGGCGTTGTACCGGTCTGTCGTGGTGAAGAGAGAGCTGAGTCAGAAGGCGAAGCTCTCGATTTACCGGTCAGTCTACGTTCCTACCCTCACCTACGGTCATGAGCTTTGGGTAGTGACCGAAAGAACGAGATCACGGATACAAGCAGCCGAAATGAGTTTTCTCCGAAGAGTGGCTGGGCTCTCCCTTAGAGATAGGGTGAGAAGCTCGGTCATCTGGCAGGGGCTCGGAGTAGACCCGCTGCTCCTCCATATTGAGAGGAGCCAGTTGAGGTGGCTCGGGCATCTGGTTAGGACGCCTCCCTGGTGAGGTTTTCCGGGCACGTCCAATCGGGAGCAGACCTAAAGTTAGACCCAGGACACGGTGGAGGGACTATGTCTCTCACCTGGCCAGGGAATGCCTTGGGATTCCCCCGGAGGAGCTGGCCTAAGTGGCTGGGGAGAGGGAAGTCTGGGCCTCTCGCCTTAGGGGCTCTGCACACGGGAGGTGACAAACGACCGCGATCAGCGAAATTCGTCGCTGTCACTTTTATTACCTGACACACGGGAGGCGACCTGCGGCAGCGGCCAGCGGCAAAGCCGTCTACGCGTTCTGTTGCATGGCGAAATCAAATCTTCCGTTGTTTTGATTGGCTGTGTCAGGTTGGAGGGAATCAAGGTTATTTAAGCGGTTCAGAGTTAATAAAGCGGTAGATATGATGTTTCACAAGGTGCTGCTAGAGTTATGTGAAATCTTACTTCTGATTTTACTATAAAACATAATAATAATCAGCTTCTCCTCCATGTTTGCTCGGAGATGTGCGGAGCTTCCTGTCCGCTCATTGGTCAGTGAACAAAACCTCCGTTGATTGGTCGTCGTCCGAGCGACAGCGATGAAAAGTTGAAAATGTTTCAACTTTCTGGGATCGCGTCGCTGGGTCGTCCGTGCACGACACGTGCACGAGTGCAATATTTCACACGCACGTTTTTTGCGTTTCGCTTGGTAGGAGGGAGACCCGCGATTATCGCTTTGTCGCGCACGTCTCATTGAAAATGAATGGAGGAGAGGCGATGTGGCCTCCCGTGTGTCGAGCCCAGTAGGCAGCTGCCCCCGTGACCCGACTCTGGATAAGCGGGTGAAAATGGATGGATGGATGGATGGATGGATGGATGGATGGATGGATGGATGGATGGATGGATGGATGGATGGATGGATGAAAGTAAATAATTTCTAGAATAGTTTAAAGGTGTTGAACACTCATTTAATCAGTAGATGTGCCGAGGTCTCCATTGGGAAGGAAAGCCTTCTGAGTTGTACGCTGAGGGAAAACTCTCATATTCGCCTGAATCGAGAAGAACAAGTCAGCTGCCTGGAGGAGAAAGTAGCTTCAGACAGCAGGATTTATCTTCTGATATTTGGACATCTTGTTTCTGATTGGCTAACAGCAACATGACTCTACCACTGACTGTGTTTGCTCTGCAACGTTGATGTTTTATCCCACAAATAACAAAAGCCTGAAGGAGTTCTGCTGTGTGGTGGAGTTGCTAATGCTAACAGTTAGCTTTTCCAGCCAAGACGTGCTTTGTTGTTTTCTGGACACTAAACCAACAACAGCCTTCCTCGTCGTGAGCCAAGATGGATCCATATTAGTGACAGTGAGACGAAGATCTGTCAGGCTTTTCTGATCCTAGAGTTTCACCGTCTGTTTTCTAATGCAGGAGATCGGTGTAGGAGACTATTTTCATGTTCAGCCTGCATGAAAACCTCAGAGTCAGTGATTAAAAAAACAAATCATTAAAAATGCTTTTTCAGTGTTCCACACCTTTAATACAATGAACTCCGCTGTGTTCCTGAAGCAAAGTTTATCATCATGGTACTATAGAAGAGCACGGATGGATTGCTGTAGATGTTTTTCTACTTTCTCTTTTGTTGACA
Source organism: Nothobranchius kuhntae (assembly GCA_006942095.1). NCBI lineage: Eukaryota > Metazoa > Chordata > Actinopteri > Cyprinodontiformes > Nothobranchiidae > Nothobranchius > Nothobranchius kuhntae. The sequence continues at coordinate 81,174 of SSNQ01034240.1, forward strand.
CACTTTACACATCAGAAATATATCTGTTTCCTCTAATAACTCATTAAAATCCTTGTTTCAGGGCAGAAATATGAATTCATGCCTGTTTGGGCAGCAGGAGCTCAGGAGGTAGAGTGGGCTGCCTCATGATCATGGGTTCCATTCCAGTTCCCACCAGGGGTATTCTGCTGTTGTGTCCTTGGGCAAGACACTTGACCTAACTTGCCTGTGTTGGTGGTGGTCAGAGGGGCCGATGGCGCCAAATGGCAGCCTTGCCTCTGTCAGACCGCCCCGGGCCGGCTGTGGCTACAAGTAGCTTACCATCACTAGCAGTTCCATGCTTTCGTTCTTTTTAAACACAGAAACAGTTTTGTTTACCTGTTTGTAGCTACGGTTTCGCCGACAGCTGCCGGCTTCTTCAGGCTGACGCTGATGGTGGCGTCACTTCCTTCTCCGTTTATCTGCGGGCAGCAGAGGACGTTGTCGCCCTCTACTGCCCGCTCTCCCCTCTCCGACGATGCAGTCCCATGCGTGGTCCAGCGTGTAAACTCCGTCGTCCCTGTTCATGGTCCCACATCCACGTCTCCTTATCTCGATTGCTTCCTTGATCCATCTTTTGTATTTTTGTTGTTCGGTGGTTATGATCCGTGTGTTGTCCCAGTCCATTATATGGTTTTCTCTTAAGCAATGATCTGTTACGGCTGACTTTTTTATTGTGCTTTCTGCTTCTTCTTTTGCTGCTCTTGTGTGTTTACGATTTGCCTCTTTCTCGCACTCCTTTCTGTGTTCTATTGTCCGTGTGTTGAGTTGGCGTCCGGGTTCTCCTATGTATGTTTTATTGCAGAGTTTGCATGGGATTTCGTAGATGACTCCACATTTAAGTCCAGCTGATATCTTGTCTTTTGGGTGTACTAGTCTGTTTCTAACTGTTGTGTATGGCTTTGTTGGTGTGTTTATGTTGTGTTTTTTCATTGTTGCTCTAATTTTTTCCGTTATGCCTCTGATGTATGGTAGGGTTATCACTGGTTCTGGTTCTTGTCTTTCTGGGTTTCTGGTTCTTTTTTTGGGTTGTTCTTTGCTTTCTGTTTTTGTTTGTTGTTTTCCTTTGTTTATCGCCCATGTCGGGTATCTGCAGGTCTTTAAAGCGTGTTGTATGTGTTTGTCCTCTTGTTTACGGTCTCTCTCTTCTGTTATTATGTTTGCTCGGTGATATAATGTTCTGATTACTGATATTTTGTGTATGGTGGGGTGTTTACACGCTGGACCACGCATGGGACTGCATCGTCGGAGAGGGGAGAGCGGGCAGTAGAGGGCGACAACGTCCTCTGCTGCCCGCAGATAAACGAAGAAGGAAGTGACGCGCCACCATCAGCGTCAGCCTGAAGAAGCCAGCAGCCGTCGGCGAAACCGTAGCTACAAACAGGTAAACAAAACTGTTTCTGTGTTTAAAAAGAACGAAAGCATGGAATTAGAAAGACACAGCAAGAACACACCTAAGATCACTAGCAGTGTGTGAGTGTGTGTGAGAGCGTGTTTGAGTGTCCTAAACAAGCATTGCATAAGTTTGGTGATTATTATTATTTAGACTTCTGTGATGTTTTATGACCCGTAAAAGCTAACAATGTACCAAAATGTACATTTGGTGGAAATATACTTATAAGAAAATGGCTAAAATTACAATTCAAGACTGATCTAAGTAACGGCCCAATTCTTCTGTCGGAGGCCTTCTGTGTGCCTGAATGATTCAAACATGTTTATGTTTATGTTTATTTATTTAGCAGACGCTTTTATCCAAAGAGACTTACAACTTATAACCTATAGGGCATGTTGTGATCTGTGGGGGAAACCGGAGTACCCGGAGGAAACCCACGCATGCACGGGGAGAACACGCAACTCCACGCAGAAAGGCCGCAGCCGAGTTTCGAACCTGCAACCGTCGTGCTGCGAGGCAACAGCACTAACCACTGCGCCACCATGCAGCCCCAGACAAGAGCTGAGTGGTTTAAAAAACCATTCTCTTTGGAAATGTTCAGTGGCTGAACTACAAATGAGCAGAAAAGCAGCACCTGTCCAGAGAAACACGCTGAATGACCTTTAAAAAGTCTAGTTCAAGACCACTTACGGACATGTCAAGAAAGTGTGGCGGCTAAAAAACTAAACCCGCCTGGCTCAGGACTTTTGCACTAAATACACTCCGGACATCTCACTCGACCACTCAGACATTTTCTCTCTTGGATGTCTCTCTTTTCCTTCTCCTGCTCTGTTTCTGGAGCAGCTTTTGAAAGGGCAGCTGGCTTCTTGTAAGAGGAGGATTAACGCTGCAGCAGAAGCCCTCTCGCCGAGGCTGACCTTCCCTCTGAGTGTCTGGGCCGCAGAAGCAGCTCTGGAACAGGTCTAATGTGCTTCTACAGAACACGTCAGCTCAACATGCATAGATATTCTGGACAGGACTGCACACTGGATTGCTGCTTCAATAGAAACCCGAGGATAAAAACGTAGAGAACGTCGTGTTTTAACTGTGCATTAAAATGACACCAGTGGGCTAACAGAGAAGATGAGCGCTCTTCTAGACGCTTTCTTGGGTGGATGGGGAGAAACTTTACAGAAAGTCAACGCACACTTGATTCATTTTCTGTTTGAAATCAAAAGTAATTTAGCTTTTTCCATCTAAGCAACAAAGCTGATTGTGTGACATCAGCTTGTTGTGTGAAAGGGCTGCAAAAGGAGAACATTGATGTTTTCACAAGGACATCATTCATCTAATGGTGAAGCTCCACCTGTGTGTGAAAAAGACATCCATGTGTTTCTGCAGGACAATCATTCATGCATTCATTGGTGCTATAGAGTCTGTTAATTAGACCAAAAGTATACACGCTAACCCGAAGGAAATGGTTTCATAATAATAATAATAATTAGGTAACACGCTTGAATCTGATTTTGATCTAAACTTAACAGATTAATAAACTTAGACAACAAGTGGTGATGTTTGTGTTGCAGGGGAGTTGTTGGGTTCTACCCAAGTGTTTCTCTGTGTTGGTCCTCTTACAAAAGCACGATAATTACAGGTTAAAGCGTGCAGCCCAGAGGGCAGATCAGCTGCTGACAACCGTAGGGAGGTGATGAACAGATGTGTTGGCGGCTGATTACAGTCTGGTGGACGAACACATGACGCTTCAGGTCAGCTGCGCTTCTACACACCAATATGAGAATGATGGCATTCGCACGTTTTAACTGAGATGACCATGCGTGCACTCAGCAAAGGTGAGAGAACAGAAGGGAAGTTGCATCACAGCCCTGAAAATAATCCAAAACATCCAAATAAACCAAAACCCACCAAATATTATTTTGACAGTTTTGTTAAGTAAATATTCTCTCATGATTTCATCAACAACGCTGGAAGTAACGCGATCAGAAGCCAATACACACGCCTGCTTTCAGGGCTAAAAGGTTAGCTGATGTTGAAGCCATTTAGAAACTTTTCTCTGTATGTTGTGCTGAGTCCCTCAACACTCTGCATCCCCAAAGCTTTGAGGAGTTGGCTTGTTACATCAGACTCCTGCAGGGGTCAGAAGGTCAAAGTCTTGGACGTAGAACAGTTTTCTTCTTCTGTCTGGCTCACACACACACGAGTCGGGAAGGTTTACAGACCCTGCAGGTGTACCGAAGCATTCCCGTGTGGATGAAACACCACTTCACTTCTCCAGAAAGGAAAATGATGTCGTCTGATGGTAAAAGGAGAGAAAGGACTGCCTCAAGAGGAAACGCTGTTGGAGAGCAGGCTGTCTGTGTCTAACAATAACGCGTTCTCTGATCCATCAGAAAGGACCGTTCTCAAAGGAAAAAGACAATTTGTGTTTGGAACAGAGCTATTTTACTGTTATGTAGCATCTTCCTGTTTATCTAAGGCAGGCTGGCGCTGCTCAGGCAGATGCATGGCTGAATTTATCCAGCCAGTCTGCCATTTGGGCAATATGAGACGTAGGGTGGGGCAATAGCTGTTGCTGCAGCACCCACCGGGGACACCTGACATATGGCATTAGCTGCACCGGCGCCCTTCTGACACTTTCGGTCTGCTCTTTGTCTGTCAAGTGCATGCATGCGTATGCGCACACACAAAGGCACAAAAACACGATACGCCGGGCAGAGTGCTGCGCAGACAGACACGTGCACTGTCGCACGCCGAATCAGACCCGAGCACCCACAGACCCAGACTCCCTCAGGACTACAAACATCACTTTGTGGGACATCAGACGACGTGTTGCTATGCTGCTGAATGTGCCTGACCCGTGACGACCATGTTTGCTGTCAACATCTTGTCTCTCGACATCATCTGCTCGCAGCGCTAACCCGCTGTTGGCGAGCCAGCGCCTTACTGCTGCGTGAAACCATGCAATAGCTTCCAGATGTGTGCTTGCTCTATGACAGCGGGGACATTGAGCAGGTTTAGCTGACTCAGTTTCTGTAGTTAATGTTTCTGTTGGAGTGGCTGTCCAACGCTGGGCTCCTCCTCCCCATGCCAGTCTGGTCGCATGCAAAAGTGGAATAACATCCAACTCAACAACCAGGAGTTCCTGAAGGTCAACCACATGAAGGTGTTGGTCCTTCTAACACAAACAGCTCGAGCGAGCCGCCACACACCTGCCAGTCAGGTTCCAGTCATACGTCTGAGACAGGAACACACCTGCGAGCACCTGCAGCTCCAGAAGTAGTTTTAGGCATTTTTAAGTGTTCCTCGTTTGATGCAACATCTTTACAACTTGTACTTTTGAGTAAAGCTTACTCAGAATTTCTAATGATATATAGTTACTTGACAAAATTCCTCAGCAAAGAAACAAAATCATCATATTTTCTAATATATTTTACTCAGTTCTCCTGTGTAGGAAACAGGTATGCGGTGTCAGCTGTGTGCCTTCAGTTTTCACTCGCATCTTTTTCCTTCTGTAGTCGTTATTTCACACGTGAGTTATGTCCGGTTACGTTTTTTACTTAATGTGGATGAGGTTTGGGATAAACTCCTGTGTACACGGAGTAATGCGCAGAGCTCAGAATCCAGCACACCCCAAAGAGACTGCCTGATGCCGGACACCAGTCCCTCAGGGGCGGGGCTTACACCGGAAGCTGCACCTCTGTGCTTTGTAATTGGGATTAGACAAATGTGGCGCCTGTTTCATGGAATGAGGGTTTCTCACGGACATCTGCTAAACCAGTTGTGAGGGAGACTTTAAGATGATTTCTAACTGGTGGTGGGACAACGCAGCAATAGCACAACATCAGGAAAAGGAAACTTGGGTCCAGACATCTTTACAAAGTGAAAACGGGAATATTTCGTGTCTCAAGAGTTAGAATCTGTCTCAACCTCTGATCTGGGTCACAAACACAAACGAGCTCCCTTCTGTCTCCTTTAGTCGACAACACATAACCACACCTTGTCTTCCTGCACTGCGTTGGAAGCTCCTGCCCCCTCCCCACACATCCACACACATCTCCACCCCTTGGTGCCTGCGCCTCAGCTGAGGTTTTGCTTTCCTAATGTGTAACATATCTGCTTTCCCCGGGACGCCGCCCAGCCAGACACCGACGTCTGAAGCCAGCGCCCAAAAATAGTTAGCATAAATGAATGAAAGCTGCTCTGTTTCCTTCCCTCAGCCTGGAGAACAACTTCAGACGAACACCAGACTCATCAGATAAACCAACAAACAACAACAGAATAACTCTTCAATTCTTCATCAGCAGACGAGAGAAAAGGAGCGTTTGATGAGGACGACAGCGGCGACGGGGAGGGCGGAAGGGAACAGGAATAAAAGGAACTCATTATGGGATGTGCGTTCACATTTCTTGATGAAATAAAACAGACGGTGACATTAACATGCCAGTGTTAACGGTCTGCGGTTACTTCCTGCGTCGTCTTTGGGGCGTGTGCGTTTTGGAGAAAACGCTCCATTTCCATCATAACATCGACTAAAGCGAGTGAACCGTCCCAGAGCGCTTCCTCCTCTGGTGACGATGCACGCCCCTCGCTCCGGCCTCGCTGTGCTGATGGATGAGCAACAGAATACGCCCAAACCCAGCCGGAAAACACCGGACCACTGCTGTGAAAGGGAACGTCACCGTCTCTTTGCTCTGTGCTGTATGTCAACAAGAGTAAACATGACGGCCGCATCAGCAGCACTCGCCCTGCTGTAGTTCAACTACGACGTTACACAAAGGCTCTTCCAGACAAGACCGACGGAAAGTGATACAGACAGCATCCTAAAAACTCCTGATTCTATATTCTACCTCACCGCTGATGCAGGCAGGGGCCAGCTCATAGCTCAGTGTCACCACGTGAAATCCCGTGTTGGGAGCCAAAACGCTTTCCTTTGAACAACCATGAGCAGGAAGGAAACACGCTGGAGAGAGAAACTGTGTGAGCTTCCAGAGATAGAAAAGCCTGATTATGGTTAAACAGCGTTTGGGGAAACGAGCACTTTCCCTCGCTGTGATGTTGAGCTTCAGGACGTGGTCGAGCCGGGGCAGATGCACATCCCCAGGAAGAAGTCCCAGCCCTCTGCCGTGGAGCTCACCTTCCTGAATGCATGTTGGTATTCAGCTGACCTCCATTCACCGAGCCAGGGGCTACGACGGTGCACTAACTGCACAGACTCGATGCTCTTAAAGCGGAGACTACTTGCCTCAGGGAGGTTCTGTAGCTCTTCCTGCCTTTTGGCCCAGAACCTAACTGAATCATCTAGAACATTACAGCTAACTGCAGGGTCCAAATTAAAACAAAAACCCATTTTCCATAGCTCCTTTGTTCTCTCTCCAGTGTGTTTCCAGACTTATTTGGCAGATTTTACACCAAGATGTTTTCGTTAACAATCGCTTCTTTAATGGAGGTCCTACCTGAGGGGAACCGTTCGATAACAGGCTGGTTGTCCACCTGTAGCGTGGCGTTGCCACCACTGCGTGTGAATCGCACCACGTGGTATTTGCCGTCGCTCACCGACACCGCGCTCTCCTCGATGGTTATGTCGTCCGTTCCCACGTTGAAGATCACGCCGACCTTTCCCCGTTCCTGCGATGAGAAAACAAAGACACAGTGGGTTTAAAAAGGTCCCAAAGATTGTGTCAAACCCTTCAGATCAAAGGTCACAGGTCAACATCCAGACATGGTGCTTCCTGTGAAGAAGCAGTTCTTCTGTTTTGAACACCAAACTGGTTCAGCGTGCAAAAGCAACACAGCTGACACCTGATGAATAAATCACTAATGACTTAGCTGTGAGTCCAGTTCCAGCAGCCACACACACTCCGATTAAACATGAAGTCGGCTCAAACATCTCCAAAAGCCACGCTCTGAAGAAGTTCAAGAACCAAAGGAGCTGGACCAGCGCGTGCAGCACAGCAGACCTCACTTGGTTCAGATTAATGAGACGGTTCCAAGACCAGAACCTCTGTTGGTCAGACCCGGAAGCATCTAGATCATCCTCCAGACCGTTGTGTTCTGAGAGCTGATGAGCCAGAGGCAGGACTGTCTGGAAGCAGTCTCCCGTTTCTTCTGGAGTAAAGCTCACATGAAGACATCAGCATGCTGTGGTGGTCTGGGGCTGTGCTGCTGCTTCAGCACCCGGACCACCGGCTCTAACTGGAACCATAAGCCCAGCCCTCCAGCCCATCCTGTGAGAGAACGCCTGACCTTAAACAGACGGACCTTCTGATGGGCTGAAGAATTACGGTTCTGCACAGAGGACCGGGACAAACCACCCCTCACACATGTTGGACCACATCTGTTTGTGTTACAGCGAGCGTAGGGCCAATCACAGCTTCTCACATGCTCAGGTGCTTAATGAAGGAGCCGTGTCCTAACGGGCTCTTGCAGCTCGGGTGAGGAGCGGTTAACCGGTCTGGGTCTCATAACTTCTGCTGGTCCGGATCAAACCTGAAGTACGATAACCCCACTATGAATGCAGCACTTATTATTTATTCATCAGTGCATTTCCTGTTCTGCTCCCACTGACTAATGGGAACATTCACATCTTAACTAAGCCATTAAGGCCTTTAAACTAGGATGACTACCACTGCGCCGTTTATAACAAGCCTTTCATTAAAACACGCCAACGTTTACTGCTTTGGTCCAAAAATGCCTCAACCTTCTCCCCGTGGACGGCAGAAAAACACGTTCACACACTTTTGTGGTCTCTTTATAGTTGAACAGGAACAAAAAGAGATACTGGAGTTAAATCCTCATGAATTATCACCACCAGAGGTGTTCATTTAAGCACATAAATGTTCAGATTTAATTATGTATTTGTGAACGTGCTCCCTTTCGCTCGATGATGGCTTCAGGAGCCTTCAATGGCCATGAACTGGAGGTAACCTGGATGAATACCACTGGTGTTCATGAATGCAGATGAAACGCTGTGGTATTAAACACAAATACACTGTTGTTGTGTACAGACACAGGCTGCACCGCCCGCCTGTATTCTGATCCCTCTGTGAGCATCTCACTCCCACCATCCTGGGAAAACAGCGAGTGCTCACGGAGGACTCAGGCACCTTTAGTATTCATCAACCAGGCGACCCCCACCCCTCCCTTATCCATCTATTAGTGTTGACAGCCGCCCACTGCTTCGAGTTTATTACAGTCAACCGCCTACACCACTCTTTCCTCCCGCCATCTCTCTCCTCTGCCTCCGTGGTTCCTGTCCTCATTCCCGGGAAAGGTCAAAGTCATTTACAGAGTTACCGTCTGCCAGAAGAGCCACAGAGCAAGGGTGAGGCTGAGATAGCAGACAGCACCACTGCAGACACGGTGTCTGTCTGCCAGTAAATCCTCTGATGCTGCACAAGCCGGGAGACAGACCGGAGACACCAGCGCCTCCCCTTTCTCGGCATGGGTCAAGCTCATTTGCAGACAGGGTCACGTTTGCACGCTGCTCCTTACCCTCGGCAGTTACAACTTCATTGATTGCATTATCTCATTAGCCATGTGCGTTCACTCAGCCACTTCCCGTGTGCGACAGAAAAGAGAGGTGAACGTGTGGCTTTGTGCTCACAGTGATGGACTTGAAAAGAGGAAACACCGTTAACGCATTTTGAAATAGCAGTTAATTAGATAAATAAGTGAAGAGGTTTCAGAGTCAGTTAATGATCAGTGTAAACTGCACTTTGGTGCTGAATACAAGCAGCAACAGCATTCAGCCGAGGCCGATGCTAGCAGAGGATCACAGCGGGGGGTGGGGGGGTGAAACTAGTTTGTTTAGGTTAGTTAAGACCATAATAAGGTGGAGCTCAAAACATTAGAAGATGGTGCAAAAGTTCCTTTATTTCAGTAAATGCAAGAGAAGCCCAAAGTACAGATATGGTCTCTGACATTTCTCTGTCCTTTTAAAACTACTTTTGTTTTAATATCCTGATTTTGTATGTGGGATTTTCATAAGATGTTAACATGACCATCACAATTATAACACCTAAAGTCCTGAAATGTCTGGCCTTGTATGTAATGAGTCCACCTCATATTTTAGACTCAGTTACTGACACACACCAACCAGATTCTGATGTTCGGACCGTCTCCTGTGGACAAGACCTTGTTTGGGAGACAAACTGTACCAATGTGATGAAACAGGAATGGGTTAAGGAGTCATAGAGAGATCCAGACTGTCTGAGATGTAAAACCGAAAATTTGATCCCTCAATGAAACCTCCCAACTTTCAGTCACTGACCATCGTTTGTCTGCATCACAGTTTCACCATCTAGGCTTAAATGGGACTGAACCAGTTTGTTGTGTGAAGGCAGACCTTCAGGGCCAGAGGCATTACAACTAAATGCTTTTCAGACAATCAGTGTAAAAACTAATTGTAGCTAATGAATTAATATCTGTAGATGAGGGCATTAAAATCTTTACGTATCGTGCACATATCATACAGAACATCCAGCTCTTCAGCTACCTCTCCTCTAACTCCATGGGTATCGTCCCCAGCTCATGCCAGGGGTCAGACCCTGGACCTGGTTCTCTCTTTTGGTTAACCCTAACCCTAACCTGAGACTTTGCCTCCTGTGTTCTCTGACCACTCTCCTATACTCTGTGATGTTACGTTGCCATGTCCTGTCCCTGTGTGTGAAGCTCCCGCTACTAGGTTCAGAGCCCTGGATGCAGAGACTGTTTCAAAGTTTGTGGACTGTATGTCTGTAAGGTTAGAGACCTTTAACCCAGATCCATCTAACACTGATCACTATTCACAACACTTTGATGTACTTTGTAATCAGGTGCTGGACGTGGTTGCCCCTCTCAAGCTTTGCAAGTCTCAGCCTAGGAGGGAGCCTTGGCTCTCTGATGTCACACGGGCTTGCAGGCGGGCGTGTAGATCCTCTGAGAGAAAGTGGAAAAAGGATGGCCTACAGGTCTCGCGTGAGTTGATCAGAGCATCTCTGGTTGCTTGTCAGGATGCAGTGAGGGCTGCCAGAACGGCCTACTTTGCAGACATCATTGAGACAAACTCCAATAATCCTAAGATTCTCTTCAAAACACTAAACTCTGTTCTGGTGTATCAGGAGCCTAGCTCCATGTCTCCTACAGCTGCTGGAAACTCTGAAGCTTTTCACAGATTCTTTGTTGATAAAGTATCAGGCATTAGAGCAGCTATTTCTGGTAACTCTGTTGACCCTGTTCCAGTTCCTCCATCACCACCCACCCTGAGCTCCCTCAATACTGTTTCATGCTCTGAGCTGAATAAGCTTGTTGCAAGACAGAAGCCATTTGGCTCTCCACTTGATGTTCTGCCGCCTCGTCTCTGGAAGGCTGCCTTTCCGTGCCTTGGCCCATCACTTGGTCAGATTATCAATGGGAGCCTCAGCACAGGTGTGGTCCCAGCTGCTGTGAAAGCAGCAGTTATTCGGCCGACCCTGAAGAAACCTGGTGCTGATGTCTCTGTGATAGAAAACTACAGGCCTATCTCTACCCTGCCCTTTAGCTCTGCGCTCCTCTGACCAAGGCCTGCTCGCTGTCCCTCGGTCTAGGTGTCGTACCCGTGGGGACCGGGCTTTCTCAGTCCTAGCACCGTCACTCTGGAACCAGTTGCCACCATCAGTTAGGCTGTCCCCTTCTCTGCCAGTCTTTAAGTCGCCTAAAAACCCGCCTCCTCCGCTTGGCGTTTCCTGAACGTGTTTGAAGTTTTCCCTCTTTTATGTTGATTTTATTTCCCTGTTTCATCGGTCTCTTTCCCTCTTGTTTTACCCGTTTGTCTTCTACTTTAATGTTTTACCTTTTTTGCATGATTTGAATTGCTTTTATTTTTGATTTATTCGTCATGTTTCACATTTCTCACGTACCGTGTTCAGCGCCTTGGGCTTCCCGACAGGGTCGCGGAAGGAGGACCTTCCCACGTGTCTTAAACTCCGCCCACGGGCTCGGGGGTTTCTGCATTCCTGAGAAGTCCTTCAGAACTGTATGTGAACACTACACTGCCTGTTTGAGAGCGACCAGACGCTAATGTGTACACCTGTGCAATGACAGTAAAACGATCCTGAATTAAACGTAAGGAGCTTTGATGATTCTAACTGGAACATGAGAGATTCAAGCTGATTAGCTGCAGCTGACTGTTGTTGTTTAACGAGCAGAAACTTCTCTGGATCCTCGGATGAGAAGTGAAACGTCTTCAAGAAACCAAAGAAGTGCAGCGGACTTCATTTGAACCCTTTTGGGTCACCATGACCTGGATGACTGAGAACCTTCACTGGTATTGCCGTAGCTGGATGACATCGGCAGAAGCAGGACCCTGAGCAGATCGGGAACCTACACCTCCAGAAAACCAGCGCCGGCATTGCGTTCTCTCTGTGGAACTACCTGATGCAACATCAAAGTCTGAGGTTGCATGCCTTTTGAAACTAGCGACAGTCACGGTGATGTGGTGTAAAACTACCCTGAAATGTATGCATGTACTGCCCCCTAGTGTCAGCTAACTACACACAGTCACTTTAAATGGAAGTAGCGGTTACATTTTGCATCAACAATGTTTAAACTCCAATAACACGACATAGAAGACATGTGATGCTTGTTTCTGATAAAGGAGTAACCGAGGAGTTCATGAGAGCGGGACCCCACATGCATGGTACTGGTTTATTTAGGTGTTAGGAGTTAGACGATATTGGAATACCAGATATTGGTAAAAAAGACTATATCCAACATCCCGAATCAGGAAAAGCTTCATTCCCTGCTTCGTTTACGGATCTGGATCCCAGGGAGAGTATGATGGAGAAAGCCTTTCCAAGCACAGGATCCTTTGACAGCTTTCTGCCTCCAGAGTGACAGCTGCCGATCTTTGAGTCTGTTGTTCAGTTACAGTGTAGAAGAACAACAGCATCATTTGTGAGCCAGCCAGGCTTGGACGGGGATAATTCTCTGTGAACGCTGACACCGAGAGCTCAAGCGTTCTTAAAGACACTTAGATGCTTGGGGAGAGACATGCACACAACAGGGTAGCCTTTCCAAGCAGCTATCAGACTCAGGACGGGCAGCTGTCAGTGTTTGGGTCCCTTGTTGAATTATGATGTGAAAAAGCCACAGCAGGAAGAGCAGCTCCCACTGCAGAAATGCAACAGTTAACAAGGGCAACAAACTCAGAGGCACGCCATGAGGAGCCTGGAGGAGCTCCTTAAAGATCATCTCATGCTGCAAAGATGTTCAAAGATGGCAAAGAGCTTCCACCTTCTTAGACACTTAATGAGCTGGTTCATGTTGTGTGCTAGCCCTGGCAGTCTTTCTGCCTGCCCCCCCCCCACCATGCCACTATCCAGTATAAAGACACTTGAGGATGAAGACTGTCAGAGAGCTGCTAAGAAGTCACAGAAGAACGAAAACCCAATCAGAGCTGAGATTACGGCACCTGCGAGATATTGTATGGCAAAAACCAAAATGGAGAGGGTTAGAGCGCAGGCTTCAGCAGCGGAAACGCCGGGATCATCTCCATGACGTCCCACACACTGGGAAGCTTAGAATAATCACAACACCTTTTGCTTGGAGAATTAATTCTCTTTCCCAGGGCGAAGCAGAATGGATCTGTGCTATTAAGACTGAAAAGCAGAGGGGAGACTGAATTTTAGTGATATTTACAGAGATTAGCATTTGTGTTCCGCAACATTAGGGTTCTCGTGCGTGCCGAGGGAACGTATCGAGCCCATTACGGCGGCAAGCCGCAGGGAGCCGCTGCTTTTTTAAAAATGATTTTAGCGAAGCTGTAATGACATTTTAATGGGCAGTTCCCTTAAGCGAACGTATCTCCAGAAACAGAAGAAGAAAAAACAGCCGTTCGATGACTGGGTGCACTCAAGCCTGCATCACTGACATGAAGGGACTGCTAGGTATGCTGAAACAAGCCCTGGCTGCTCCTCAGCTACTGCTGAGCAGTCCCTCATCTGCTTCAGCTAGCGTCACGCACAGGCCTGCCACGTCTCTCGCTTTTATCTAGCGGCTAGCCCGTCTTACGTTGGGTCAGGTGGTCTGCTGCAGGCACCACCAGGAACCACGATACGGTTTCTATCAGATCCAATTCAAATCTGAAGAGCCCAAGGAGCACAGCATCTCTCTGAGCTACCGAGCCTCCATAAAATATTCAAACATCTACAACGGTAAGTGGCTGGACGATCGGCAGCACACTGGGACGAGTTTCAGTTTCAGTCAAAACCATTTTTGCTGCTGTTGCATTAAACTTCACAGAGACGGGTTTCATCCAGGCAGGGAAATGAGGAAATATGATAAAAGCATTTCTCAAACACTCCCTCCAGACTATAATGGTAATTACTTTAGCACAGAGTCACTGTTCTTGCCAAATATTGTTTTTTTTATTTAAAAAAGAACATTTTGCTGAGCAGAAACTGCTGATCAGCCCCCCACATTTCGGTAAGTTCGGCAGCTTAGAAAGGTTCCTGAATTGAGAGTCTCCTCTTGCTTTTTCTCAAAGACAAAGAAAATTGGCTCTTGGAATTCTGGGCGGCAGCCACAGAGGACAACAAGCAGCGCTGGAATACGGAGAGCGTTTCCGTTCGGAATGATCCAGTGTGACCTTGCTGCATGTGAGGTGAATGCAGCTGCATGTGAGGTGAATGCAGCTGCAAATGCAAAAGTGGTAATTTTCTGGTGTCGGTCCAATTTAACACCAAGAATAGTTAATGTAACACTAAAACGAGTTACATAGGTGACATGCAACACTGACGTGAGAGTTAAAGCCCAGTGTTAAAGAGGAGAATATCATTGTGGGCAAAATAACTCCTGAAAATCTAACTCTGAACTCCCACAGCAGCTGTAGCACCTGCAGAGTTCATGTGTAGACTCCACCCTTTTATTGTAAAAGTTGCACTGGTAGCGGCTGAATGGCTGCAGAGAGCTGTAGGAGCTGCGGTGGGCGAGGTGCATTGTGGGTAGTCGTGTTTTTAGTGAGTTTGTTCTATTTTGGGGTGTTTATGCATGTTTATTTTGGGGAGTTGTGTTGTTCTTAGTTAGTATTTTGTTCACTGTTGCAAATGTGGTTTTGCTTGTTATCTCATGTTTGTACCGGTCAAAAGAATACGACCGCTGTGGGTTCCACTATTGCAATAATAACGTGGAGCATGGTTCAAACCACGTGTTCCTCTGCCAATGACTGACTGGTGACTGCAGTTATAAGGTGTACAGGGCATTAGTTTACCAGTGGTTACCATGTAGCTGATAGATTCCTGGCATGGCACACTGAAAAACTTGAGCGTAAACTGACTCTGAATATTAACACTGGTTGTAGTGTACATGCTACTGAAATCAGTTCTTTAGAGAGTTAGCCTATCACTGTCTTGGTGTCCAAATGTAACTCTACACGTGTCCATATGTGGAGTTTTAACACTCATTTGGTGTATCTTGTAAACTCTTCTGATGTTAAAATGTTAACTCTTTTAAAAGTGTTGATTCAACACTGAGGCCGTGGTTCCGATATAAACTCTGAGAGTGTTAATTCTGAACTTTCTAAGTTGCCGTGTGTCGAGAGGGGAATGAGGACGAGGCAGAGGCTGCAGTGGGTGTGAGTGTGTCGGGGTTGTCTGGCAGTGCTGGAGAGCTCTCACCCATCATCCGGACTAGAAAGGAAAGGGAGCGAGGACGAGCCGGGAGAGTGCTACACAAGGACAGAGGGAGCCTCGATGGTCCTCTGGGCCTTGAGGTGCTTTGAGATCAAAGCTCCTTTTGAAGATGTCAAGATTTCATTGTTTCTGCCCCTCAGACACAGCTAATCAATTAGGATGAGGGGGTAGAAAACAGAGGAGTGGGAAGGGAATTTAAAAAGATTTGTTTCTTTGTTTCACTCAACAAACAGCTCAATAGCACTGTGAGTGTGGACTTACAGAGAAACTGTGGTTGTCTTTAAGGGTTTCTGTGTAAAAGTTAGAAATATTTTTATGTTCAAGCTTCTCAAATGGCCTCAGTTCATAGAAATAGAGTTTGCATTGTTAGAAGTCTTTAACTAACATAAAGATTAAAGTTCCAGCTCCAAAACATTCAATTTCCCATTGTTGTCAGCTTCCTTTTTGTATTAGCAGTTCAGTATTCAAAACCCTTTAAAGTTAGTTTGAAGTTCTCTTTCTTAATTATTATAATTATTAAATTTATTTTCACAAAAGATTCAATTTGTCTAACGTGACATCAGTAGAAGGTGTTAGAAGTTCTTCATTCAGGGGTTTATATTCCGGGGTGGGGTGGGGTGATCACGTGACGTCGCTCCGTTGTTTGTAACAGGGGGTTAGGGTGAGTGTGTGTGTGTGTGTGTGTGGTGGGGTGTTTGCTCAGGTGGCTTATTGCTTTATCAGCGTGAGAAATTGGAGGTGGGGCGTGAGAGTGTATGGAGACTGTGAGATGCGTGTGTTTCACACTCAGTGCGTGAAACTTGGCAGCCTTGACGTTCAGCCAAATTTTCCTAATAGTTTTGCTAAAATAATTGTCTAATGTGAAATGAATAGCAGCATAAAAGTCTAAATAAGTAGAGTACGCATTTATAGAATAGAATAGAATAGAGTAAAATAGAATAGAATTGAGTTATTCAAGAATATAATGGAAAATAATAGATTAGACTAGAATACTTTTAGAATAGAATATACTATTTGTAGAACAGAACAGAATAGAATGGATTTTGTAGAATAGAATAGAGTAGAATATTTGTAGAACAAAGTAGAATATAATTGATTATTTGTAGACTAGCATAGAGTAGCGTAGAATAGAATAGAACAAAACAGAATATAATAGATTTTTGTAGAGTGGAACTGAATAGAACAAAATAGTTGTAGAACAAACCAGATTACAATAGAATGGAATGGAATAGAATATTTGTAGAGTAGAGTAGAGTAGAGTAGAGTAGAGTAGAGTAGAGTAGAGTAGAATAGAATAGAATATTTGTAGAGTAGAGTAGAGCAGAGTAGAGTTGAGTAGAATAGAATAGAATATTTGTAGAGTAGAGTAGAGTAGAGTAGAATAGAGTAGAGTAGAGTAGAGTAGAGTAGAGTAGAATAGAACAGAAATATTTTTCAGTGGTGAGGAATTCGGGGGTGCATGCTGCAAGTTACAGGTGTAAAATTAAATCGCAAATGAACCAAAACTAAAATCGTTTGTAACCATCAGAAGTAAATATGACATCAGACGACAGCGATGCTTTAAACATGGGTCTAGCTCACAGGTATCAACGTCAGGCCCTCGGGCCAAATTTGGCACGTGTCTATTTTTATTTGGGTCACAAGGTCAAATATCAAATATGTACTAAAACTGGCTCGGAGGCTAATTTTGCCACAAAGACTACAAATCCCATAGTGCTTTGTGCTGTCGAAGTGCCCCCTCCTTTCTGTTTACATCCATTAGCATCCACGCTGCTCCTCACCGTCTGCAGCATTACTTCCTCGGTCTGGGACCAACAGAAAACGCTCCTCTTGCTCAGCTACTTCCTCATGATTTACTTTCTGCGTGGTTATTTTGATGATGCAACGGAGTGGAACAGGATGGTGACAGCTCGTTTGAAATGCTTTGACATGAATTTTGGACTATTTGGACTTGGGCTTTATTAGAATCAGGAGCAGATAGATGTATTTCAGTTCTTTGTTTAGAAAAGGGATCTACTGTCACCTGCTTCAAGCAGCAGCGTGTAAAGCAGCATGCAGCACACACTGAATGGAACGGTTTGTGAAACACGTTGTACGTGCTTCTAGACGTTTATTGAGCCTTCTTGTAGGAAGAAATCTTAATTTTACATAGAAACACTTGAAAAACCATCAAATCGTTTGAACACACCGTACAGCGGAGTGTTTGTATGTTCTCAGACTTTCTCCTGTAATCCTAATAAATAAATGCCAAACATGAGGACAACCCCCCCCGTGTGTTGGGTTGGACCGTAGCTGGACGGGGCCGCGTTTAAATCACTCCAGGTGTTTTGCATTTCGCTGTGTCAACACGCCTCATGAAACTGTCCAGAAATGAAAAAAAGCAGCTGACCAGCTCAGGAACTTGCTGATGCCGATAATTTGGGTTGACAGATTTCAGATTAACAGTCCCGTGGGGGGTGGAAACGCAAACTATTTATCAGCTTCGTTCTCCTTTCCCCAATAATGATCTATCACAGCTTGTATCTGCTTGAGCTTAATCTGACATGCCAGCGTAAGGATTGCAATATTTATGAGCTCATGAGTCAGCCGGTGGAGAGGAGTGACTGATAAACACATTTTAACTGGATGCCCAAAGAAAGGCAATCAAATCCTCATGCACACGTACGCCCGATGCTTAAAGCTTTATAATCTGCCTAGCAACGCTGTGCATTACGAGGTAAATATTAGGCTCTCAATGTCGACGTTATCCAACTGGCGTCTGCGACTGAGACTGATAGCGCTTCTCAGGATAACCGTGCATCTTCCGGTTGAGGGGAATTCTGCTTCCGTGTGGGTGATCAGCCTGTCAAAACTCATGCCTGCAAGAGGAGATCAGCTGTGGCATCTGCTATGAGGAAAACAGTACAGGGGGCTAATCTTCCACTCAGAAACTGCAGTGTTACGTAAGAACAAAATAGGTGGTTGCATAACATGTAGACTCTTGGAAATGCCCCGCTGTGAGTTCACCAAACATTTTGGGATGTTGGGTTGTGGCAGGAGAAGGTGAGTGCAGCACAGCAGCAGCTATCTGGAGCTCACACTTCACCTCAGTCACCTGGAGTGCCGTTCCACACGGAGCGACACACGTGTGCGTTTGATCTGGTCCAGGTAAAACCGCCGGTTTGCAGGGAGGACAGCTCGGCTTCACACCAGCACTCCTCTTCTCTCGCTGCTCAGCAAACTCATTTGTATGTTTGCTGTGATCTCTGGCAGTCACCTTGAGTTAGTCCCCCCTCTGCCCCACACCTCACCCCCTCCCTCTGCTCACCCCACACATCTCTTCATCTTAATAGCACTTTATCTCCCCTCATTCTCTCCCTCCACCTTCTCTTCTCTCCCTCTTTTCAGCGACAGTGGTCATCTGTTCTTCCTCGAGCTGACAATGAGGACTGGCTGCTCTAATGGTGAATCAGATCTCATAGAAGAATCAATGAGTTGGACTAATGCAGTGTGTGTGTGTGTGTGTGTGTGTGTGTGTGAATCTGAATCTCCCATCAGAGCGTGACTCATGGCGGGCTTGCCTATTTGTCCTGGAGTACACACACACTGGCGGCAGGCCAAGCTCCTGCAGAGGGAGGCAACGTTCCAGCTTCAGAAAGAAAAGCAGGAGCCGTAAATCAGCTGAAGCATCGTTGTCTATAAGCTTGATCAGAGACTCGGACCAGAACCTTTTGTCAGCCTCCAATCTGTGGTTCCAGAAAAACAACACATCCACTACACACACCGAGCTGAACCAGGGACGTGGAGACATGGTGTGTCCTTCAACACATCAGCTATCAGACCCTAACCCCACACACACACACACACACACACACACACACACACACACACACACACACACACACACACACACACACACACACACAGATAAAGCAACAAGAAAACATGTTAGAGCCTCTGTAGATAAGTATGTGAGCTGAGGCAAAATGAACATTTTTAGATGTTTTTCTGATGATAAAAGTCTGAGTAGCGAGAAAAAAGGTGCATTTTCCTGAATTAAAGGCATGAATGTACAAGAGTATAAATGCATGACATCATTATGATTTATGAATCACGCTCAGTTGTAAAAAACTGCAAAAGAAAGTCTAAAGTTCTTTGATTGCATGAAGGTTTTAGTCTGATCCTAACTTATTTAGTTCAGTCATAAACGAGTAAGAAAGGCGATGGCCATCTACAGGAAACATCTGGATTTAGTCCAGATGTTACATAAAAGGGCTAACCCTTTGACCGAGGTCTTCATGACACTGAAGATAATAAATGAATTAAAACACATTTTTGGGTGCAGAACGTACTTTTTTATGGATACAAGCAGTTTTTTCTTTCTTTTACTAAAACTTTGTTCTTGTGTGCTCCCACGGGGGCTCAACCACTTTTTAGTGTACAAAGGTGCAAACTTCCAGTGAGTTAGAGGCAAGAGAGGGTTTGATGTCAGCAGTTCGCTGGTCCAACATCCTGCCAGGTGTTCAGTGGGGATTCCTCACCTGGATCACCGCAGATCTTCAGTCCTTTAGTTTTTGCTGCTTTTTATTGACTTGGGAGTTGTTGTTTTTTTGCCATAAATGAAAACAGTTAAACTTCATGAATATCCTGATGTTGAAGATAATTTACCTTTCCACTGGCTAGGATCTGCCTCAGCAGAAGATCCACACAGCCGCAGCAGCTTGGCTCCTCCCCCTCACGCTGTTCACAAGTGGTCTAGTCACTTTTTCTCCACAGGAGTTCACCTTTGAACCCTAAAACGTATCCGTACCAACCGGAGAACGCTTACAGGAGGTTCTGGCGGGACCTTCTGCCCACGCTGTGTTGCTCATCCCATGATTGTATAAATTTCACCTTGTTGTGAAGGTGAGTCACCTGTTTTCCGTTGCCATTCATTGCATCACCCCAATGAAAACAAGACTGGCAAAATCCAAAAACCCTTCCTCGTTTGACGTTCATTTCCTTCTTGGCTCATTTTTCTGCCTTTTATTTCCACATCTCATCATTAATCTTGGCTCATCTGAATGATAACCATGCAGTTCTGCGTCTAATATTCACCGTTATGCTGTTGCTCCTGAGACACCCAGAGCATCCCGATTCTGCTGAGTTACATGAACTTTGATCTGTGCTTCAGGCAGGATGAGGGGACTTCTGCTCCACGGAAATGACTGACTGCTATGCTGACAATCTGTATCACATAAAAATGTAACAATACTCAGATTGAAAGAGTAATGTAGCAATACTCAGATTGAAAGAGTAATGTAACAATACTCAGATTGAAAGAGTAATGTAACAATACTCAGATTGAAAGAGTAATGTAACAATACTCAGATTGAAAGAGTAATGTAAAAATACTCAGATTGAAAGAGTAATGTAACAATACTCAGATTTAAAGAGTAATGTAAAAATACTCAGATTGAAAGAGTAGTGTAACAATACTCAGATTGAAAGAGTAATGTAACAATACTCAGATTGAAAGAGTAATGTAACAATACTCAGATTGAAAGAGTAATGTAACAATACTCAGATTGAAAGAGTAATGTAACAATACTCAGGTTGAAAGAGTAATGTAAAAATACTCAGATTGAAAGAGTAATGTAACAATACTCAGATTGAAAGAGTAATGTAACAATACTCAGATTGAAAGAGTAATGTAACAATACTCAGATTGAAAGAGTAATGTAACAATACTCAGATTGAAAAAGTAATGTAACAATACTCAGATTGAAAGAGTAATGTAACAATACTCAGATTGAAAGAGTAATGTAACAATACTCAGATTGAAAAAGTAATGTAACAATACTCAGATTGAAAGAGTAATGCAACAATACTCAGATTGAAAGAGTAATGTAACAACACTCAGATTGAAAAAGTAATGTAACAATACTCAGATTGAAAGAGTAATGCAACAACACTCAGATTGAAAGAGTAATGTAACAACACTCAGATTGAAAGAGTAATGTAACAATACTCAGATTTAAAGAGTAATGTAACAATACTCAGATTGAAAGAGTAATGTAACAATACTCAGATTGAAAGAGAAAGAGAAAGAGAAGCTGCGTCTTGATTGGTTTGCCTCTACAAGGCGGCGTTAGCGCTGCACATATTTTATTGAAGCCTTTGTTCGTGCTGATTGAAGCGTGATTAAACTACGGGTTTAATGAAGAGCTGCATGAAAACCTATCTGAAGATTCGACTTGGGGGAAAATCACCCATTGTGTCCGATCTGACCTTTTTATTCAGAGCTGTGCAGTTTCTCACCTTTAATTCAGGCGTCAGACTAAACCCTCCATCAACGGCTGGCTAGTCGGCCTTTCTCTGCTTTATCACATGAAACATGAAGAAAAAGTAACAGAGCAGTGACATCGGGGGAATACGTATTAAAATAGATGTGTGATTTACCACCCAGTCTGCCGGCCGGAGCCGCGCAACGTCATCCAGAAGCTCAATGAAACCTGAGCATGTCAGATATTTTCATGTGGGCACAGATTTGGTCGTCTCTCAGCTGGAGATGGATGGAGGCAAAAGAGATAGAAGAAGAAGAAGAACTTAAAAAATACAACACGCCGCAGAGAAGAATAATGCTAGCAGTGGTGATACGAGGAAATGATGTTTACAAGGAGAACATCAGAGGAAGGGCTGGGAGCTCCGGAGCCGTGTTCCTTCAGGAGAAGCCAGGAAAGGATCCGTGGCAGCAGTAATCTATGTGCACCCCCCCACAGTTCATCACTTCACCAGGCTGA
This sequence comes from Nothobranchius kuhntae, assembly GCA_006942095.1. NCBI lineage: Eukaryota > Metazoa > Chordata > Actinopteri > Cyprinodontiformes > Nothobranchiidae > Nothobranchius > Nothobranchius kuhntae. Next base: position 102,989 of record SSNQ01034240.1, read on the forward strand.
CCCACACATCAGTGGACATTTGTCAGTTTGGCAGAATGAATGCGGGACAAAGAGTCTTACAGCACTGAGAGAGTTTCTCGTACGATTAGATTTCTCAGTTTCTTTTTCCCTTTCAATTAGCCTTTAGCATTTGCTGGCTCCCCTTAATCCTTCATCACACTCGGAGATACCATAATCCTCGTATCCGCCACCAAACCTCATTACACTGCTTATCATTCTAGGAACAAAGCAGAGCCATAACTGATCACTTTCATGACATTTTATCGCTTTTATGAACAAATTAAAAGCTAGCTCCAGCAGGAAGACACACTGGGTTTCTGCCTCTACTCAAAAGCACCGTGTGGTCTTTCTCCACCTTTGGCCTTTGCTTCACGTCAAAACAATGTGAGCTTTGAATGTCCTTTTCTTTGGCGTTCCCTGCCTAATCGCCAGCTTACTCCGTCCTTCCTCAGAGCACGAATGCCGTGCTGACTGGAGCCTCATGCTCGGCTCTGGTGGAGTCCAATTAATCCACAAGCTCTCGTGAATGATGTTGGAGAAAGGACTGACACCCAGAGATCTCCGTGGCTGACGGGGGAGGGATGTGTGTGTGTGTGTGTGTGTGTGTGTAGAGTATTCCTGCCGGGAAGACTAAATCTAGTCAGCAAGCTGTGAAATGAGATCTCGTTGCTTACGGAGCCTAAGCTGTGCTTTGTTCTGAGGTTTAGTACAATAATAATCCTCGGTGACACCATGTTCATTCTGTAGCACGGTACTGTCAGTCTCTGCTGATGCACTAGCAGATTGACAAAGAGATGAGGAGACCCTGAGTTACTCATGTTAATTAAAGATCACACACAATGAGTAACTTGCTGAGTGCATGAGTTTTTGGTCTTTTTAATGCGTGATGAGGAGACGACCGGTGGTGCCAGGTCCACATTCTGCTGCAGCGTTTCTAGCAACTTGTTCATAAAAGTATACATGTACCACGTATTCCTAGTACTGTTGCAGAATTACTGAGACCAAGCCTGAAGCTTTTCTGCTCCACTCTGATCCGAAGACCAGTCCTGACTCAGCACTCCTCCTTTAGCTTGGTTTATGACGCATTTGCTTTCCGCTTGGTGATGTGGCTCGCGGATGGAACGCGCTTCACAACTCGCAGCGTTTATGGGTCATGCGGCTCGTCTCTGCGGTGAGCCAATATTCTCCCAAACTGTAGGGGGCAGCATGGAGCTCCACGGTGTATAATTAAATTATCTAATTACAGTGTATAAATATACAACTTCAAATCATTACAACAGCATGCATCCAACACTGCACCATAGTAGAGGTAGAAACTACTGTTGTTTATTACAGTTGTTAATGAAGGTTTAGAGCCAACTCAGCTCTTTTAGGATTGGTGGCGTGTTCTCGTTTCCACCAGGATCACCGCTTTTCCGTCTGTTCCCCTTCCTTGCCTCCGCATATCGGTCCCTCATGGCATTCCAGCATTTTTAACAGCGTCCTCGTCTTTTCCGACAGTGCGAGCTATTTCTCTCCAAGAATTATTAACATGTTGATCACGGTGATCTCTGAGAGCTGAATCATACAAATGTCTGTATTTTCGAACCTCTGCCCTTCTAGTTCTTGCCAGTCCGCCATGTTTTTCCGTGTTTGACCGTCCGCGTGGTTAGTAAATCTCCTAGGTGCGCGGTGCGGAACGTTTGTGCCGTACGGAGGCGTGGTTGTTAAAATGAAGCAATTTTGCCGCGCTGAGCCGTGCGAACCTCGCGGACGTGTCAAGCATAAGCCAACCTTTCCAGCTGCAGTCAGAGGAGGAGATGTTCACCCCTTTGTGTCCGTGCTGCAGAACATGGCATGTGGCTACCGCTAGCTAATCTGCTCCTGGCTGTGAGAATAACATACAAGTCTGCACCAGTCTCTCTGTTTTAGGCCACTTTTACAGGCCCCCAGCTCAGACTGAAGGGGAAGGTTGAGATTATTACTTTAAGAAAATGAACAAATGACTGAAAAACATGAGATTTATTGCTTCCAGTAAGTTCTGGGTCCTCCCTTAGGTCTTCTTAAGGTGGAACTTGTCAGATGCACTGTCTACCTCACCAGATGCTAGAACCACCTTAACCTTATCCTATATTTAGAGGTGAGTACAGCTAATCTGTAGAGGAAGCTCGTGTAATCTTGCACTTGTCTCTTTTTCATCTGGACCCAGCTCAGTACTGCTGACATGAATCGACTGGTAAGCTTGACTCAGAACGACAGGCTTGTAGGTGCTGCCCTACTTCCTCAGATCACTCTCATGAACAAGATCCCGAGACTTTTGAACTCCTCACACCTTCTGCAAACTAAAGCTTTGAATCCACATTTCTGAGTTGAGGACCATGGTGTCATTCACGGAAGAATGACTCTTCTGTTCAGCTTCAAATGGTTTCTGAGTCTGCAGGAGATCTTGGCTCAACGAGGCTGATAAAACCCACATCGTTCACCAAGAGGTGATGAAACCTTCGGACCTGCAGCTCTGGGCTAGAAACTCGGTCCATGAGAACAGAACTGGTTCATAAGATCTACGCTGATGGAGTCCAACACTTAGTGGAAACAGATCGGACTCACTGACTTACTTTGGTTGTGCAGAGATCTAACGCTCCTCAGCAGGGTGCCTAAGCACGCATGTTTTCTACTCATTTTCAGCGTTTACGTTTCTGGGTTGGTAAAGAGTCTGTAGAAGGACGTGACTTGTTACAAGTTCTCTTCCCTGGGAACAAACCGCTGAAGAGGCTGAGAAGGGAGCGTTTCTCCTTCCGTCTGGTTCTTTTTGATGCTTTTACCATTTTGACTGTTTGCAGCTACGTGTAAGGCTCGTGTGTCAGCCCCTATCTGTTGAGAACAAGGGAGGCAGGCAGATGGCTGAAATGGAAGGGAATGACTGTGACCTTCAGAGGAAACCGAGTGTGAAATGTTTTGAGTCTCCGTTGTGTTCGCTCATGTTGGTTTTCCATCCTCGTGGCCTCAGTTTTCCCTCTCTGACGCGGTTTCTTTTCCTGTGCACATCCTCGTCTCTCAGAAATACAACCACGGGCACTCATGGAGCAGACATTTAATTACATCTCAGTCCCAGAGAAAGACACACACATTCACTTCCTTTTTGGAGTTACCAAGGTGACGCGTGTCACCACAGGCTGTGGCAGAAGCACACGTGGGGACGGTTGGAGTCCTGTTGATTCCTTTCTGCTGAAACGGTGCTGCTCAACCAGGATCTGTTGAAACCTTTTGGTGCCCAGACTGAAGCTCGGGCTAAAAATAAAGGCGGAGCTTAAATGAGCTGGTGCCGCCATCTTCTCTGAATGATACCCAAACCTTTCAGCTTCATGTCTTTATTGATCTTTGTGAGTTCAGATTTTTGACAGTCTCAACAAGAACAGTTCCAGATTCTGTCCTATCTGATTTCACACCAATACGCAGTGAATTTGGACCCCATGTCCCCCGCAGACAGCTCTCAGTGGCCTAGTGGTGGAGTGTCCTCCCTGGAACTGGGAGATCGGGGTTCGAATCCTGGTTGGGTCATACCAATAGGACCCCATGTTCCCTGCTTGGCACTCAGCTTTAAGGGGTTGGATTGGGGGGTTAAACCACCAAATCCCTGAGCGCAGCCACTGCTCCCCATGGGCGTGAGTCAAATGCAGAGATGAATTTCACCAGTGTGATGATTACCCTAACCCTAACCCTAACCCACATTAGCTCTGTTTCTCTGTGAGAGCCTTTTTCTTCCAGCATTCTGCAGTTTCTGCTCAGAGTTTTTCTGTTTGACCCTAACCGACTCTCACAGGGACTCCCACACACAGCCTTCTGCATGGCAGCGTGCCACACACACTTCGGTGTGTCGATCATTCATTTTTCGGATGCAGGAACCAAATCTTCTTTAAGTGCTCTACAGCGTGCGTAATGCGTTGCTCCATCTTGCTGAAATTTGAAGCCATCAGGAAACCAACAGCAAGAGTCAGAGAGAAATCCAGAGAACGGGGCCTGGCTCGCCACTTTTTCTGGTGAAGGTAGTGGAGATGAAACCAAGACCAGACTCGTTTGATGCATGAGGTTATGAAGCAGAAAACATTTCTGAACCAGCTAACGCTAGGCTCAGGTAAAAATAGTGGCCTTCCATCACTTCCGTCAGTGTTCAAGCTCTCCACAGCTCTGAATGTGTTTAACAACCTAATAAAGTTGTGATGACACTGTCTATAAGCATATTACTGCATCACTGGGATGTAATTCTACCAGCACACTCGCTCACTGTTAAAGCATTTAATTCTGTGGAATCAAGTTGGACCACAAAGAAAAAGAGTCCTAATCTATTTTCTTCCTCTCACTTCCCATGTGTTTTCTTTCCACACTTACCATCATTAAAGCACCGCGTACTGGTATGAAAGAGCCCGTATAGTGCACTCTTCTTGGCAAAACAAGCTCTCACACACTAAAAGCAGGAAAATAAGTACCAATAAATGCTGAGCTTCCATCAGAACACCGGTGGTAGACACGCACCATTAAGTGCATGGGCAGGAAGAGCTCTGTTCTTAATACAGGGCCTATACCTTCATAAAGGTTGTTTTGAATAGGACAGCAGACTGGTCCTCAGCCCTCACACCCCACCGCTCTCTTTATTCTTTGCTGTCATCTGAAGTCTGCTCCGTCTTTTCTTACCCGCCTTTTCCATCTTCCCATCTGTTGTCCTGATGACAGTCCAGCTTTACCAGCATGTTCTACCTTTTCTGTTCCTCTGTTCTCTCTTTTGTCTGTTAGCCTTCATGGGCAGGATGGGAGGATGGGAGCTAGTAGAGAGGAATGGCTCCCAGCACATCGGCTAATATTTGCCCTGAGCTAAACCTAGCAAACACGCAGTAAGCAAACACCTCTGTCCCTGGCTGGCTGCACTGTTGTCCTTTCATTCCTGTCCCGTCTTTCCAGCGCTGCTGCCGAGCTCTCTGCTGGCTAATCAAAGCACATGCAGCGCACATGTTGTTTTCAAGCAAATCGCCAGATGAGGGACAAATCTGATACCATAATCTGTTTCTGGTGCATGTCTTTCTAAATCTGGGTATGAAGCTTATTAGCACACCTGTGCAATCCAAAGACTTCAAATCCAGCCGCCCCGAACAAGCTGCCTTCATGAAGGCTGCAGTGTTCTGATGTAGGTGGTGAAATAAAGCATAGGAGCTTCTAGATAGTCTGTAACTAGTGCATTTATACTCTGCACCAACACGGATGCAGGAAAGGTATGAAGATGCGTGCACAGGTGAAACTTTAGAAATATTTATTAAGGGTATCAAATGCATTAGAAGTTCAACCAGCAGTCAGTTTATCACATTCTTTTGATTTGTTTTTCTCTTCGCTTTGTAAAAATTCCAGTAAAAATACATCAAAATGTGCTTCTCAATGGCAAAAGTGTGCCTGGACAAAATGTCTGACACGTGTACGAAACAATGGAATTTTGATAAACTGGGATAGAAGCCCAGCCTAGCAGTCTGGACAGGCAGCAGCAGGGTGGTCCAGCCACCCTCCATGGGAGCCTCAGCTGGCCTGCCATTGGCCCCATCAGTACTGGGTTGTACCAATCACAGCGTTCTGTCGGGTGAGTTTCAGCTCATGAAGCTGTTTACAGCCGGCTTTGTTTTCAACTACAAACAATGTAAACACACTCACGATGATGTGTAGAGACTAGATGCTTTCAATAGGCAGCACTAGCAGAGAAGTTAGGTGTCCGTCCGTGATTGGAAGGTTGCCGGTTTTAGCCCCGCTCAGTGTGTGTCCTTAGGCAAGGCACTAGGCCCACCTTGCCTGGTGGTGGTGGTCGGACGGATGCTGGCGCTCTTGTCAAGGAGGCCAGTGTGGCTGTGGCCACAGTGCTGCTCACCACCACCAGGGTGTGAATGTGTTAGCATGGGTGAAAGACTGTGTTGTAAGGTGCCTTGGGGGGTTCTAGGACTCTATACGGTGCTTTATCAAAAACAGGCCATTTACCCATCAATATGACTGATAGTTTTCATTCAGCAACTCTGTGTGAGGCGTCATTTTCTACTCTGCAGTTTTGTCTGCTAGTTTCATAAAGATTCCTTTCACGTGTGTGCCGTTACCATGGTGACATTTGTAAACCACTGACAGCAGCTTTAACATTTCTGTTGGTGTTAGTTTTTATTCCACTTCTTATACTCTTAAATAAGTAGGCAATCAGGCTGGCAACGCCCCAAAACACTGTTTGATTTTGTAGGAATAAAACTGGGATTTTTCATACCTCAGATTAGATTAGATTAGACCTTATGGACAGGATTTCTAGGAGCAGCCAAGGTGTGGAGGGCATCCGTTTTGGTGGCCTGAGGATCAGGTCTCTGCTTTTTGCAGATGATGTGGTCCTGTTGGCTTCATCAGAACGTGATCTTCAGCTTTCGCTGGAGCGGTTCGCAGCCGAGTGTGAAGCAGCTGGGATGAGAATCAGCTCCTCTAAATCTGAGACCATGGTCTTGATTCGGAAAAGGGTAGAATGCCTTCTCCGGGTCAGGGATGAGGTCCTGCCCCAAGTGGAGGAGTTTAAGTATCTCGGGGTCTTGTTCACGAGTGAGGGAAAACTGGAGCGTGAGATCGATAGGTGGACTGGTGCTGCATCTGCAGTGATGCGGGCGTTGTACCGGTCTGTCGTGGTGAAGAGAGAGCTGAGTCAGAAGGCGAAGCTCTCGATTTACCGGTCGATCTACGTTCCTACCCTCACCCATGGCCATGAGCGCTGGGTAGTGACCGAAAGAACGAGATCACGGATACAAGCGGCCGACATGAGTTTTCTCCGAAGAGTGTCTGGGCTCTCCCTTAGAGATAGGGTGAGAAGCTCGGTCATCCGGGAGGGGCTCTGAGTAGACCCGCCGCTCCTCCACATCGAGAGGAGCCAGTTGAGGTGGCTGGGGCATCTGGTCAGGATGCCTCCTGGACGCCTCCCTGGTGAGGTTTTCCGGGCATGTCCAACCGGGAGGAGACCTAAAGGTAGACCCAGGACACGGTGGAGGGACGATGTCTCTCACCCGGCCAGGGAACGCCTTGGGATTCCCCCGGAGGAGCTGGCCCAAGTTAGCCTGGCAAGCCAGACTAAATAAATGTATTATTTAGTCTGGCAACGCTCCATTGACGGCTCTCAGTTGTGGGGCAGGTTCTACCGTTGTCTTTCAAATGATCTCCGCATTCCACTGGACAATGAATGTGACATCCTCTTGTTTCACTCTGTTGCATCATCCCACCCACCAGGCACATAGAGTGCCCTGATTGGCCCACAAAGCGGATAAAGCTCTGTGATTTGTTCACTAAGCAGACAGAGCCCACCATTATGGACCAATCACAGCTCTTTATGTGTTTGAAACCCCTCTAGAGAGCTGTGATTGGCTAGCCAGAGTCCTGGTAGGAGCTGCTGAGGTTCCAATGGAGCATGCCTAGACTTTGCAAAGCAAGAATTTGGTCTAGTTCACTAGGCTAGGCCCAAGTGGCTGGAGAGAGGGAAGTCTGGGCCTCTCACCTTAGGCTACTGCCCCCGCCACCTGACTCTGGATAAGCGGATGAAAATGGATGGATGGATGGATGGATGGATGGATGGATGGATGGATTAGACCCTAGATTTTCAGGTTTATCTGTATTTTGTTCTTACTTTCCCCAGAGGCAACAACTGGCTGTTTTAACTTCGACTTTCATCTTAATTTTCAGGAATTTTCTTGAAAACTTAGAGTGTCTAGCGACAGTCTTCATGTGATTTTTGGTTTAATGTGACATTAAAACAAAAACATCCTTTTAACAACAACATTGTGTAGGTGTTGCAACACTGCATTAAAAGGTGTTTTCACATGCTGTAAACACCATCTCTGTTTACTCTGACTTCTCTCACATGTATTATTGTAGGTGTTGGATGCATGTGACAACAACAAGTCCACACGTCTCATGTTGATGTACAGAAGGATGTGCAAGGTCTTTGATCCAAGAGAGCCCTCCACACACTGAAGTAAATACAGATTGGTATGAGAGAACAGGAGCTGCACAACAATCTAACGTCCATGTCCATCCACTCTGGAGAAATATTATTTAAAATGAAACCAGCAGACATGTTTTCTTTGATTATCTGCAGCACCACATGCTTCACTGATGCTGTTTCTACCAGGCTATCAATCAGCCGGCACTTCAGAAGCAGCAATGTTAGCAACAGGGTTCTGCGTGACGTGGACCTTTTTCTCCTAGACAAGCAAACTGAAAAGTCATTAAAAACCTGGAGTTTGAACCAGAAGGAAATAAAAACGTTGGTACTGTTGCTTGACTTTCCAAACATACTTCATTTCTGCACAGTATGAGATTCATCATGAGTTACGAAACTTAAAAACATCTGTAAAACCTTTGATTTCATCTTCTGATTAGTGCTATTAATATTATTATTATTATTATTATTATTATTATTATTATTATTATTATTATTATTATTATTATTATATTAATAATACAAATACTAATAATGGTAATGATACTACTACTACTACTACTACTACTACTACTACTACTACTACTACTACTGCTAATAATAATAATAATTATTATTATTGTTCAAGGTTGAAAGGGTTAACCATTAGGGTGTTGATGTTTACCTTTTTTAGTAAATACAATGAAGATAAGGTAAGTGGCCCGCTGCTTCCATAAAACCACGACAATAACTCTAGTAAAAGTAAAACTAAACAAAAGTACACACTTTCTGCCTGGTTTGGTAAATCTGTTTTTATTCGAGGGTTAAAAAACATCAAATGAGCCTAGAAAACACTTTCTAAACTCTGCTGAAGGTAGCTTAAATGGAAAATGTAACTGACACTGATCTATCCAACAGTATTGTCAGCAAACTAAAATAATGATTATTAATAACTGCTGCAGCTGATGATGACATTTAAATTGTAGCTCCGAGTCAAAATGGATCGCTTGTTAAAAACTACAAAGATGTGATAAATCAAATGAGCCATTACGGATCCTTCCAGAGTGCTCCGGTTTATTATCCACCTGGGAAAAAACAAAAACACTAATTGTTTGTGTTCAGAGTTATTTATGTGATTCTGACAAGGTTTTTTCAGTTTAACTGATCTGTTGGGAGGATATAAACCGATGACTTTTGCACAGATTTTGAAGGGTGTCCTGTACCTGAGAAGCATCAGAAGAAATGTTAATGCTGCTCTCACTCGTAACCACGCCCACGCAATACCATGTAGTTGTTGTGCAAATATATGGACTTTTCACAGGTTAGCATGCCTGCCATTTTTGCACTAAAGTAAACAAATCCTTATAAATTTTCAAGAATAAATAAATCCATAAAGACAACAAAATGCCAGTGTTCATTCCCAAAGTCCAAATGTGGTGAATCTTTTCCAAATAACAACATTTCTACTGTGCAGTTTCCATCACAGCTCCACACTATTCCAAATCAAGAGGCACGCTTTTTATTTCTGATACTTTCCAAAGCTTTAGGCGAGTAAATGAATCAAAAAGTGTGAAGAAAAAGAACGGAAATCAAGTTAAACACATTTTCAACCCTTGTGTGCATCGCTACCCTTAATAAAAAGAATTTGTTCACACTTATGACTCCTTGTGAATGTCAGTCATGTGTTTCACAGACTATCTTAGGATCATCATCTGTGGGTAAAGGCACATTTCTGGTGAACAAACAGGAAGAAATGATCATTCGATCTTAGAGGCACAAATGGCCTATTATCATGCAGAGACCTGCACCAGATGATGAATAATTAAATGTCTAAATTGCTTTCTTGTAACCCTTGCCCCATGTAACACCAGGGGTGACCAGTCATGCATAATGTAGAGCAAAATGTTACACCCCAAAATATTATCACGGCCCCACTCGCTTACGTGGTTCAACAGTGGAAACGGAGCGCTGGAGGGAAGCACGGTTAATCAGTAAAGAGGTTTTTGTTTCCGTATTAAGAAAAGCAGAAACGAGTCCGTTTTTATGACTGCAAACAAACGAGTGTTTGAAAGATGATAAAAAACAAAACGGGAACCCCCCCAAACTGTCAGTTAGAAAGTCTCTAATAAATATCAGAAGCTGTCTCCGGCAGTGAAAACCGTGCACAAGTTTTGTTTACAAGGTGACGGCACAGACTTCAAAAGGCAACAGCTTGAACTAAATTTTGTATTGTTTTATATTGTGTTTTTACTTTTTATTCTGTACAGCACTTTGGTCGACTGCCACGCCGTTTTTAAATGTGCTTTATAAATAAAGTTGGTATGGTATGGTATGGTATGGTATGGTATGGTATGGTATGGTATGGTATGGTATGGTGTGGTATGGTATGGTATGGTATGGTATGGTGTGGTATGGTATGGTATGGTATGGTATGGTGTGGTATGGTATGGTGTGGTGTGGTATGGTATGGTATGGTATGGTATGGTATGGTATGGTGTGGTATGGTATGGTATGGTATGGTATGGTATGGTATGGTATGGTATGGTATGGTATGGTATGGTGTGGTATGGTATGGTATGGTATGGTATGGTGTGGTATGGTATGGTATGGTATGGTGTGGTATGGTGTGGTATGGTATGGTATGGTATGGTATGGTGTGGTATGGTATGGTAAATAAAGAAGGAAAATTGGTGTTAGAGAGGAGTTTCTCGGTGAACCTTTCTTCTCTATCCATTAAAGGTAGAGGCTACCGCTACCACTAGTAAAGGCTAACCCAGAATGTGCCCCAGATAATCACCGAAACGTTTTAGACTGACAAACATTTGTGTTTTTATCCTTTAAGTTAGATGTTTCTATGGTTACCGCAGCAGAATTAGCCTACATGTATTTCCTACATAATAAAGCTTTTATTGTGCATCACATGAAGTCAGGTATCGGTCAGTTTTTGCATTGTTGACTTTTGAAAGTCTTTTTGTAGACATGCTATCAGCAACTTCTGGTCTAGAAGGTCATGGAGCTCATTCTAGATCACCTAATTTGGAGTTTGTCAGAATTAGTTGATTTTGATTTGTTCTCCTGCCTCTGGAGGATTGACCACACATTCTCGATGGGACTAAAGTCTGGGGAGTTTCCTGGAGCTGGACCTAACACGTCCATCTTTTGTTCCTGATCGACTAAGTTCTGACTCAGCCCTTCTGGCGCGGTGCTCAGTCATGCTGGATCAGACATTGTTTATCACCAAGCTGCTGTTGGACGGTTGGAGGAGTTCCTCTGGAAACATGTGTTGGAACCTACCGTTCTTTATTCATCACTGATCTGAGACTAAACTGTGAGTGAGTCTGCTTTCTTGACTGACATCTCTGGACCTGTAGTGATGATTCTTTTCTTGGAGAGAAGTGGGCAGTTTTTGGCACTAGGCTACCCGTCCTCATCCCACTGCTAGACCAACGTTTCACTCTAAACCTACTGAACTTATGGGAGTCCTCTTCGTGGAAATTGTGAATTTGTGTAATTAAGGCATGTTAAATGGTAAAGGGACTTTACACTGAATTTTAAATGATGTGGTCACCCTTCATCACATTCTAGAGTAAATTTCTCTGGTAAAAACGGCCGCAGCAAACTTTCTGACAGTTAATATTAGTCGTTCTCAACTTTCAGCGACAACTACACACCTCCAAACTCATTAACAATTGGCATGAGGAATGAAGGAGAGGTGCAAACACAAGCACTAAATATATTGTCACCCAGGTGTCATGTCGTCAGCCTACACGTGTGCTCTGTTATTTTTACATCTAAAAGACACAAACTGCTTTACAATTACAAAGGATTGTCCCCCGTCAAAGTCAGGCAATTAAATGTGTCAAGTCTACAACCACCGAGTTCAAACGGTGTTGAAATCCGGTTTCAAGTCCTCCATGGTTCTGATGGATGTGTCGACTTGTGTTAGCTCAGTTTGTAGGCTGTGTCCCCGCGAACAGGCAGGCGTCCATAACATGTGTGGATGTCTGGCTGGCCAGGTGCGACCCTGCATCCCCAGCAGGTGATCAACACTGCTGCCTCACCGGCTGCAGGTGCTCCCTCTCTCATTCCTCATTCACCGTGTCACCATAGCAACACTGTCATGCCAGTTCAGTTGCCGTCAGCCACGATGAATCATATGCCATGAAAATGATAGGACAGTGATAGCGAACACTCAACGGCTTGGCCTTCAGTTTTCCAATGCCTCCCACCCCCTACCACCTTCATTCACTGGTGCTATATGTCTTAACACACACACACACACACACACACACACACACACACACACACACACACACACGCACGCACGCACGCACGCACGCACGCACGCACACACATTAATTCAATAGTCACACTAAAAATAACATGGGCCTGATTGGGCTGTCAACAAGCAGCAGCAATCCTTCATAAGCTCCCATCTTTTATTCTCACATGAACATTTATTCTTATTTATCCTGAGAGACTTCAGCGCAGGACATCTTCACCAGATGGATTCACAACAGCGTGTAAATAATTATTAATATTAATATATTAATTATGAATAATTATTACAGGTCATCTGTAAATTAGTCTCTTACATTTATTGTTTTCTGCTGAGGGTGACTCTGGTTAATAAGCATGAATCAAACACTGGTTATTAGCTGTCGGTCCTCTCGGAGGATTCTTGTTATTATCGTGTTATTGAGAAAGAAAAGGTTCATTTTTTTGTTTAGCAGGTTTTTTCTGTTTGTTGAGCCGAGCCTTTAGTAAGACAACCGTATTAAAATATGCTTCACCAAGTAGTTACCCCGCTTTCACACTGAAAGCATCAGCATCGCGGAACGTCACCGCTTCAAACAGAATCCGTTGTAGTCTACGGATGTTCCCGGCCGGCAGCAACGCGGCTACGTCCAGGCGCGTCCCATCGCGGCTCACCGCATCACGTCGCTGAACACAGGATCAGCTTCTGTTCTTGCTGCGAGCCGCTTCTGGGACATGTCCATTTCCACAGTTATCAAAGGGCTAGACAGGAAATCACACACTGTTTCAGTGTAAAATCCCTGGTAATTTTCAAAATAAAAGTACTTTTTCTTTTGTTTTACAAATTCATTTTTTACATTGGTTTACTGAAAACAAAACCATCAAAATGAATAAAAAATTATGTCAAACTTGAAGAGACATACCCCACAGTCGGTTCATGTTCGGCTACAATCGTAACCCAGGGCTACGAGTGACCAACTATGGGAACTAGAGGTGTTTTAGGGAAGCGGTGTAAACTCCCTCTGACAAAACACATCAGTCTACTCCTGTCAGTGTTGAATGTCTGAGAACATAGTTGGCTGAAATGAAAAGGTTTGCATTAGAACCAGACAGGAAGAGGAATAACCATGGGTGTTACTGGGCCTATTGGCTTCAGTACTCATTAGGCTGTACTGGTGTGTGAACACATTGATTCTGTAAAACCAGTTTAGTAGTCTACGATGGCTCATATCTGATGACATATAGTGATCAGATACTTGTGTCCTGGAGCAGCTGAGTGGCGGGGGGCTGATGCTGAGAGAGCATGATGGTGGAGGTTTACAGCTAAAGAGATGATTTGTTTAGTTGTACTTTCCACAGACTCAACAATAAGACAACACAATTTCTGCCTGCTGGTAACTCAACTAGATAAGCCTGTTGCTGGGTTTCACTCACGTGACTCTGCAGTCGTGCACAACTCAAATGGGGGACAGGTGATTTGCTCCACAAGAAAACAGCGCGATGAAGGATGAAAGCAGTTTACTAAGGCTTTAAATGACCTCGCACAGACGTGATATCGCGACAAAGAAATCTTCCTTTAGGTGATGACCCATGTAGTTTAGTCTGACTTTTAATCACTGTGGAGGATTCACCCGCTGAAGCAATCAGCAACAAACTGCCTTGTTATACTGCATGCTAATGATGGTGCTAGGATCTACTTGTAACTAACTTTTTATGCCTTTAAATCCAAATTTCTGGTTGGTTTGTTTGATTTTAACAAGGTAAAAACGCCGCGTTACAACACTAAGCTAACTGCTAAAAACATTAGCACTGTGAAAGCTATTTGTGGGTAGGACACATGAAAACAGCAGGTGTTTCTCAATGCCAAGGAACCTCGCCTTGATGTCTTGGCCCCGCCCCGGTTGCCTAGGAGATGTGTCATCAGGAGCCGCCAAGATGTGTCCCAATGTTCAAGTTCTACCGATGCGTGTGTTCGCCGTTTGTTAGCCGTTTAGCTAGCTGAGCAAGGATACACAGGAGGTGTCTTGTAGCCTAGCCTTGGTCAAAAATTACCCAGAATACACTGCGTCCTCTTGCACATTTATATATAGATGCAGCGTCATGTGAAAACCAGCAACAGGGATGTGGTCTAAATGTAAGGATGAGTCTCAAATGGAACATTTTAATCCCATTATTTACTATTTTATACTTATAATTCTTTTTCTACAAGCACATTTATTATTTGAAATTAGGAAGCAAACAAAAACTTTCTTCAGTCGTTTTGAGTGGCCTTAATCCAGAGTTATGTTTACAGATTCACGTGGTATTTTTCTAGTCATGCTGACCACTCACACACACACACACACACACACACACACACACACACACACACACACACACACACACACACACACACACACACACACACACACACACACACACACACGTTGACTGACAGATCTAGGCCAACGTAGGTTTCCGTTTCGTGCCCGGAGACATTTCAGCGTTATTTCACAGGCTGTAAAATTACAAACCTGTTTTCCTTCCATTACGGCAGCTTAAAATCATGAACTAATTCTAAGCCTTTATGAACAATAACAATGACAGCAGTTCGAGAGTGAGACACACAAACACACACTTCCTAAAGCGGCCCTAGTTTTTGAGATTTCCAGCTGCAGGCAGCCACTTTTCCTCCATCAAGCCAGCCTTGGTCAATAAATGTCTGTTTTCCATTCCAGCACAGCACCGTTTTCCAAATGTCCTCCCATACAACCTGTGAATTCACCCAACAAAACTTAAATAATGCTGCTGCATCGATGGATATCTCATTCGCCATCATTGCAGCACATTTGTGTTTTCAGATTGATTTTTCCCAACAAAACAGCTTTATTTTTCTGACCTTGCTGAGCTGTGAAGGTTCCTTCTCTGCAGAATACTTGTGTAATTTTCCCCGCACCCCCACCAGCAAACGACATGTTTCAGTGAGTAAACGTTATCCCAGGCCAGTGCTGCCTGGCTTCTGGTTCCCGTACCGGTGGGAAAGCCCAGCGTGTCCCGGTCTCTGGGAAGGACGCCAGCTTTGACTGTGTGCACACCTGACCTGTGACTGTATCCAGCTGGAGGTGAGAGCAGGCAGGTCAGCGGGAGGTTCCATCCCTCCGGTGACGAGTCAGGCCCGGTTCTCCTCCACACACGCAGACATAATTTAAACTGATGGGGATTCACTTACATACTGAAAGGGTAAAAGTGGAAGAAAAGAGCCCGACTTTAACATCCCTTCTCTAAAAACCCTCCGATACACTTTCATTAACGCTTTCTTGCATCAGCGTGCACTCGTTTGGAATATTCCATGTCTGTTTTTGTCTGGGATCAAATGTAGGACAACGCTGCTCTGGTCTTTGTGGATTCACGTTTAAATCGTCCGTTGAGCTATTCTTTGTGGACTTCTTCCTGACCGACGCAGTTTATATCCCGACAAGCTGCAGAGCTCACAACTCTTGGAGGTTCTGGTTCCAGCGGACTACAGGACGTGGAAGTGCTGAAGTGAGAGGAATTCCTGGAGGGAGAACTTGTTGATGTGAAAGTTCACCGCCCTTTTCGATGCCTGATGTTTCGTTTAAGGCCACTCTCCTCACGGGTTTCTCCAGATTGGATCGTTTCCACGGACGCCCTTGGGATGGTCACTTTCCTGTCTTGGTGCTCATCGTGCGTGTGCTGGAGACTCGGCTGGATCACAACAACGTGGTGAACCACAGCTCAGATAATTCTCATCTCAACAAGCGTGTTTTATGCACTACTAATGCCGCATTTTAAAACCTTTTTAAATGACACCTACAACACTAGAGCAGCCACTAAATTACAGCCTTTAAGTTTAATACAAGCGAGTCATGAGCGTTCAAGTGAGACACTTCTGTGTTTCGGCGTAAAGCGAGAGCGGTGGGTGCGCTTGAGTCTGGGTATTAGGGTTAGGGTATTAGGACCAACACTTAGGACCCAGATCCTGTTTCATTGGGACGGCTTTGATGGTTAAAACGGATCAAAGGAAACACTGCAGTGCCAGCCCAGTGCGGTGCGAGGTGGCTCGCTGATACATTTGGACAAGACTCAAACTGACATTTCTGGGCCATGTTCGGGTTCTCATAAAAACCCACTTTAACCTGATAAAGATCTGCTCTAGCCCATGTATGCTAGACACCTAAAGCAGGTCAAGACCCCTAAAAGCCCCTGGCACAGACATCCACACACAGACATGTGGCCAATCCTTAGCCAGCAGTCTCAGATAAGATTTAATGTCGCCCGCTCTGGCCCCAGGTAAACATTTAACTATGGTTGCTGGAGTCTCTAATGCCACGTTTCTGACTATGGAGCTGCCAATGATCAGAGTCGGCTTGTCAGTGGGTGCGTCACTGAGCGGGGAACATCTATTAGAAACGTGGACGGGTTGGTGGTGGCCCACGGGCTGGGTTCTATGCTTCCTGTGTACCGTCACCCAGCCGGCCTGAGGTCCTGGCTGCTCGGGTTCTGCTGGAGGACCGCTACGGGGTGGTTCTGAGCTAGTTAGCCCCGCGCTAGCTAAGTAGCTATGGCTGTTTACCGGTTTTTCAACAGCGCGGAGCCGGGACTCCAATTCCGACACCCTCGCCTCCAAAGCTACAACAATGCTACATTTATTACACGTACCATTATCACTAAAGGAGGCAGAGGAGTAACTAAACATCTGACACAGAGAGCAAGAGATAGGAGACGGAGAAGCAGAGACAGAAGTAGCCATAGCCGTGCTGAGGCTAAGCTAACTGGACGATTCAGTACCAAATAAACTGCGTGCAAACTCAAATGGTTCCCTAAAAGCTAGGTGGAACAACAGAAAATGTGTTTTAGCGTGCTTTTGTGCTACAATAACTCAGAGATATCCAAGTACAAAGAAATTAAATCAGCTTTAGCGAGCCCCAAACACCAAACAGCTACACGTAGCGCAACACTGAAAACAGGAAACAGGAAACGCCTTACCGCCAGGTGCAGCCAATCAGCCAATCACAGCTGATCGGCTTGAATCAGTCCAAGGTAAAGTTTATAAGGTGTGATCTGACTCTGGTGACACATGTTTTATTTCTATTTAATCAGTAATAAGTGATCATTAATAATCACTAGAATGGCAGCAGCTCAACAAGTTTAGGCATCCAGTCATGGTGATCACTTACCAGAGCTCTAACCGAGCATCGGAAAAGAGAAGAAAGGAGTTCTGAAGGACTTTAAACATCACCCAGTAACAGCTGCCGACCACCAGGTCTCACTCCTGTTAGCTAGAACCGGAAGCTGAGGCTACTCGTCACACAGGATCACCGGACCTGCACCATTCAGAAGGTCCGGTCAGAATTTGGTGTCTCCATAATGAATGCATGGATCCATCCTGCTTTGTATCATGCCTTCGGCCTGCTGCTGGTGTGGGGGAGATGTTCTTGTCCCACTTCAGCTCTTTTTGTACCACCTGGTTAAAACACCACAGCCTACCCGAGTACTGTTGCTGACCATGTCCATCCCTTCAGGAACACAGTGAAGCCATCTTCTGATGGCTACTTCCATCAGGTCACACAGCTCAGAACACCTCTGAGTGGTTTCTGGACTCCAACAACCTGCACACTCTCCAGATCTTTAACCTTTAGGATGTGATGGAACAGGACATTCCCATCATGGGTGGAACTGTGTGATGCTGTCGTGCCAAAATGGACCAGAACCTTATGGAGGTGTCTTCTGTGGCATGAAGGATTCGGGTGAATCCAAAGGCCAAAGGGGGCTCCTATAGTAGCTAATAAAGGGACCAGTGTCTGTAAGTATTACACAACTCTAAAGCTCCGAGACATGAAACCCTGGTTCTCACTCCTTCACGCTGGGCCGCTGTCTGCTATTAAAATACCCTCTGTTCAGTTCTGTGTGTCCTCTGATTCAGGTCGGTCCGGTCACATTTGTATTTGAGACAAAAGCAACAGAAGCAGAGCTCAGACTGTGTTAAAGATGTCAGAAAGAAAAGTGTCAGAAACGTTTGCAGAAGTTTCTCCAGCTCAGTGGGAATCCACCTGGGACCTGTAATCTGATTACACCTTCCAGGTGGACAACAAAGTTGGGTTCATGACCCCCCCTGTCCTGGAAGGGCGAAAACCCAAACTAAACAGCCCCAGTGTTACTTTCCAAGCTATTCTCGGAGAAATCACAGGTCCATGCAGAAATCCGTTTGGATATTTTGGGCTTTTTATTTAAATCCTGAATAATAAAAGACAAATCCCGCCTTCAGCAGCAGTTTTATAAAGACACACGGTCCAGTTTCAAATGTTAAAAGGATCCTCCGTTTCTGTAAAATCTGTGAGGTTTGATTTAAAAAGTGGGTTTCTGGTCATTTCAAGTTCCTGCTTTTAGCTTCCATGTCTGATTTGGCTTCATTTCCTCCTCATCATCTCTCTTTCACTCCATCCATCCACTGTTCTTCTACTCCAGATGTTGTGGAGGGGATCTCAGGGTCTAAGGAGGGATTTGATGCCTGATTGTCTGATAAGCTGTCTGGTTCGGTGACGAGCAGGTAGGACTAGGAGCCCTGACGATGGAGTGGAGGCTCTCATGTTCTCAGAGCAGTAAATTTATTCAGTTCAGTTTATTTTTACAGCGCCAAACTTCACAAAGTAAACATTACAACTGAGTTCAGGCCATTAAACCAATCAGCAGGTTGCATCGAGTCACTGACTTGTTGTGTTAAAGACTTGCAGCAATCCCCACACTGAGCAAGCATGTAGCGACAGTGGAGAGGAAAACTCCCTTTTGACAGGAAGAAACCTCGGGATCCTGGCTCGGTATAAGCAGCCATCCTCCACGACTCACTGGGGCTTTGAGCAAGTAATGAGTAATGAGACTCACCGAGTTATTACGGGAGCTGCATTTATTTTCCTAGTCCATGTGTTTTATTTTCTCCTGTCAGCTGGCGAGGTGTCACCGTGTTCCTGTTTCATGCACCGGAGTTGTGCTGTGACACAAGCAGAGAGAGAGTAAATAAGGGCTCACGTTAAATCATCCAGGATTTATGGAGAGGTTGGCGTTCTGCTGCAGGCGAGAGCGGAGGGGTAATACACATGTGTACCTATAGTACAGTAAGTGGTTCTGCCCCAGCAACCCCAAACGAGGCCAGCGGTCTGTAGTTATGGACAGTAAATAGAGCAGAGCACTGCCGGTAAATAACCAACAACAGAGCCTCATAAATCCTCGGTGTGTGTCTGAGCTTCTATCAGCTGGACCAGAAATACAGACTTCAGCGACAACACGTCCAGCGACGCTTTAGAGGGAATTCTAAATGGGATGGGTGGAAAATGTGACGCTCCAACATCCAAAAACAAAAATCATGAGAACTGTAACTTTATTCTTTATCCACCTTAATGTCCACCATTTTTACCTTCAGTTAACTGATTTTCAGACTTTTTCATCGTAGAAAGGCTGGCCTTCATGGTGGCACTTTGGCCTTTAGTGAGAACGCGGGGCCACATCCTCACGTACGGACTACTACAGGACGCAAACTCAGACAAAGGAACAAATCCCAAGTGAAGTCCGGTTGGTCCAAAGATGAGAGAAGGCATCTGAACTTGTCAGAGGAAACTCAGAACACCTGCATGCTGAGGAAAGAACATGTTTCTAGAAAATACTCCAGCACGTTCTGGAGCTATTTGGCGTTAAATTGCAGACCTGTTTTCTGTGCCCACCTGATTTAGTCACATGGTTACAATCCAGCTCGTGTTCATTCGCTCATCTTATGAACGCCTGAGTTCTCGGCTCACTTCTGATACCCGAGTCGGAGCTGTCTCCCTCCTGGAGAGCCAGATATCTACACACTACACCTGAAAGTGTGTCTCTATACGAGTGAGCTCACCAGATAACGAAACAGGAGCCGACAACTCCGCCGGCGTTCATCACGACTTATCTTCCACACAGACCTCACCACACACCAGCCTCCTCAGACCCCACGCACATGACACCTGCACCCCCTCCACCAGCCACCCGTGACACACACCACCTGCTGCCTTCTCATGAGGCACAAGCTGATGGATTGAGACAGGAAGGCACAGACACTTACAAACAAGCTGTTATCTGTACGTGAGGACATTCTATCAGAATCAGCTGATCGTTTAAAGCACCTCGTTAGCGCCAGAGTTAGCTTTGTAGCTGCCATGTTGTTTACTCTGAAACTCGAGTTCGTTATCCTAAATCAGCCTTTCTGACAACCTCTAAAGAGAAAATGGACAGAAAAAAGGCTTGATGTGAAGTCAGCGGTTTCCTGCTGATGTTTCATCGTAATGCTCAGGAGGGGGATTCATCTGAGTGAGACATTAACGTCTCTGCAGGAGGTGTGGCGTTAAGCTGACAGCTACATTAAAGCTTCCAGTCACCGGTTTCTTTCTTGTGTTGTAAATGTTAATCACAAACAGCAGCTGAAATCCAGAGCGGTCCTGGTGAAAGGTTAGGTATCCAAACATTTATCACCGTGACGTTCAGCACTGCTGTTGTTGGTGTTCAGTCTCAGACTGCAATCATTTAAGGAAATACAAAAGGTCAAAGGTTGGACTTTCTCCTGCTGGAGAGCAGAATTCATGGTTCCATCAGTTACAGCAACTGGTCCAAGTGCTGAAGCAGCAGAGCAGCTCCAGACCATCATACTACCACCTCTATGTTTGACTGTTGCTATGGTGATGTTCCGTAGAACGGGACACACACCACCCAGAAACTGTTGCTTTTGTCTCATCAGTTCACATCAAACATTTCCAGGAGTTTTTCAGATCAAGTTCTTTTTTACCTCCCCGTCTTCTTGTTGCTGAATCATGACCTCTGACCTTACCCAAACGAGGCCTGCAACTGTTAAGTAACCATAAACTAGAATGAGTCACTTAATTTGAACCCTGGTGATGTGCTTCAGCTCTGCTGCTGCAGCAGAACCGACTCTGAGCATCACACAGTAAGCAATGACAGAAGAGTGAGATTTGCTGAGCTGTGGTGGCCTCATGGAGGGGGCCATCGACTAGCACACTGCTGCTAACCACTAAAACATTCTCCCTCTCCTGATAATAACTTTTTACTTTCCTTGACGTTGGACGTGTTACTGCTAGTTTACCCGTTTAGTTATAGATCCACTAGGATAAACACAATAAAGTTGATCTCACCAAATACAATATTTACTAAGACATCACAATATAACTATAGACACATTATTGTGTGTGTGTGTGTGTGTGTGTGTGTGTGTGTGTGTGTGTGTGTGTGTGTGTGTGTGTGTGTGTGTGTGTGTGTGTGTGTGTGTGTGTGTGTGTGTGTGTGTGTGTGTGTGTGTGTGTGTGTGTGTGTGTGTGTGTGTGTGTGTGTGTGTGTGTGTGTGTGTGTGTGTGTGTGTGTGTGTGTGTGTGTGTGTGTGTGTGTGTGTGTCTGCTCTGTCTTCTCGATCCCCAGTGAGTCGTGGAGGATGGATGCTTATACTGAGCCAGGATCCTCTGGAGGTTTCTTCCTGTTAAAAGGGAGTTTTCCTCTCCACTGTCGCTGCATGCTTGCTTAGTATGAGGATTGCTGTATAGTCGCTGACACTAGTCAGTGACTTGATGCAATTTGCTGGGTTCCTTATATAGGAAACATTATTTCTGATTGGCTTAATGAACTGACCTGAATTGGAATGTTTATTATGTGAAGTGCCTTGAGACGACTCTTGTCGTGATTTGGCGCTTTATATATAAACTTGAATTGAATTGAATTGAATTTTGCTTTTTATCTGTGTAATAAAGGCAGGTAAAACCCCCAGCTGAGAAACAGCTGTCACTGTTTATTCAGTGA
>SSNQ01034240.1:137912-158604 GCA_006942095.1 Nothobranchius kuhntae
TTCACTTCCGCTGGCTGTCTTCACACCACAAATATGCCGTAAAACGTTGGCAGTTGGGTGTTAGACCCAAGACTGCTGGCTGGTTACAGATCAGCTGTTGCACCTTAATGCTGACCAGAAGAATGCATGTTGTTGGTAAGATCCACTTAATCACAGTGTTTTCTTTTTGGAAGCACCATTAGATGCTGCTTTTGTTTTTAAAACATCAAAGGGGACATGGGAGATAAACGATGGATTCTGGTGAATTATGAGGAATAATCTTTATGCTGCATGCTCTATAAAAACATGCAACATCATTTCCAAACAAAACATAAACTAAAAGTGATCATTCTACTATTTATTAGGGTTATTTAGAGACTAAAGTGAAGAATTGCTGACCTAAATGGAATTACTTGTATGACACAGAAAAAGGAGAATAGAAGAATGAGGAAAAAAATCCAATAACATCCAAAAATAAGCTGGAAGCTGTTCCTGCTGCCTCCAGGAGCGGCTCTTTCTGTAGAAATGTGAACGCTTCAGCTTGGACAAAAGCTCGCTTGATGTTCCCTCAAGTAGAACAATGACAAATGACTCTGCAGTTAAATATACAAAGAAACAGTCGAACAAGTGATTGTTTTCAGTCCAAATGGATCTGCAGGTGCTACCCCCCGCTCGGGGATGAGGAAGAAAGATGGAAGACTTCACGGGGCAACAGGTGCACCAGTGGGCTACTTCTGATTAGATTTTTGCTAAATGGGATTAGTGGAGAGCGTTTACAGTTGGATGCACTCATGAGGACCCAGTGCAGGAGTGGGGAACTCTAACAAAAGGAGGATCTCTTTCTTTCACATTATCTCTTCCACTTTATCTTGCTGCTAATAGCATTTTTGGGAATTACCCGAACAATGAAGCACCGTCTCCTCTTCTCCAGTGAGCTTTGATGCCTGTATCTGCAACTCTTTGTGGGTTGGAGGTGTGACAGCCATCTACACAGCCCTGAACATTAAAGAAGACATCACTGCTGTAAAGGCAGGCGAAGAAAACTCTTTAGGAAACACAAACGTTCAAGACCATTTCACCCTTTTCCCCAGACACTTGAGCAAATCCCCTGAGGCGTTCATTTAAAGTCACAAAGGGTAGCAGTTAAATATTGCCTCATTAGATAGGACATTGCTTCAAAAAGACGAGATGTCATCAGTCATCATGCTTTTCTTTACGGTAAACTGAGGCAACATGTTATTGTTGAACTTCCCATGAGCTTTAAAATGAATCCAGTATTTATACATTCAACACAACATCACAGCGGGTCTAAAAGAAACAACTTCCTCAGCTTTTCTCCCGCTGTTCAATGAATATTTCAATCAGTCTTTACTTCCTGTAGTTACACTTCCTGTAGTTGCACTTCCTGTAGTTACACTTCCTGTAGTTACACTTCCTGTATTTACACTTCCAGTAGTTACACTTCCTGTATTTACACTTCCAGTAGTTACACTTCCTGTAGTAACACTGCCTGTAGTTACACTTCCTGTAGTTTCACTTCCAGTAGTTACACTTCCTGTAGTAACACTGCCTGTAGTAACACTTCCTGGAGTTTCACTTCCTGTAGTTTCACTTCCTGTAGTTACACTTCCTGTATTTACACTTCCAGTAGTTACACTTCCTGTAGTAACACTGTCTGTAGTTACACTTCCTGTAGTTTCACTTCCAGTAGTTACACTTCCTGTAGTAACACTGCCTGTAGTAACACTTCCTGGAGTTTCACTTCCTGTAGTTTCACTTCCTGTAGTTACACTCCCTGTAGTTACACTTCCTGTAGTTACACTTCCTGTATTTACACTTCCAGTAGTTACACTTCCTGTATTTACACTTCCAGTAGTTACACTCCCTGTAGTTACACTTCCTGTAGTTACACTTCCTGTATTTACACTTCCAGTAGTTACACTTCCTGTATTTACACTTCCAGTAGTTACACTTCCTGTAGTTTCACTTCCAGTAGTTTCACTTCCTGTAGTTTCACTTCCTGTAGTTACACTTCCTGTAGTTACACTTCCAGTAATTACACTTCCAGTAGTTACACTTCCTGTAGTTACACTTCCAGTAGTTACACTTCCAGTAGTTACACTCCCAGTAGTTACACTTCCGGTAGTTACACTTCCTGTAGTTACATTTCCTGTAGTTACACTTCCTGTAGTTTCACTTCCTGTAGTTTCACTTCCTGTAGTTACACTTCCTGTAGTTACACTTCCAGTAGTTACACTTCCAGTAGTTACACTTCCTGTAGTTACACTTCCAGTAGTTACACTTCCAGTAGTTACACTCCCAGTAGTTACACTCCCAGTAGTTGCACTTCCAGTAGTTACACTTCCGGTAGTTACACTTCCTGTAGTTACATTTCCTGTAGTTACACTTCCAGTAGTTACACTTCCAGTAGTTACACTTCCTGTAGTTACACTTCCTGTAGTTACACTTCCTGTAGTTACACTTCCAGTAGTTACACTTCCAGTAGTTACACTCCCAGTAGTTACACTCCCAGTAGTTGCACTTCCAGTAGTTACACTTCCGGTAGTTACACTTCCTGTAGTTACATTTCCTGTAGTTACACTTCCAGTAGTTACACTTCCAGTAGTTACACTTCCTGTAGTTACACTTCCTGTAGTTACACTTCCTGTAGTTACACTTCCAGTAGTTACACTTCCAGTAGTTACACTCCCAGTAGTTACACTCCCAGTAGTTGCACTTCCAGTAGTTACACTTCCGGTAGTTACACTTCCTGTAGTTACATTTCCTGTAGTTACACTTCCTGTAGTTACACTTCCTGTAGTTACACTTCCAGTAGTTACACTTCCAGTAGCTACACTTCCTGTAGTTACACTTCCAGTAGTTACACTTCCTGTAGTTACACTTCCTGTACTCCTCATCATAAACTTATTTCAACTTCACAACCACCCACTCACACACACACACACACACACACACACACACACACACACACACACACACACACACACACTGGTGGTGATGAGCTACAGTGCAGCTACAGCTGCCCTGGCACGTACTGACGGAAGCGAAGCTGCCAAAAACATACGTGCGACCGGTCCCACTGACCACCACCAAGGTGATTCACGTGTCAGAAACAGGTCACCTTGCACTACTTGTGTCTTGTGTAGAGATCATCTTGCAATACATTTGTGTTGGGTACAGGTCACCTCGTGCTTTTACAGTTCTGGGCTCAGGCCTGCTTAGACAAGCCCACCCACTGGAGCTATTTCCCATTCGTCCTAAAAAACCACCCAATGAGTGGAGTGGAGTTAAGCAGTGTCCAGTGGAGAAGGCCTAACAGAGTGGGGGTCAGTGTATTTGTTTATTGAGCTTGTTCATATTTTAGTCGGATCGACGTTAACATCAGTGGGCTCATTCTGGTGCTGGTAAACGGGTTTGTGAACGGCGCTCTCCCAAAGTTTCAGTACCTCCAGCAGGACCTCAAGATCAGATTAAAGAAACATTCTCCGACTTTCCGAATGTAACGACAGCTGTTATGGAAAATCTGTAAGTCATCTGGCTAAGTTTCTTTAGTGCTTCAGTAAAGTTGATCAATGATGTAAATCATTTATCAGTACGGTCATTCATAAAATCATTTATGAACGGTGTGTCAAAGACAGAATCTCTTCTTCTGAATGTGTTGGACTCAGATTCTACTCATTATAATGGACAACCGGAGGAAACCAGCCCAGGTTTAGCCTGAAAAATTCATAATGGGAAAAGGAGACAGTTTAATAGTTTGAATAGTCTAGCTTTATTAAAGAGCAAGTCACCCCCAAATCATCTCTTTTTCTGATAAACTATATAAATGCGTGTCTAATTGTGCTGCAGACACGTGTAGTCAATAGTTTAGCACTTTAGTGCATTTTTGTTAAAATAAAAATGTTCTGCCTAAAACTGTCAGTGTTGTGCCGTTGTCAGGTAAAAACTCTGCACTGCATTTGAATTTAAATCTGCCATCGCTATTGGCTAAGAGGTACCCTAGAATGTTAGCTGGTACCATATGATGTCATTGTGAGCCTGTGTGTGTGTATTTGTTAGCAGCTCCACCCTCTCGGTCTGCTAGCAAACAGCATTTATTTCAAACAGGAAGTGGGAGTGGAGCAATACTCTGGTAGGGGGTGACTTGCTCTTTAAACATATACCACATAATTATCTAAAAACTACACGCTGTGGTTATTTGGTTTGGGTGACTGGAGGCATGGATGCATTTGTGTAGATGACTGCCAACCTCCTCCTCAAAGTCATTGCTCGTTAAATTGTGAGACGGACGGCTCACGTCGTCATTTGTCAGAGAAATGGTTTTCAGTTCCACTGACCTCAAATTATGGCACACAGCTCAGAAATTCTAACAGTTTCAGCTTCTAATAATTCAGAGGTTGTCAAGTGCTTTGTGGCTGGACTGAAGGGCCTCCCACTCTGTGATCAATTATGTTGACATCCTAAAAATCTCAACTGCCTGAAAGAATACTTGCCCCCAAGGAAACCTGGGGACAAGCTAGGTACAAAGCTTTACGTGAATCACATTCTCACCACGGTGCAACAGCACTCCAGACTTTGATTATCATCCCAATCAAGTAAATTGCTCTTCTGTAAGGAGGCTCCCTTTGTCTGACCTCAAATGATGTCAGCAGAGAAAAGTGGAGCGGTAGAAACGGGCAGAAGAAAAAAACGTAAAGATACTGGAAGACAAAATAAATGTATCTGGAAGGAACACAAGTGTTGTGAATGCACTGCTTGTGCTCTGAAGCAACAGCAGTTCTGTAGTCACCTACAGTCTTAATGTTTTATACAAAACTCTACTTTTATGGCTCTTTCTCTCATTGTTGGCTTGTTCTACCTACACTGAGTTTTCCATCCACGTCTTTTGTTTGTTAAAGCAGAAAGCAGAGCTACAGCTTTCCTGTAAAGTCTGGGTTTGCAACAGTCAACGTAGGGGTGCCGTAGTCTGATTAGTCAGATTTCAGCTCAGGTTCGGTGTTCTGAAAGTTCACATCTCACATCCTAATATTCACTCAATCTCACCAATTCATTTAAGCTTTTTTATTTCAATAAAATATGGTCTCTGAGAATCTAGCCTGGAAGTAGTGTGTCTTATCTAAGGCTTCTGGACCTGAAGCCAAACAGGAAAGTCTTGATGCAACCTGCTGGGTTCCTTATATAGGAAACTTGCTACCGATTGGCTTAATGACCACGGTTCTCATTTATCAAACATGGCGTAGAATCCTTACTAAAACCGTACTTAAGCTCAGCAAAACAAAAGTACTTACGCCAAGCAGGAGTGTGATCTATCAAACATGGAGTACACACAGCTGCACGCAATCTCCGCTTCATAAATCAGAGACTAACGAGAATGTTTCTCAGCTGCATTTTAGTCACACCCCGCCCTCACCA
The DNA here is from genome assembly GCA_006942095.1 of Nothobranchius kuhntae. Taxonomy (NCBI): domain Eukaryota; kingdom Metazoa; phylum Chordata; class Actinopteri; order Cyprinodontiformes; family Nothobranchiidae; genus Nothobranchius; species Nothobranchius kuhntae. The sequence continues at coordinate 143,325 of SSNQ01034240.1, forward strand.
CGCCCACTTACTGCCATAAATGGTCAATGCAAAGTGCCTTGTGGACCTCATGCATATACATAAGCCGGCTGTTGCAGCGCTCCACCAATGACATGGCGACCGTAGATCAAGGCAGATCAAGGAGGCGCAATTTCACACAAGCAGAAGTTGAGGTACCTGTGGGTGAGGTGGAGAAATGAAAGGAAGTGCTTTTGCAAAGCAAATAAGAGAAAATCCACGGAGTGGCACAGCGTTGCTGAAGCCGTCAATGCTGACTTCTTCAGAGAGATCTGTGGCGGATATAAAAAATGATCCAATCAGGATTTGAACCCCAGACTCCCGGGTGAAAGTCACACACGCTAACCAGTCATCCAAGCTCGTGAGGTGAAAAAGGAGGAAACCAGCAGTTTTTGCAGCAGTTTTTCTGAAAGACTGAGAGGATCTGCAGGGAGTTCAGATCACCTTCAGAACTCAGTCCCACACCCAGGGCCGATTCAAGGAGTTATAGCACGTCTCAGATAGGTGACATGCTCACTATAGTAAGAATCATCCTTACGTTATAGATATGAACTGGAACTATATCTATAGAGCATAATAACAACATCACAGCTCTTTACTAATTACTCCTACTTAGGAAAACGTCTTTTGTAACTAGAACACATTTTTGAATGTTAGCCGTCCATCACTGGTCATCAGTGTGGATGTGGTGGAGTAAACATCTCCGACTGCCGCTCCAGCCGTGGCAGCGCGAGGACAGACTGCTGTGGGGATGAGCCAACCCTACCAAGTCCAGACCGGGCCAGGCCTGATGTGAAAATGCCAAGAGGGATAACCACAGAAACTTTGCAGCTTGGTGAGTGGATGTGTGCTTCACATTATAGTCACTCAACTGTGTTCCTCTGCTAACAGTGCTGGCAAACCTCCCATAGCTTCTGTTAGCTCAGTTAGCTCGTAGCGGACTCAGATCCTCACACTTCCACTCTCAGCTCCACCTTTTGCTCATTTTGCAAAGGTGTGATCGTGTGACACGGCCAAGGTGGTGGTGATTGAAACCATTGCCTGTTAGCCAATCAGAGGCAAGACATTTTCACATCATGAAAATTAACACCCCCACCCCCACCCCCCACCCCTCAAACAGCACAGACTGACTGACTAAACATAGTAAGATAAGACCATGGTGGAACCCTCTGTGACGTGTCTGAGGCCTCGTCTACTGTGTGATGTGTTGTCACCACAAGTAACACAAGTCCAAACGTGTTCCACCATATTGCACAGCTGCTAATGGTTAGCTTCAGCTAGCTGAGACGCGCTCTGCTCTCTCCTTCCTGTGATTGCAAACCAAGGTAAGAGAGACCACGAGTGCTAGTTTGCCCTGTGGCGTAAGAGCCACTGGCTTTTTCGGACTTGATCGTGCTTCCACATATTTCCTTTTTGTGGCTGATGCAGGTGATGGAGGGTTGAAGGAAACGTTCTTGTTCAGCAAAGTGACCAATCAGACTTCAACAGGAGCAGCATCACATGGTTTCTCAGGGAACAAGACCTTTGAACCTGTACCCCACTGACAGGTGTTAGAAACAGAGTTTAAAATGGTTCTGGAAAGATTAGGAAAAGTTCTGTTGTCTTTAGTTCTTCAGGCTTTAATCTGGAGTCTGACTCATCTCTTGTCTCTACAGAGTCACAGCGGGCACCTGGAACCCTTCATAGCTTGTTTTCACGAGTGAGAAGATTAAAAATATAAGAGACAACCTTGGTGAACTAATGAATTAAATACTATAGAGATCTGAATAAGTGAACCTGAAATAAAGATGTGGATCAGATGCAAACACATTTTGTGGCCGACTAAGTTACAGCGTGCTGGTCCTGGGTCGGGTGTTCCAGACCTACGTCGTCAGTAATGACGCTGCCGGCTGATTCTGCTAGAGGAGTCTTCACTGAGCTTCACTCTTCTGCTTTTCTCTTTTAATAACTTAAAGTTTTCCTTGCAGGTATTCACACGAGTTTTATTATTAAGCAAGGCTCTCAAACTTACTCTAAACACATGGCGCCCTTAATGACCAGTTGTTTTATTCATATGTTTCATATTGTCATGTGACATCTACAATATCTATATTATAACAGAAATGATACGCGGGATATAACTGATGCTATAAAAGCTCCACTGAGGCAACACCGTGCTGGAATCAGTCAGCACAGCTGTCACAACAGGCTGCTGAAACAAAACTCATGAATACATGAAAAATAAACAGAATCTGTTGAATAAAATCCTAAATTCAAAGCCAGCTTTTTACACCGAGTCTGACGGCAGTGGAACCGTTTTCCACATCACCATTTCACTTTAGTTTGGTGCGGCTGGCTCAGTTAATTCAGTTTACCGCGTTTCACATCACTTTTAGTATTCGGCTGTCCTGAACTGATTTTCTACTTGGACTTTTTAACAGAAAGCAGCGTTTGCACTTTGAGGGAGGTTAATAACAGGGCTACTTACAGCACATCAGAGATCGTTGGTCTAGTACAGCTCTAAATAAATGACTCATAAAAGATAACTGTGTGTTGTGCTCAGTCCCAATCAAGGTTTGTCAAGTGCCCTTCAGTGTTGAAAGGAAAATGAGGCGCGTTAAAACAATGTTATCTGTTATGATGCAGCAATAGAAAGACCGGCGTACAGTCTGGAAAAAGCCTCTCCACCCTCTTCAAAGAGCAGGTCACACCCTCCCAGGGTCTTACTCCATCCTTACTTCCTGTTTGAAAAATGCACCAAAGCAGCGGGCTTCCTAGTGCAGGGAATTTCTTCACCAGGAGAAAAAAGGAATTACTGTAATTGGCTCTGAAATATACAATCCTGGAAAAACCTCATCCGATCACCCAGGACATCTGGATCTAAAGGACCGGATCTGCCCTCAGCTCGTCAGTCTGCTAGGGTGACGGCTGTTTCCACTGCTCTATGACCCAAAACAGCTAAGAGCTCCCCAGTTATGGAAATAAAACATAATCACAGCTTTTGTATTCATTCAGATTAAATCAAGTTTAGAAACATTGGAAAGTAGTCTCTTTGTGAAAAACGGAGCTTGTCAGGAAACATTAGTTGGAGCTGTTTCCACATTTTCCACCACTCTCAGTGATGAAGCTGCACGTCTGTACACTCATAATGTAATTAATGTACAGACTCATGTTTATGTTCCAGCAGCCGGACGAGTGAAGAGAATGCACCTACCTGTGGTTGTTCTGATTGTTTCAACAACCTATTCTCATTTAAGCATCTTTAGCAGTTTAGCTAGGAATGCATCAACTCACTTAAAAAAACCCGTCAAAGAATATTTATTCCAGATCGTTTTAAACAGACAAGTCAGACAATTAATTGATCAAATTCTCCGTGGACAAGCTTGCAAATGAAGATGCTTATCTTAAATTTGATTTTAATAGTGAACACACTTTAGTTGTGTGTTACACGAGCTGACAGGACTTGGCAGGCTCAATTAGGTGTGTTTCTTTTAGTCTTTCCCGTTCCAATCATCAGGAGATAAACCGTATGTCTTCCCACAAGGCAGCAGAGACGCTCTCCGTGAACAAGCTCATTCGTTTGCTGCGTGAAGCTAAATGACATTGAGATATATTATTATAAGCACCCCGGTGGCACCGTTTACATTTAAGCTATGACTTAGAAAGGTTACCGATTCACAACTGGACCAGTCGTAGTACTCTCCACCACATCCGTCCTTCATTTATCTCAGTTCTAAACCACCAAGCAAAGTAATTAAAAACACATCACTGAGATGTCAATGTGCTGTAGCAACGCTGAATAACGACCTCCATACTTTGTACTGAGCCTAAGCAACCCAGGGCCAGATGTTTGCATGGTAGTGGTGGTGGGGGGGGGGGCTCTGATCCCAAAATGAAACGTGGATTAGCTCCTGGTGGTTTTGATCTCCGAAGACCAACCGGGCTAACGGATCCATTAAATCAGAGGACGACGAGGGTGTTGGATAGAAACAGGTCATGTGATGTCAGAGCACCTTTTTAGGTCTGCTTTTACATTCCACGTCTGCAGCTTGTCCTTTAGAAACACGTCAGACTTTAAAGATGAGGCTGGCTAATTATAACTGACAAACGGATGCAGAGACTCACGGGTGTTTTGATGACGAGGAAAGTATAGCATAGAAAAAACAGTTGAAACTCCATCGACAGAAGGTTTTCATTAGAGAGGGCCTTTAGAGGAGAACCCCAGATTATTTACAGGTAAGTCACTCATCAGTTCCTGGAGAGATGGAATAACCTGGTCACAATAACTCTCCCAGAAGCAGACCAATTAGGTTTGGAGATCCTGATCCACTCTCACAACTCTGACGGCAGTAACTTAATGTCATTTATCCCACAACTACGCTTTCACTGATGGAGGTCAAAACCTCCCTTGATTGAAAAGTACAATCCTCCTTCAGCATGGTTTCGACTTCTCAGACCACAGAGATGGTCTGAAATTTAAAGCCACCACTCAGTGGCTCAAGCGGTCACTTAATAATTCTCTTTCTGAACACATCCTTTTCATCGTTCTTCTCCAAGTGGAGAATGGAGCATTTATCTCTGGCTGTTGGGTGCAAGGAGTTCAGAATGGCCTCAGGCCCATGGAGCAGCTTTGCTTCTCATGGTTTGCCTAAAAGATTCTGAAGTGGATGAGTTGGTAGTGACATGTGGTCGCCGCAGGGCAACGTGCTGTCAGGGCAGAACAAACAAAAGCCTTCCTTCATTGCTGCTTTTTAAAACACGCTGTCCTAATGAACAGGAAGCTGAATGCTCTGGCTTCCCTCTCAGACACGCGGGAACGTCCCACTGACTGACTGAAGGTAGTCTGGCTGAAATGGGGAGGAGTTGCTATTGAATTGTGAGGCTGAAACAAATCAGCCAAAGTCACTCGACGTAGTTGGGTTATTGTAGAGCCCTCTAGGAGGTCATCCTCACAAGCTGATGAACCTGTTATGATGTGATTACCTGTAAGGCCCTGGGGTAAACAAGATGGATCCTGTCATCAATTACAGTCTTGCAACTCCAGCTGCCTTGGAAGGCACGGCAGTGTCTACTGGTATTGTGTTCCCTGGTTTTAAGCAGAGCATCTAAAGAAATGGTCTAATTAGGACATTTGTGGTGCAGACCATCAACTGGAATGCTAGCGGGTTGATTCGAGCTGGCACATCTGGAAAACAATACCAGACTCCTATAGCATTTGATTAGATGGACACTCCAAAGAGCTTTAGGGCAGCAGTAGCTCAACAACTAGAGCGGGTTGTCCAGTAATGTGAAGGTAGCAGGATCGACCCCGGCTCCACACAGAGAATTCTGCTGTTGTGTCCTTGAGCAAGACACTTAACCCACTTAGGCTGCTGGTGGTGGTCGGAGGGACCGGCGGCCTCACCTCTGTCTGTGAGCCCCAGGGCAGCTGTGGCTGCAATGTAGCTCATCACCACCAGTGTGTGAATGTGTGAATGGATGAATGAAACTCTGTAGTGTAAAGCACTTTGGAGTCCTCTGACTCTGAAAGGCGCTATACAGGTGCGGGTCATTTATCTTTATCAGTTAGTATAATCACACACACACACACACGCACGCACGCACGCACGCACGCACACACACACACACACACACACACACACACACACACACACACACACACACACACACACACACACACACACACACACACACACACACACACACATTAGAGGCCACGGGTCCGTCCAGCCAGGCGGACCAAGTTCCCACACAACTGAACCTTGGTTTGAACCAAACCACCAGTTACAGGCTGAACTCTAAACTCCTGAGCCGCAGTCGCCATGGCACCTGGTGAAATAAGAGCTGTAGGGCATAAATTGTGACTTCACAAACAACAGTGCACTAGCATCACTCAAATAGTGAAAGAGTGGTTCAGGGAGCATTAGACACCATTTCCACACAGACCCTAACCCCACTGAGAACCTCTGGGATGTGCCGGAGGAGGCGTTGTGCAGCGGTCAGACTCCACCATCATCAGTGCCAGATCCTGGTGAAACATTAGTGCAACACTGGATGGAGACACATCTTGTGACGCTGCAGAAGCTTGTTAAAACAACGCCACAGCAGATGTGTGCTGTAATCAAAGCTAAAGGTGGTCCAACGCAGTCGTAGAGTGAGACCTTTATTTTGGTGGGCAGCGGAGTGGAACACTGGAAAAACATTTTCAAAGATGATTTCTGACTGTATTTGGTCACTCTGAGTTTAACACGCAGGTCAAATATGAAAAAGGTCTCCTACACCTCCTCTTGCTTTGCCCCCTCCCCATATGACTTACAAGGCATTCATTCCTACTAGAGACCACTGCAAATGTAATGCTTAGACACGTTTTCCACACCTTTACAGTTTCTGTTCAAAGCAAAACATCTAACTAAGAGCTGAACTGTAATCAGTAACAGGCAGAAAACATGCTGCAGCAACCCAATCAGCCACCTCTGTGAGGGTTACATGAAAACTGGCAAAACAGGAGACTTTTATCAACTTTTGCACAGCCTTGCTGCTTAAACAAGGTTTAGCAACACCAATTACTGGGCTGTTAAATATAACCATCCTGCAGCCTGTGCTGGATGGGTTGGAGCCAGATGCTTCCATTTTGGCTAGGAGGAAGGACGGGACAAAAGCCTAGCTATTGGCGCCAAGCAGCAGGATGAGAACACAAGAGCCTAGCATAGAAAAGAAGGGTGTGAGCGCCGCAGGGACAGGAGCTCCTGTTGAAACAGTTCAGCAGACGACGCAGCCATGGTGACACACCGCAACATCAGGAGAGCCAACCTGACAGATTCAGAGTGTTCAGATAAGAGCTAGGCAGTGTTTAAATCACACAGAGTAGAGCAGTAGGACATATAATGGGACTGGACTTTCCGGGTTAAAAACACAATAAAACAACTCTTCATCTCATCGTATGCAGGAAGACTCGGTCCTGGCCTTTGGGTGATGTGTGATTGTACATTTTTCTAGTGTGTAACTAAAGCCTGAGGCCTTTATCGGGCCACAGTGTTGACACGCCTCTGTGCAGTTGTGACAACAGGCGCTTTGGCATTAAACACATGTACACAACATACTGCTGTCCCACTGAGCTCTCCCAGCAGTGGGAGCTTTAGCTTTGTCTGTGAAACTATGATGTGCTGAGAGCATGCTAATCAAACAACATAAAAGCTAATAAATTATAAACTTTAATAAAAACATGTTTTATACTAGAAATCTCTCTGTTTAACTTGGGTTACAGAACCGGATCTCGGTAACTTATGAGTAAATATCTGCCTGTAGCTGCTCCGCTCTCAACCCAGGACTCACTAGTTTGCCTTTATGGCATTAAAGACTTGCAGACTACATTAAAGTTATTAAAACAAATGAGTACAGATGTCTGTGGGAGCTCATGACATAAAGACTTCATGCACAGACATTGCAGGCCGTGTTGATGTTTCTGAAAACCACAAATATCAACAATGCATCTTAATACACGCTGCTTGAAGCAATGGACCCAAACGGTCCGACACGGATCTAAGGAGAAGGCCCAACCAGAGAATGGATCCGGACATCCATGGTTAGTGCTGCGGGTGGGGTAGCTGAAAGCTCACATCTTTAGTAGAAATGAGGTTTTTATTATTATGGCTGCTTTCATTGTTCTCCTATGAAAATGCCTATTAGTGCTTGCTCCGTACAAATGTCTAGCACAGCCGCCAGCGTGCACCGATTGAACAGTGTGTCAGAATGTGACTGCTTTATCTGTTTAACGAACACCTGGGAAACACAATAAGATGTCCATCGCTGCTTTTCCAGGAAGGCAGGATGTGCACCATCAGCATTCCTGGAAGCAATAAAAGAACATCCGTGGTCCTGAGCACACAGCTCACATCAAGTCATGATTCAGTCCAAACCGACATATGTCCTGTTCCTCTACATCCCCCTCCATCTTCCTCTGCATGCAGATCATGTGACTGGAAAACCGAGAGGCCTACGGAGGACGGACATGCACACGCTTGAGGCGCCATCGTCCCTACAGCTCTTATTAAAGTGTGCCTTATCAGAGATGGCAGCCCAGGGCTTGCTGGTTTAAGACAGGGAATAATGAAATCTTTTTGCATTTCATCTTCCCATCACAGGTAATCTACTTTCTGTAGGCGGCTTGGCAGGACCATCCATGCTGCACGGCCCCTCACAGCCAGGTGTTGGATCTGTGACACAGTTACAGCCTCTAACTCGGAGGAGGCTCGTTTTAAACAAGTCACCTTAAAGTTCCCCGAGGTGTTAAAGGCTGATCGTCCATCAAGTCCCGTCCGAGCAGAGCGTAGACCATTGGCTCATTTACATCACTGACTCAGCACCGCGTTGACTTCAGCCCTACATCCTGTGTGAAGTCTGCTCTCATGTCAGAACCTTTGGAGTGGCATAATCTTCACTTTACTGCGTGCACGACATACACACGCACACGATCCCTAAACCAGTGAGTGGCACAGGCAGACGAAGAAGTCATCTACCCTCCATTGAAAGCTGCTAAAAAGGAAAGGCAGGGATTAACCACAGGCCAATTACAGAGTTGGCTAAACCCTGTCTAACTGGAACAAGTACATGACAGGGCTCAGGTTCTCCCAACATGATTTAGGTTGGCCATTTTCAGGGATCTGAAATTAAAAATCCAGTCTGAAGTAAATGAAGAAGCTGAAGGAATGAAGGAGAACCGGAAGACAACCAGAATGTTCCACAACACAAAGTCTTAAGTTATCCAACGTTACTTTAAGCAACACTGGGAAAAGTTTCCAGGGAATTTGGTGCTGATTTTATTCCTTAATCCTACTGAGTTAAAGTAGCTTGCTGGAGTTTCCTCCGTTCAGAAATGATGTGTGATTTTTGTCTTACTGTCCAAACGTGTGTCTTCAGAGATGTTCTTGTATGGATGTGAAGACACTAACGCAGCACACATAGTTCCAGCTGAAGAATGATTAGCTTCAGAGTTAGCATTTGTTTTGGCACATTAACTAAACGTGAACGTTCCCACTCCCAACGACGTCCTGCAGCGGTGCAGTTGTCCTTTTTAAATGGAGCTGAGTTAGTTAAGATGCAGTTCACCCAGAAGGCTGATATCTGTCCTCTGCTTTATGCTAATGAGCTCCTTCCAACATCCTGATTGTCCAAACCACAAGTTGGCAAATAGGATCTCAGGGGCATAAAAGGTTGTTTTTGTTCTGTTAAACTTTATTGTCTTCGTGTGACAGTCAAGAGATTCTGTGTTATTGGATTTTTCATCATTAATCTGTTCTACTCCTGAAATTTCCCAAAAGGTTCTGACATTTTGACTCAATGCTTGTTTTAATGTATCAACATAACTTTATTTAATAAATGCAATACCTGTTATTACCCAGTTTAAAATGTAGAGTTATTGGACTCCAAAAACACTCAGTACTAACGTTTTAAACCGCCTGAATTTCACTAAATGTTGCTTCCAACCGGTCAGAGTTTCTTGTAATCCTTGAAAGCATTTCCGATCAACGTCTGTCAATGTTTTCTTTTAGATTTTGGCTCCATTGATTTTCAGTCCAGCCAAAGTGCCTGACCATAAAAAAAGAATGATTAAAACAAAGATATAAATCAGTCAGTGAGAGGTCTGTTAGCTGAGTGTTGATATTTAAGCTAGTAGCCATTTAATGAAGACCTTATTGATGCTAACGTGTTATTTTGTCTGTGGGCGTGTTCTCATTGATGCTTTCCCCGGTCAAACTGAAACAGTCGGAACAAACTTGCATCAAAGTGCTTGAACAGGGTCAGCTGTGAGGTGTCTACCCCACCGAGGTTCTCGCTTGAGTTTAGAAAACCTCTAAATCCTGGACCATCCGGATGTCACGGAGAGGAACATTACACTTTCTGGTGAAACTGAACAGGTTCTGCAAAGAAAATGACTGGAGAAGCAGCCAAAGACCGTCATAAATCTAGGAGCTGGTTTGACTTGGACCGCTTTAAAAGATCAAACCAAAGTCTGACTCCATTTAATGGATCTAGTTGTCCAAACGACAGGATGTTGACCACTGCAAATGTATTGATTAGTCATCGTCTCAAACGATGATCACAACACACCTTCCAGTGAAGCCCAGACTAGAGCTCTGAAGGATGCAAGAGGAAACGTGCGTATGGGTCTTGAAAAAAGGACGGATGTTACCGACTCAACAAACCGAGTTGTGGAAAGACGATATGCTGATTTCAGAGGCTCGGGGCAGCTCAGACGTATCAGTCTGACCTCAGCTGACACTAAATCCACCAACAGCCTGAGACGGAGCAAGGAGAAGGCGTCGCTACCAGAAATGATTCGTTGAGCATCTGAATGACACGAGGGTCAACCGCCCGCGCTCTGCAGAAGATGCTGATGTGGGTTGTCTCGTGTCTGATGTCTGTAAGCAACCCCATTCCAGGCCTCAGTGGCGGTTTGAATCCGGCTGCACTCGGACACAGGTGATGGCTCGCTGTGACAGCCGGACCCTCGTAAAGCACAGTGAGCTGACGAGATCAAACCAGAATCTGTCTGGAAGGCCGTCCTTGTGCTCACACTGAAGCACAGGAAACCCAAATGTCTGAATGGGAACAAAAAGAAATTCAGAAAGCACGATAACCATCCCGGCCACCTCACCTGAAGTGTTCTCAAACCCTTTCCAGCTGCAGAGGAAACAAAAATGAGCTGAGAGCCCAAACAGAAACCAACAGCATGACTCACTTCTACAGGACCACTGTGTCACAGCCACTTTCACTATTACGAAATGCATCTTGGGACACGGGGAGCAAGTTCACGGTTTAATTACAGCTTCTTCTAACTTCAGCTTTTTGATGAGGGAATTGCTTCTTTTCTCCTCCTCACAAGCCAACGAGGAGAGGAAGACAATCCCCGCATCTCTAAATACAAAAGCGAAGACCCCAGCATAAGTAGTTAATATCCTTGTGGAATGGGAGCAGCGGTAATGAGCAGCAGGGCTACGAACATTAATAGTTTAAAGTGTATGTAAAGTACCTCAAGGATCCCCTAATAAGGCATTTGCATCCTGCAGATGACGCCTTTTAGGAGGTATGACTGACTCAGGTTCATGTTGAGGTGAAAGAAGATGCTTCATGGCTGAGTTGCATTGATCAGGTGTTTACCGAGTGGCGATAGTGAGAAATATAAGGTCAGGTCACCTTAAAGATCCTTTTGTGTGTTTTGTAAAGATGGTTTCCTGTAGAGGCTCTTCTTCTATCGCTATTAAACCGACAAGCCAGAGTCCAGCGTGTGTTGCTGCTGCCACCTTTAAACAGCTCCAATTCACCAAACAGCTCCAACTCACCAAACAGCTCCAATTCAGCTCCCAACAATTCAACTTTAACTTTTAAACCACAATCACATTCCCATTACATGAGTACGTGGGTAGGGATACTGATGACTGCCTGGTGGAGCTGAACTCTGGATACGCAGGACATGTACTCAATCAATCAATCAATCAATCAATCAATCAATCCATCCATCCATCCATCCATCCATCCATCCATCCATCCATCCATCCATCCATCCATCCATCCATCCATCCATCCATCGCATGAACCCACTTGTCCACGTAGGGTCGCGGGGGGCTGGTGCCTATCTCCAGTGGCCAATGGGCAATCAGGTAGGGTATACCCTGGACAGAGAGCCAGTCCATCGCAGGTACTCAATTCAATTCAATTCAATTCAATTTGATTCAGAAATACTTTATTAATCCCAGAGGGAAACTGATTGCTGTAGTAGCTCAGATTAATAATAATAATCAGAACATCAAAGAGGTGTTGTATATTACAACGGCTGTTGGCAGGAAGGATCTCCAGTAGCGGTCAGTGTTGCAGCCAAACTGAAGAAGCCTCTGACTGAAGACACTCCCGTTGTCGGACAGTCTTGTGAAGAGAACGCTCAGGTTGTCCATCATGTTCTTGATTCTCTGGAGAATCTTCTTTGCATTAACTCTAACGAAAGAAGTGAACTGGAGAAGATCATCCGTGTGTTTGTTTCTGACTAATGAGACTTAAGTAACAGTCTGTTTATTTGCCTCAGTAATAAAGGGTTGGCCTCTCTTCAGGTGGTCCAGAATTCTGCTGCCAGACTGTTGACTCACTCACAATAATCCATACCACCCTGGTGGTATTAGCTGTAAAGCAGGATTAATAGTGTGGTCCACCGTCTTCTATAACGCCGTTATATGTAACACTTATATTTAGATGCTGTTGTACTTAAACTCAGGTACACCAACACTGGTAGTGAACGGACACTGACCTAGCACATGTAGCTGGATAGCTAGCAAACGACTAAAACAAACAAGAGCCTTCACCCAGGCCTTGTTTTCCTCTGTAACTGTGATGTAGAGAACAGGTAAGAACACACGGCTGACTAATGCACACGTCTCAGCATCACGCTTAGGGAGGATGAGCTTCAGCTGCTGGTGGAGACGAACAGAATCATGCACCTTTCCTCTTACTAGCTTAAAGGAAGTTGCCATTTAGCACAGAAAATGTTTAAAATGTAAGTATAAATGATGGGAGATCTGCGATGTCAGTAACCTAAAACGTTTCTGTTTTTATGAGAGGGCCACAGCACACAGAGGAGTCAGACATTATTGGTCTATCGGATATCGTTAAAAAAGCCGATATCGAGCATCCCTCATCAGCTTTCTGGCTAAGCTCTCTCTTCACCAAAGACCAGTCACTGCATGACTGCAGATGCTGCCTGGACCCGACTCACTCGTCCTACAAGCTGTGAAAAAGACTGATGAACATCAACTCGTCCTGCAGGTAGGACCTCTTCATGGCTCAGAGTTCTTTTGCTGTTTTTGGCATCACACTGTTGAATGTATTTGTCATTTAATGAGTCAAGATCACTAGATGTAAGTAGACCATCACATGGTTACAATGAATAATATATGCTTCAGTCCTCAGCAAGAGGCTGGAGTAAAGTCACATTTAACGACGAATCCCAGTTGCAAAAGCCAAGAGTAACCATTACTCGGGCTGGATTTACTGGACCTCAGCCAGTGAGGAACACCAGCACCTTTTGGGGGTTTTAAAGATTTCAAGCATAATGAGTTTGAAGAGACCTTGAGGCTCTGACTGACTAACAGAACCAGGGAAGACTAAAGGTCGTCTCCACGGTAACTAGACCTGAACCCCAGAGAGCATTTATGAGGGCAGATGAAAGCTGAGAGGCCATGTGTTCCTGAAGCCTTCTCTCTGGTTTGGTGCCAGATGATTGTTGGATCACGCAGCTCCGGTCCTGCTGGCGTCCCGGGGAGAGAAGAGAGGCACGCTTTCTTAAAGTTCATACTGAAACGTTAAATTGAAGAAAGATTGAATGCAAAGTGAAAGTGAGCTCTTTAGTAACAACCGCATAAGGGCCACGGACATGAATCGATAATGAGATGGGAGGTAGTAGCTGCTGCTGCGGGGGGGTGAATACACACCTGCCAGCTGCCAGATGCAAACACACACGTCACTAAGGTGTGAAGCCAGTGTTACACATCTCCTTGTTTCTTTATCGTCCTCAGATCATCAACACATACTGCTATCTCCCCGATACGAAAGGAAGATTGATCTAATCAGGCCACGCTCCTCTGTCACGCTCCAGCTAGCCTCTGAAGGTGCTGTAGGTGATGGACAGGTGTCAGCTTGAGAAGCTGGACACACCTGTGCCAGCTGTTGTGCAGCATGTCTTTAGACAGGTTTCTGCTTGTGTTTGCAGCCTGTGCACCTCAGAACTTGTTATAGAAAGCTGGACCACAGTGGAGTTGGAGCCGGAGGGATCTTCTCGGGTTGAATGAACTAAAGAATTGAGAGTGTGTTCCTTTAATGACCCTGTGATGATGGGGGAACTTGTCTGCCTCTCGCTCATCACCCCTAACCCTAACCCTGTGATGATGGGGTAACTTGTCTGCCTCTCGCTCATCACCCCTAACCCTAACCCTGTGATGATGGGGTAACTTGTCTGCCTCTCGCTCATCACCCCTAACCCTAACCCTGTGATGATGGGGTAACTTGTCTGTCTCTCGCTCATCACCCCTAACCCTAACCCTGTGATGATGGGGTAACTTGTCTGTCTCTCGCTCATCACCCCTAACCCTAACCCTGTGATGATGGGGTAACTTGTCTGCCTCTCGCTCATCACCCCTAACCCTAACCCTGTGATGATGGGGTAACTTGTCTGCCGCTCGCTCATCACCAGTGAGAATCGACATCAGCTCAGCTTTTCAGATCTTCTGAAATCATTTAGTCAGAAAAATCCTTTTATTTATTTACTCCTTTGCTTCCTAAACATCCTACATGGGGATGGTCAGTTCCAGTCTGAAACGCCGACCCATCGTCTGAGAACCTGGAGCTTCACTGCCTTGGTGCTTTCTCTCGCTGACATGATTTATCATATCACCACTGGATCTACCCCCCCCGCTGATGAGGTGCGACTGTGAGTTTGGTTGAACACAAAATGTGTGACAGTGAGAGAGCTGAGACTGTGAGGCGTCACGTGTGTGTGTGAGTGTGTGTGACTACACACCCTCCTCGGCGCCTGCCATGATGTGTCACCCCAGATAACTGGCAGATCAGGGCGACCTCGGCTTTCTTTATCTTCCCAGGCAGGCATTAGACTTTCTAATCCAGCTGCAGCCCGAGCGAGGTTTCATGAACGCTGGGCTAAATGGCCCACCAGCCGTCGCGGCGGTGGCTCTGTCTTTAGTGCCTCTTTTTCATTTTCATCATTCCAGGGGATAATTAGGGGTGTAAGCCGTGGTGGTGGTGGAGGGGTGTGAGGGTGGTGGTGGAGGGGGCTTGGTTCTGACCAGGTTAGTTTGTCCTTTATCAGCTTTGCTCCTCCTTTCTAATACACCTTTTCTTATTCATTTCTCCTATAGATCGTCTCTTTTTTAGATTCTATTTTTACATCAGAATAAAAACACAGGCAAAAGTTTCTATTTAGCAAAACTACTTTGCTTTAACCCCCAGAGACCCACGGTTGTAATATTACAACATCAGATTTAAGTCTACAAAAATAAACCTTCCCCATGTTTTTCCTTTTTAAACCCACATTTACATTGCTAACAGGTCCTATTGTCCAGCTCTGCAACACTATTGGCTGTTAAAACGTGTAAATAGGCCCGTTTATCTGGCCTCCTAGAACAACATGTGAAAGGTTAAAAAAAGATTTTGCAGTTGTTTTCCAAATGTGGATTTCTGGGGGTTAAACTAGTTTCTATTGTTGAAACGATATTCTCCTTTAGTTTGAGTTCTTCTAGCGTCTGCC
>SSNQ01034240.1:162275-191908 GCA_006942095.1 Nothobranchius kuhntae
GTGTGTATGTGTGTGTGAGTGTGTGTGTGTGTGTGTGTGTGTGTGCATGCGTGTGTGCATGTGTGTGTGCGTGTGAGTGTGTGTGTGTGTGTGTGTGTGTGTGAGTGTGTGTGTGTGTGTGGGAGAGAAATAAAGGCAGAAACCAGGAAGTGTTTTCTTTCTCCTGTCTGGTCATATATGCGTCTCTTAGTAACTGACTGCCGTACTCCATTACATCTGTTAATGACCTTTTGCTTCTGATCAAGTGGACGGGTGTCACCGAAGGCCAATACCTTATGGCTGCCACTGTAACCAGCCTGGGGACTCTGCTGTGTTAATCCATCAGGAAAATGACCTCAGCAAGGTTGACTATTCCCGTTTTCTAATTATTGAGACTGCCAGCTCCAATAACCTCACCCTGGTCATCATGTATGTATAGCTGGCAAGCGGCGATTGCATTGAAATCTAAACTGGTCAGCAGCTTGAATAAGGTTTCGTTTGTTTATACCGACGACAGAGATGTGTCTCTGTACATTCATCACGAGTCCAGAGTACTTCTTCTACCCACCAAACATCACCTTTGATGAGTCACTAGCAAACTACAGGTGCTGACATCCACCCTGGTCACCGCGGCAGGGGCCCAGGCTGAGCTGAGTGACTGGGAGAAGCTAATTTTCATCTGGGTATTAATCAAACAGGCGTGTGGATTCAGCTAATTGCTCTGGGAAGACTTCCAACTAGCAAGCATTTCTTTTCTCTCTCTCTCTCTTCGATTGGCTCAGAAACGAACAGCATGACGGTTCTTGCCTTCAGTGAGTGGGAAGGATCCATGTACCCAAAGAGCTCTGTGTATTAGTCAGAGTTGGTTGATTCTTCGACATTTAAGTGACTTCTTGCCTAACGAGTGTGCGCCGCTGCTAAAGATCCATTCATTCAGATATCTTGAGAAAAAAGACACATAGGTGGTCACATTTTAAATCTTTAATTGTACTGCATCCATAACAGTGTTTTTCTGCATGTTTCCATTTTCTGTTGGTGGTTTCCATTTTAAAGCCACTGAGACGTGTCCCTCTGGTTGCACCAACAGCCTCAGATATCAGCTTACCATAGAGCTGCTCAATTAATCGAATTTTAATCACAATTACGATCTGAGTTTTGAACGATTATAAAAAAAAAAACAAGCCGATTATTTGCTCCTCCCACTTGCGCTGCCCTGAGTTGCAAATGAAGCGCTCCTCCACAGTGTTGCCAACTTAGCGACTTTGACGCTATTTCTAGCAGCTTTTCAGACCACCTTCTTGACTTTTTAAATCCTAAAAGTACCTAGCGAACATCTCAGAAACATCTCTGGTAACCCTTAGCTACTTTCTGGATAACTGTCGTCGACATTTCCTGCAGGTTAGCTAAACACTCCGCCTGCACTCGGACCGTTCTTCAGGACATTAGGAAAGGGAATGATGTAGTGATGTGTCGGTCCCTAAAGAAACAGCTCTCGGAGCCGGCTTCCTGTTGGATTAACCAGAGTGAGTGACACACACCGTACCTGCAGGCTCCCGAGCCGCTAAAAACGGCTAAATGTGCGCGTGTGGCGCGCTAAACACACGTGATTGCTGTGAGACCGGGTAGGGGGGTGCAGCTGTGGTTGGGACAATTATTACTTTAACTGATGGACCTGTAAATAAATAGTTTATAAATAAGGTAGAAATAACTTCCTCACGCTGATAAATAATTAATCTCTCTGAGGACACGGTGCTAGTGCACGCTCCTACAGCACCTTGACACGACTTCAATAAATGTTATACAACATTTTGTGAACATCAATTTATTTGCATGTATTTGTTATAAATGCCACAGTATAATTCTTGCTGTCAGTATTTGCCAGATATTGGTATTTGGGTCTGTACTGGTTAGACTTACATGAGTTAAACCAAGGTCTATAGCCCTTGGGTCATAGACTATGAGCTGTAAGTATATTGGTCTTTTTATACTGGGAATCAGGAGTTATTTTAGTGATCATCTTGTTTCTTGTTTATTTTTGTCCTGATTGTGCCCTGAGCAGTTTTATGACTGAATAAAAACAAATAAAATCAACATTAATTGAAAAATCGTCCTAAATAATCGAGATCTCTATTTTAGTCACAACAATCGTGATGATTATTATTGCCGTAATCGAGCAGCCCTAGCTTACATGCAAAGGCCTGGCTCAGTGCTCATGCTGACTCAGCTAGGAGGGGGTGTAAGAACAAAAAGAGAGATGTAGGATTAAGTGGCTAAGACTGGAAGTGAGGGAACAGTTATAAATGACATCAGCCCACTAAAAACTGTTATCAGTTCTGTTTTTCAAAAGAAAGTTTTATAAAGAAGTTAGCAACACACTGAGTCATGTTCGTGTTTGCTGGATAAATAAGAGCTCATGGTTTATTTGCAGTAAATTCTCTTTTCCTTTCTGCCTTGCCGTTGGCTCCTTCTAGCACAGCAGCTTGTAATTTGTTCTCCAGAGGCTGCTGATTGTTGCATCTGATTGTCCCAGCCAGATGAACCTACCAACTGAACGGTGGTGCGCAGAAGTCCTGATGGCAGCAAGCAGTAAATAAATGATGAACTTCCCTCTCCTCCTAAAGAGTGCAGTGTGGCGACACCAATCCATCCGTCACTCACTCGCTGGAGGTTCCTCCCTTGCGGCTTTGAGAAGGGAGCATGTAAAACACTGCAGCTCAGTCAGACTAACAGAGACGAAGGGGTGTGATGATTTATGACTTCTCTGAATATTCACAATGCGGCACGTTTTTTATTCCTCTGTTTGTTTTCTTTTGCATCTCATAAATGTTTTCCAAATGAAACGATCTTTTCACTTTTATGACTGAACCCTCAGAGCTCAGGCAGTGAGTCGCTCTTTTAACAACGCCATTCCACCTCTCGTCAGACATTTAAAATAATATCAACACATTTTCAGAAATGATGGAGAAAAATGTTTTGATCCAATGATGCAAGAGGATGTTTGATATGTCAGTGCTACTAAATCAATAAACCCGCACGTTCCTGTGAACTGACTGAGCTATGCTCATCTAGGTTGGTACCCTCTAGAGGCCATCTTGAATCAAGTGAACTCCAAGCATTTTATACGTGGATCCAACCATTCTTTAAAGACCAAGTTCACTCTTTTCTTTCGACACCTTTGCAATGCCTTGTGAGTCAATCTCAAAGGACAAAAGCTCTGGCGCTCCTGTTTCTGAACCTAGAAGCGAGCCAAAGCAGAGGGGGCCAGAAGACGGACAGTTCTGGTGTCTTCTGATATTTGGAGGTCTCATCTCTGATTGGCTAATGTTCAAGTTTTATCTCCACAAATAACACAAACCTGAAGGCTGTGTGGTGGAGGTGCTAATGCTCTTTGATCTCTTCTGGATGCTAAACCAACAACAGCCTTTCCTGTCGAAAGCCAAGCCGGATGAGTCCATGAATGCTATTTTACAGTGTGACGGAAATCTGGCTTTTCTAATCTGAGATGTTCCCCATCTCACAGCGGCTAACTCTGAAATAGGGTAGAGGACTGTTTCCACATTTAGCCTGCCTGTTAAACTCAGAGTGGCTGATCGCATTTCTAAAAGGATTTCTCAATGATCTACCCAAGTTTTAAGCAAGGATCCCATGCAGCTCTAGAAACCAGTTAGGAATTACACAATTCTAGGCTATAATCTAGATTGCTGTTTTATGGCCACCATCTAGAATATTCTCCAGGCCTGGAGGTAATGCCTGGTCCCTTTATATTGAAATGAGACTTGATCAAGCCTAGAATATGCACACAGCTACACTAACAAACCATCAAAGATGACGCGTTGAAGCGCCATTAGCAGTCTCAGCAGCTCTGCTGCTGGGAATCTGAACTGGTTACACGCATTTTTGTCCGTGGATGATTTTGGTTAGCTGTGGCAGACATCTTGGATTGTAGAAAAGAAACCGATAATTGTTTGAAAATATCTTGTGAACCACTGAATGAATGTTAAAGAAACTCACTACAAACAGCTGGAGAGGGTTGGCCTCCACAGCTGAGGTTAACATTTGAAGCCAACATGGTGAGTGATCAGTCTGGCCCCATCTCCAGCCGTCAACGGCCAATCGGGCGGGGTACACCCTGGACAGAGAGCCGGTCCATCGCAGGGCAACACAGAGACACACACACACACACACACACACACACACACACACACACACACACACACACACACACACACACACACACACACACACACACACACACACACACACACAAACACACGCACACGCACTAACAGTCATGTTTTGGACTGTGGGAGGAAGCCGGAGAACCCGGAGAGAACCCACGCATGCACAGGGAGAACATGCTAACTCCATGCAGAAAGATCCCAGGCTGGGAATCGAACCCAGGACCTTCTTGCTGCAAGGCAGCAGCTCTAACCACTGCACCACTGTGCAGCCCTATGAGAATCATATAACCGTTTTTATTGTATATGAGTGCCTAGCATATGAGGCCAAAACACAGACCTCTGTGAATATTTGCAGCCTAACACACGATGCCATCTGTCCTCTTTATGTCCCTTTTCCCGTCCACGCTGTCGTCACCCCGTCGTCTGTTCAAACCCTGCTGAGAAATGGTCTTTACAGCAGACTGACCAAAGCAATTCAGCAGCTGCAGCAACTGAATCCCATTTGCACCTTATCAGTGAGGGTGATGAAGGACTCAGCAGCGAGCCCCCGTTCTGTGGCCTCTACATCAGGTTTGCCCGGACCTCGGGGGCCCATCCAGCCTCGGTTATCGGCAGTCTGACAACAGGATTTCATCTGTTTGGGAATGAATGAGGGAGGTGGGAATGTCGACTCCTCTCTCTGCTCAGGGAGCTGACTTCAGTCACCCATATCGGTGAGGATGGATTACTCCTGAATTACTCCTCAACCCGTAAAGGAGAGGAAAGTGAAGAGAGAGAAGCGAGTGACGGGCTACATTTGAACAGCTGGAGGACATTTTTATTGTTCTGTCATGACTTTTCTTTAAAACCGTCACCGCTGACCTCTTGTGTGGTGATGATTCAGTGGCTTTGATAAAGAAAGACAAGAAAAGCACCTTAAACCAATTCAGAGTGAGACATGGTTGCATCACAACTTGTTCCTGACTCGTTACACACCTGGCTTGTTATCCACTTAGATGACTTGTCTCACGTCACATGACCTCATCTGTTGGGAGAATTCCATAATAAGTCATAAACGTTCATCCTCTACACGAGGACAATCTGGCTGACCCAAGTCTGCCACAAGCTGGCAGAACCAGTCAAAGTGACGGCTCCACGTCTCTCATCCCAAACATCTCCTGTTTTCTTCCACAGGGCGAGTCGACGTGAGCTTAACGGCAGCTCCTCTTACCCCACAGAAGGAATTTCACTTTAAAAAACGAACCGCAGTTCTTATCTTCGCTCTGCACGAGTCGGTTTTAATAGCTTCTCTTCTGACCAAATTCATGCTGATGGCTCCACACATTCATGCTTAATGGCATTCAGATTCACAGCAACAAAAGCACTGAATTATGAAGTTGTTGTTCCTGTTCCATGAACAGAAGAATAGTTGATAGACTCGCGAAGTTAAGAGTGGCGAGTGGGGAAAGATGAATGCATAGCAGCTGCCTGGAAACACAGATGTGTGAGTTATGCCTGAGTGAGCAGATGTAAACATTGTTCCTGCCTCTCCGTGTGTTGGACTCGGTCTTTTATCCACTTCTACCTTTTTTAGTCTCTATGTGATTTATTTTGTTCAAATTAGAAACAATCTCATCATCAAGATGGCTGTTGGAAGTCCTTCAGATGTAAGGTTGCACCTTGTTGTTAGTTAGTTGTACACATGCTCAGGTTCACGGCGGGCGTTCCACAGTGGTTGTAGTCCTTCCACAGGTGAAACTCGAAAAGCTAGAATATGGTGAAACGTTCATTTACTTCAGGAATTCTACTTAAAGGGTGAAACTAATGTGTGAGGTACACTCGTTCCATGCAGACAGACATTCAAGCCTTCGTTTGCTGTAACTGTGGTGACTTTGGCTCACAGCTCATTAAACCCCCACATTCACAATCAGAGACCATCCACAAGACCTGCAGAGGGTCCCGAGCCTTAGGCAAAGTCAGTCTTGCATGACATTCTCATTTTTTGAGTTTGACCAGTGTGTAGGTTTCAGTGGGTCATCTGCACAAACCAGACGACTAAGCAGGGTTCAGCTGTCACTTTTCACCAAAGTCAAGCATCATTCCAGGTCCTAGTCAACCTGGGAATGGAAGTACAGTAGCTGGGTGTGCGTCCCTGACCCAGGGGATACTGTTGGGGATAACTGACCACACAAACCTGACCCATGGGTATACACTGACTGACCAAGCATCAAGTAGCTTCACCAGTAAAACTGTTGGTATCATTAAGGAAGAAACTGTTTACCTGTTGCCACTGCATGGTAGGGTTAGGGTTAGGGTTAGGTATGGATGCAGCCCCAAAGGGATCTTCCTGAAAACACCACCTCGACTGGCTCTGCCCCTCCTAATGTCTGCAGAGTAACTTATGAGTTATTTAGCCTCTGCTGGAAATGGGGGCCAAAGATGATGAGAGGTGCCTTTTGGTCGTCCACTGCAACCCATAAAGAAAGAATTCAACTCGTTCTGGCTTTCATAATCAGCAACGCTTTGTGGAAAAGGGCAAGGATAAATTAAGAATTGCTTGATGAAATAAGATGGGTGACAAATGTCTGAAGTGCTTTAGATAAAATGTCAAGACCTGCAGGAGGAGAGAGAGAATTGTGCCTGAAACAAGACAGAAAAAGATCTCACATTTGATGTGTTGCAGCGGATAAAGTCAGAGTTGTGCTGAATAAACGGCGTCTGCTCTCAAGCCCATTGCTCGGTGCAGTGAGCGAGGGCTGGCCTGGCTAAAGTGCATCCAGAGAGCTGAGGGCTGGATGTGCAGCGGTGACATTTGGAGAGAACTGTAGTGGCTCTCACCTCGGGGCCCTCGCTGAAGACAAAGTAGACCAGATAAACCCTAACCCTCTTTGTCCTGTCTGTCTGACTGAAGTGATGGAGGCACTCTGCTCATATTTACTTTTTTCCACATAGGTGTATGAACTTTAGCTATATTAGTTGTTCTTTCTGCATTAAAACTGCACAAGCTGAAGAATATCTCAGAATACAGTCTGGATAAATAATACAGAGCCAATAAAACACGTCGCACTCATGTAAAAGCGTTCATTAAGGGTTTTCATGCTTTAAGCCTTCAAAAATAATTTGATTATCCTACTCAGAAATAAATATAGAAACAATTAGCATTTTCTGTGAGAAAGCTAGGCTATCTGTCAACATCTATGTCATGGCTTCATAAGCCCAACACTGCCTTTTAATCTCAGAGCTAGACTTCTCCACTTGGGACAGCGTGGTGTAAAAATCTGCTTCGCTCCTTAAATATGAGACTTCCTCATTTTAACTGTGCAAAACACGAGAGAAGAACAGCCACAGCGGCGTGTGAAGGGCGTCTCTTTCTCTCACTGACCTGGGCTGCTCTGCTGAGGTGAAACGCTCTAAGCTGCAAGGCAAAGACGGACTTGTTTGTTAATCTGCACCCCACCCCCACCTATGGCCAGGGTGCCTGCCTAGGGTGGTGTTGTGGGCATGTCCTACAAGAAGGAGACCCTGAGGCCAACCCGGGACATGCTGGTATCTCCAGGCTGGTATGGGATCCCACTGGAGGAGCTAGTGGAGGTTGCTGGGGAGAGGGCAGTCTAGGCTTTTGTCCTTACAACCATAACTCCTGCAAGCTTTAGGAAGTGAGAGGAAAGCTATGGAAAGTTTTGCGTTAGTCTGGATTCAGAATGATTCCAGTTTTAAAATAAAAGCTTAACTTTAAACACACCGAGGTCCTTGGGTGGCTGTTTTTATGGTAATAAACTCAAAATTTAGAAAAGTCATAAAACATTTATGTGCAACAATTAAATAACTTTAATACTACTATTGTACTTTGAATGGAATGGCCAGAATGGACCGTTATGCCAGGATTAAGTACACGCTTATGGAGACAAGATGAACGGGAGAGCTGACATGCAGGAGAGACAGAGTCATCTTTCTTTTCCAGGTGATCATAAACGGCAGGCCTGAAAGCTTACAGATGGCTCTGCTCTTGGACCGTAATAGTGTATTGATCAGGAAAAGTCATCCATTACTTTACTACAGCGTACAACGTCGGTGCAGGCTACAAGTACAGTGACCTGAAGTCACAGGGGATAATTGAGGGCATCTAGTTAACTAAATGATTGTGTTTTTATGGACTCTGAATCAGTACTGAACATGGATTTTTAACAACAGACACTGTCATAAAGAAACAGCTCACTAGTCCAACTTCTGCCGTGAGAACTCATTTTGTACCAGTAATAGAAATACAATACTGTAAAAGGGTACTTGTCCCATTGTTAAAGTTACACAGAGCCGTGTCCTGCTCCTGCACCCTACTGGTTAAAGGTGGAATTACAACTGCCGTAAACAACACTGCGCCAGCCTGCTGTAGCTTGTGCTAGCAACGAGCTAACCCGAGCTACTGCTGCCCCCGTGTGGTGTAGATTGCACAGATGTTCAGTCCTGTTCTAGCTCTTTGCTTCGCCTCCAAAGACATTACTCTCTTACTTTTACTTCCAGGCTCCACCATGCTGCCAACAGAAAAAGCAAACTTTTTCTTCTTGTTCTTTTTTATTGATGATCAGCAAACTAAAACTGCTAACCACTAGCATAATAGCAAACAGCTGTAACGCAAGTAAAACACGCCCCCAGGACACCTATCCGCTCCACAAAACTATCTAGTCCCGTGTTTGGCCGGTAGAAGGCTGCAGAGTGGCGTCAGATATGAAACTGGTCACGATTCCAACCCAACAATCTCTGAGATCAACGTTAGAGCTCTAGCCCAAAGTAAAAAAGTAATTTCAATCATAACTAAGCCTTTATTATCCGGAGGTAGGCCACTTCAGCAGAACCCCACATTAACATCAAATATAGGCCATTTACCATTAATATGCTAACATAATTCCAAAAGAAACACACCGAGAACTAAATATCCCACAACAAAACCACGTCTCAACAATACGACGGAGTAAGACTAACACTACAACAACATCATGAAAGCAGTCAGGCATGGAGGTGGTAGTGTGCTGGTCTGCCTACATACATGAAGGCTTGGACTGTGCCAACCCAGTGCACTTGAGGGTGACACGTCTAATGTAGTTAAGCTGTGGGTATGCATTCATTAGGTTGTTGCACCGCTGACAGTATAACAGTGTGACCATTAACAAAGAGAACTGAACCTCACTCCAACAGAAGAGCTGCTTGAATAAAAAATAAACATGAAGACAAATGCCAGGGACAAGAAGATCTGATGTCTGTGGAAGTGGTCCTCGTGAGTGTTAAAGACCTCAGAGTCCGCTCTCTCAGGGTATTCTTCCCTCCGTCAGCATCATCAGTCAAAAGGAGTTTGGGAATGAACGGCTGGATTTCAAGGTTGCCGACTAATCCGAGTGAGGAAAACTTAGCCACCTAAGAGAAAATCTTTAAGATAGATCCAGCCCCATTCACCTTCAGCCTGCCTCCCCTCCTGTTTGCTCATAGGGGCGATTCATTAGCGATGCAAAAACGGGAAAGGATTAATCGATACGCTGTCAGGTTTCCACCAGCCAAAGAGCGAGACCCTGCCAAAGCCACCAGGAACCGATCCCATCACGCATGGCGGCCTACTCTCCCCTCTGCAAGTCAGCCACATTCATCAAAGCGTGTTGCCTTCTCTCTGCTCTGCAGTCGTTGTCTATGCGCCATCCCTCCTCTGCATGCTTGCATTTCTCACCCCCTCGACAAGATGAAAGAGAAGCAGAAGTAACTCCCATTGAAGAAAGTATGGAGGGGGCTATCGACATGTACGGTAGCCTCTAGAGAAACCAGTGTGTGTTTTAAAGCAGGTGAAGGTGTCATTAGCTGCAGCTGAACGGTGAGTGACGGCACGTTGTGTGTTCATTCACATCAACGTGTTTCCTTAAGGAGAGGAGAGGATGAAAGCCTCCTTGACAGTTTTATCCACTTCCCCATCTGCCTTTATCTGACGCCAGCATCTCTCAGCTCCCAGCTGCTTTCTGAAAACTCTCCAGTCGCCCTGTTCTCTCGCCAATCATCCCATTTCAGGCTGCTGCCGCACGTCAGGTCACATGTTCCAGCTCATATTTAAAACGATGTCTGTTTTGACAGATGACCTGTGGCTATTGGAAAATAATGTAAGGAAGGGTGGTGATGCTTCCTTAACAATAAACCCATTTTCCTCACCAGGCGACATAATGAGGAGGAAAGATGATTGCTACACTACCGGTAATAATTTGACCATACGGGTACTGATCACACATTAGTGTGTATGTTAATGCGTACATAACCGACAGCGACTCCCACCGGTCCATGTCAGGATCAGTCAACGCTTAATATTTGTCACTATTCACTCTGAGCTACTTTTGCACCACATCCAGCGCATCTGTAGAGAACTACAGTCTTTTTTGTACTGTACATATGTTCTAAGTTAGCACAGATAATGTTATGGAGATGATTAGGACCACGTCAAACTGAATTAAAAAATCGGTCCTATAGAGTTCGGGACATTTCATGTAGTTGTTTTAAATATTTAGCTAACAAGAAAACAAGATTAGGTCTAATCATTAATGCAGAATCATGAACAATAGTCTCTTAGGTTACCTGATGACCTTATCTCTGATGTTATTGCAGAACTGGTAAAGTTGACTGGGTTTTTTCTACTGTTTTGCTCATTCTGATTGGCTGTGGCAGCCATCTTGAGCTGACGTTTACTGTCCAACAGGTGAACTGAATCCACCTGGAGGTTAATGAGATCATGTTCTTACAGACACACAACACCAGTGGCTATCGGCAGAGCTGTAAATAAAGATGTTGCACAGTTAGTCACAGTGAACCTTCGCTAACAACACGCTAGCGTTTAGCTTAACTGTGTGTCGGTACGTTAGGCATGGTGGCTGGCACCATCCAACACAGGCATCCAGTGGGTCATGACATATGTGGCTGACACTATTAAACACACACAAGCAAAATCATCACCCCTGCCTTTAGCTTCTGTTGTGGCAGGAAATAAAGAGCTTTACGCTGAAGATGCCAACACCAAGGTCATCTCTCTCTCTCTTTCCGTGTTTCTTCCTCAGTCAGCATTTGTCACACGCAGGAACAGGACTAAGGGTGAGGCTAGGGAGGAAATATCTTCACCTCTCTCCTCCTCACTCACACTCCCTCCTCCCCTCCTCAGAGTTGATTGTTTTGCTGAAGAATGTCCCCCTGGCTGGTAATCAAAGGCAGCCCTTATTTAATGCCATGGGGTGGGGTAGGACAGCCAGTGATTGAGGTATCCGTGGGAGGCTCGCTGCACTCGGTGCCCCAGCCCATAACTGCATATGAGACACTTCCCACAGAGCAGTTAGTGCTGCAACACACCGGCTCTAAATGTAATGATGGCAACGGGAGAACGGTCATAAACTAAAGTGAAACTTGTATTTTTCTAACAGGCCGCTAAAATGACAACAATTACAACAGTTTTCATGCATCTGGTCATGTTATGAAAACAGAAGCTGCACTTTTTGCTTCTTTCTTATTAAATCTTTAAATCTTTGTGCATAAAACACAGCCTGGTTGTGTTTCTTCAGTTGGAAAGAGCTGCAACAAAAGTCTTAATTAAAAAAGACGACATGGCCATTTCTCTGTTTGTGTCGGATTAAAGAACTTCCATCCTGATTACAGTGTCCAGAGTGGGAATCACCTGAGTACCGCGGTTCACCTGCAGCTGGGAAGTCTGGTAGCTGCCGCCCATGCCCGGCAGCGGGGATGGTGGAGCTGCAGCTATTCTATCCAGGCTCTAGTCAAAGTCTTCAGAGTTTGTGTACAAACCATGAGAGGCGTAACCGGAGCTTGTTCAGACAGGCAAGATAGATATCCTTAAAGAGCAGCACTGAAAATGACTTGTCAGTCTGTTCTGGTGTTATTTTTCCCTCAAAGTTGCTTAAAGCAGCCATCTCCTCAGATATTTTTAGCTACGCTGAACCACAACACTTCAGTCTTTGATTCAATGAGTCAAGCGGCACTAAAAATAGCTCACGCTGTGCAGCAAAGGTACCGAGACGGTTTGAAGACCAGAAGTGATTTGAATGACAGGTTATTTTGAACTGGTGAGAGGCCCAGGTGCGTGGGCATCTGCCCTTTCCACCAGTCACAGATTTATCTACCAGTCCACTCCCTCATTATCTTTTATTCCTTCACCTTGCAGCAAGAAGGTCCTGGGTTCGGTTCCCGGCCTGGGATCTTTCTGCATGGAGTTTGCATGTTCTCCCTGTGCATGCGTGGGTTCCTCCCACAGTCCAAAACATGACTGTTAGGTTGACTGGCCTGTCTAACTTATCCTTAGGTGTGTGTCTCTGTGTTGCCCTGCGATGGACTGGCTCTCTGTCCAGGGTGTACCCCGCCTGATTGCCCATTGACTGCTGGAGATGGGCACCAGCCCCAGCCCCCCCCCCCGCACGACCCCACATGGACAAAGTGGGCTCAGACAATGGATGGATGGATGGATGGATGGATGGATGGATGGATGGATGGATGGATGGATGGATGGATGGATGGATGGATGGATGTTCTCAAACTCCCGAATGACCATTTGTACTTCTGAAGAGCTAAAATCCTGTAAAGCTTGTTTCGGTCTATGAAATCAAATGGAAATAAACATTCTTACACAGGTTGTTCCTGTTTGCGTGACGCTGACAGAGTTGGAGTCATTTTAAACATGTAAAAGTTGTAAATAATGAATGCTAGTACAGGAACATTTCTCTCCTCTTTCTATAATCTAAACTTCAGCAGAGTCCATTAGCTGAAGAAAGCTGTGAGGTGCCTTTCAAAGAGCAGCAAAGCTGACTTGGCTCTTCTCCATGCACAACCCAAACGTTATCATTATGCATCCTAATGAGGGCTGGAACGGGATCAGAACTGGGGTTCCAACTGGAGCTCAGACTTTCATCATGCTCGTCTGAACACAGAAAATGAAGGATAGGTGAACATCTAGAGCACTGATAACTGACGTTTGACCACGTCTACACACCCGCTAGCTAGTCTGGGGCTGTTTGTGTATTTTCTCCTAAGCCAAACAGCATTTTGTAAAAGGTCTAAGTTTTGTTCTTGAAGCTAACGAGTGTGTCCGTTCAAACAGAAAAAGGTGGAATACCAAGCCTGGTAACACATAACCTATGAAGGACCATTCACCCGATGTGAGCTGCTGTTGTCAAATCCAAGCCTGAACCCAACAATAAGGGCAGTGATGCCAGAGCCTCCTTCCCACACTGCAGATGGGTCTGGGCCAGATCTCTGGCTGCCACTGGCCACCTGCTGACAAGGTGTATGGCTACTTCTGGAAACGACAACACTGTTTGTATGATGACGAGCCACGTGTTGACCAAACGTTGACAGCTCTATGTGGTCCAGAGCGGTCCAAGCCCAACGCAGACACATGGTAATCTTGTGCTGGCCCCAAACCTCACCGTAACCCCTGGCAACCAGACTGGCTCCACCAGACGCGTGTACATGCATTGTTTTGGGACAAATGAGTAAAACTGATGCTGACAGTTGTCTGAGATGCAAAACTGTACGGTCCAATCTTGACTGGATGTCCCAGCCTTTTGAGACATTTGACAACACAGTGTGAACATGTAGGACTCATAATGTTAATGAGACTATGCGCCCCATTTGGACCAATGAACAGTAAATATGTAATAAAGTTCAACAACCAAGGTCTCTGAGGACATCAGACATCATTTCAAGCCCCCCGTCAGCATATTCAGCTCTGTGTTCCACAACCAGGTCCTTCCACTTCCCAGCCCAGGGCCTGATGACAGCAAGTCAGGAAGGTGAAGTGAGTGATGTCCAACCCTCTGTCATATAAATGGTTAGGAATCAAAGAAGGGAGTGGCAAAAAGAGTAGGAGGCCTGCTAGGGGAGGGGGAGGTACATAAAGAGACGGGTGGCCGGGGCAAGATAAGGAATAATGTTTCATCACATCCTGGTGGCGTGGTATTATCACACGTTCCCACAAGCGCCCATAATTCTGCTTAGACAGGCAGGGGAAACACCCCTTGGTCTTGTGTACTTTCTTGTATGACATGAAAAAGGCTGCAATCACAGTTTCTGAGGCATTGTTTAAGTGGTGTTGGCGTGGAAAAGACAGTTGTTAACGGGCCTATTGGCTTCAAGTCTTTCCCCCAGGATCAATGAGGTGTACGTCTCTACAGTTGGATAAAACCACGGGAGTCAGGATCGGTAAACATGAAGTCATTTCAGAAGTCTCTCGGAATTAGGATTAAATTAGGATTAAATTAGCTTTTTGAACAAGTGAAGCTACAATGCAAAATGAAATAGTACTTTTAAAACAAAAGCTGAAGGTACAGCTCCAAACTTTGGACCTGAAGGCCACCGTCACCGAGCCATTTGCTGGTTTGATTGGGTCCGTGAGGCCTTCATCAGGTGGGATGATGCGAAGCTGTGGCTGGTAGGTTCTCAGCTCTAATTTGCCCGTACTTCTCCCCCCAAAGAGAGACAGGCATAATTAACAGGGCCAAAACACCCACCACGGGCTGAGCGGAGTCATTTAGGGGAGCGACTCGGGAGGAACGGCAGCAAATGAAATGTAATTGCAAAGGGAGCAGAGGAGCTGGGCTGGCGTGTCGGAGGCGCTGGTGTGTGTGAGAGGGAAAGAATGAGAGAATGAATGAGCCAGACATGAGGGAATGGGGCAGTAAATGAAAAACACTGAAGTTAGATAGAGAATATGCACTTGAGAGAAGAGCAGGAAGAAGAATGACTGATGAGGGATCATGAGCGACAGGTGGAGATAAACAGCGAGCAGCCATTCCTTTAGGTGACAATGATGCACCACCCCTCACCGAAAACTCTGCTAGAATATGAATCCAAGTAGAGATGTGTTCAAAGACGTCTGTAGAGCTGGACGTAGCTCCAGCTACAGCTCTGTTTCATCTCTACAGGTCTTGGGGTAGATGTGTGGAAGACTCAAAGAAAATATGGAATCAGAACGTCTCCCTTTGTGGCACGGACGCTGCATTTAGTGGGATCAGTGAGGGTGCAGGCATCTGATAGGGGTCTTACATGTAAATCAGGGAATTGAGTAAAAGTCTCTGTGGACAGCCTGGTAATCTGAGACCATAAATCTTGAAATAGGACTTTATTTGCAGCACATGAGCAGAGAGAGCCTCCGTCTCTAGAGGCTAGTCCACTCCAGAGCTGGTTTAGCTCAATAAATGCTACAAAGTCTAGGTGAAATGTTTAGAAAAATGATTCTGTGGAGTTGTTATGGACATTTATCATGATTTATTAGCTAAAAGCAACTGTGTGTGATGCTTCCGCGTGGTTCTGCCATGCCTGTCATGGTTGTTTTCTCCTTTCTGCCAGTCCTCCTGTTAGTCAGCTTCACCCAGTTCACCTGAGCCCCGCCTGACTGCCTCCTTGCTGCACCTGTGCGCTCATCTCCTTAAACAAAGCTCAGGCTCAGATTATCGACAGCCTTGTGCCAGTAGAGACTCCAGCGATATTTTCAACCAAGCCTTTTGACTTTTCACCACAGACTCTGTCCACAAATGCTAATAGTGCATAAAAGGTAGTTGCTTAGTTTGAAATGTTTAATACATGACGTCTAGATAAAGTACATAAGTCAACAGATTTGGTTCACTATTTGGCAAGAAACCAGTAGGCTCAGTCTCTTTCTCACCCTTAATTAATGCATAATAAACATTTATTAGCCATTTATAAGGGGAGCCTTATTGTAAAGTAGTACCCAATAAAGTTTATCTCTCACCAAATAGAATATTTACTAAGACATCACAAAGTAACCATATACACACTACTTGGTGTGTGTGTGTGCGTGTTTGTGCATGTGTGTGTGTGTGTGTGATAAAACTACAACTGTTATTAAATGTCCTGGTTATAAATCTTCTTTAGTTTTTCCTTGTTTTATGTAATAACTTTTATTTTTAAATCACAATCTTTTGTTATGTTTTTCAACTTTTTGGGTAATTTGGCCTGAAAATCAAAGCTAACCATATAAAATCTAATAAAAACATCATTAAATCCTTTTTAAAAATCTGATTTTATATTTAAAAATCCTAAAAATATATTTTTGCTAAGTAACCAGTTGTTAAGGAAATTTTATATTTCATTGTTTTAATCCTATTCTCAAATGTCCTGAAGCACTCTCACACACACACACACACACCACCACACACACACACACACACACACACACACACACACACACACACACACACACACACACACACACACACCCTCTCACAATGACCTCACTGCCATCTTCATCTCCTCGTTTAAATGAACTCTGACCAGACGTTCGGGCGTTTTGCCTCGTGCATGTGCCGCAGTCATAACTGTGTGACGTGTCTGCTCATTGCCTCCCCCTCTCCACTAAAGGAAATGGGTTATTGATCAACATATTGATAAAATCCATGACACCAGTAATGCCTGCATCCATAATAACTTTAGCATTTGTTTAAACAACGTTTCTCTTTAGAGTTTAGTTTGATTTAACTGATATTATGAATCTGCCTGATAACTTTCAGCCGCTTCTGCAGACACCGACTTCTCTGCACTTTAATATTTTTCTTTTCAACTTGTTCTGATTTGGTAAGTCTTGTGTTTCATTTTTCATATTGTTCAGCAACACAGATGTGTTTATTTCATTACGCCTTCATATTCCTAAACAATGAAAAGCCAAAAAACAAAAGCTGAAGAAATGATTTTCTGGCTGCTAGACTCAGAAGAAAGTGTGTGTTTGAGTGTGTGTTTATAGAAAACCAAACCCGTCTCCTGATGCTGTCTGGTCACCTACAGACACCAAAGAAGCACTAAATTATTAAAGCCAGCAGGCAGATTGCTACACATCACAGGAAATGACCCGTTTCAGCTTAGAGTTGCTGCAGTTGACCTCCGATCCAACACCACTCCACCTCCAGTGCCATTTGTTGTGTTCATTAGATTTTCATCTTTAATCGTCCATCATTACAGTCATTATCACTATTTATCACCGATGTCTGGAGCATTTACATTGGCCTTGACCCACTTGGTGCACTCAGCCCATCCACGTTTTCACCTGTCCCTCTCTGTTTCCCATCATCCCTCACCCTGTCACTCTGGGTTTACAGAGCACTGGATGAGACGTGACCTGGGGTCAGCGCTGTTCCTGTCGCTCCCAGGTACGGCCAGCCCAAACAAATTGGGGTCACAGCAGAACTGAAGTGGTGTGAGCACACACACACACACACACACACACACACACACACACACACACACACACACACACGCACACAAAGGCAGAGCCTAGTTCCCACAGCGGAGTGTAGATCGCAGCGATAGCGTCTTCTCACGCTTTATCGCATCTAGCATGCGGTACAGTAAGAGCTGCTCTTTGAGCGCGTGACAGCAGCAACGTGGTGAGTGGTGCAGGGGAAGCAGCTGTGGTCCTGGATGGTAATTAACAGAAACCCCACCATGAAAATGGCTGAAAGAGAAAGTAGGTAGAGGAAGCACGGGGTCAACAACACAATTAGAGACCCGTTAAATGCATTTTTAAACGCCTGCTGTCTCCTAATTGCCATTTCAATTTGTCATTAGTGGTGGGTTTAAATGACCTTTAGGCCTAATATATGAAAGCTATAAACAGCAGGTAGGATGTTAACTGGGAATAGGAAGACGTGTCTGTGTGTAATTAGTCATTTTCTAGTCTGAACTCTTCTAAATGACCCTCGGAAGCTGAACCGGAGACTAGAGATCTAAAAGTCGTCTGAAGCCAATAAGTTCGTTCTCAGAGCCTTTATGAGTTCACTTTAACATTTTGTAAAATAGCTTGAAATATCGTTTTTATTTCCGTTTTCATGTTCTCATCCACAAAGACGTTCAGAACGGGACCTTTCCTCCTGCTCAAGCCACAAAGGTGACAGGCTGTGATGTTGTCTGTGTGTGCATTCTAGCAGAATATCCCATCAAACACTTTAATGACACATTTCCCCGTTGGAGTGAAGCCAGGTTAGGAAGGCTTTCCCAGGTTTCAGACAGGTGAAAGTAGAAAAATCTGAATTTAGATGTAGAATATGCTGCAACGGTTCATTTAAACATATATCCAGCAATGACTAAAAAACCAGCCTGTCAGTGTCTCCGCTACCCTGGAGGTGCAGAAAGGGTTGGATGACGTTCTCTCCTCGAGTCCTACCTCTGTAACGCATACCTGTGTGATTAGCTGCGCATGCTAATCACACAAACACACTTTGCCAGTTAGCAGCGCCAAAAGCTCAAAGGTAAACATTCAAATGAAAGACTCTTGTGTTTGCAAAGCGACGTGAGCGACACGCGGGGCCAGGAGCGAGTGAGGATGGAGGCATAAAAGAAGAAGGCTGAGGAAAGAAGAAGTGTGTAACGCCACTTAAAGTTAAGTTTGCTAAAGAAACGACTCCATCATAATAACGGTAGCAGTGCTAGGCTTTAGCGCTCAGCATACAGCAGGTATGATTGACCTTTCTCGGAGAGAAACTAACCAGTTAGGATCGGCCCGTGCACACCTGCACGTACAGCTGATGAAAACCCCACACTCAAACCCTCAGACAATATCATGAACGATTGAATGTTCTAGACTCAAGGTGTCACACTGTAATCAGCCAATGAACACCTGCAAAAGCTTCCTGAGCCTTTAGATGGTCTCTCAGTCTAGTTTTGATTACTGAAAATAACAGAGCATTTTTCAAGTAGCACCCGTGCCTCAGAAAGCTAAAGGGCAGTCAGTTGTTCAGACAGTGAGCTAATAATTGGTTTTGTATTACTGAATTTAAAAGAATGATCGCGTGAGATGTTCGGTAAAACGTTGACATGAACTGTCCGATTGTTGGCAAAAACACATCATAAACATCTCAAAGGACTTCAGACAACTTTCATAAAGTCTACTTGGATATAAATATCCACCTGAAACAGATCATTCAAGATGGCCGACAAAACTAAATAACCCTTAGAGAACACACGGACGGTTACAACTGGCTTAGTTTACTCGTGAACATCTCATAAACCATTCGAAAAGGTTTAACGGCGGTCTTGGAACAGTTTCATTGGATGTACCCCTAAAACCAGTTAGCATCATCAAAGATGGCAGCCACAGCTATCAGTCTCAGCACTCACAAAGCTGGTAGGAGAGTCGTTCACAACCATTCTCTAACGCAGTAACCAGCATTTGGCCCAAACTCCATCATTTCTCTACATAAATGATCTCAATATAGAAGCTGCTAACCCTAACCCCAACACCCTTGTGCGTTGCTGTTTAGGTTCTCGTGGGGCACAAACGTGAGTGTGAAACAGAAGAGGCTTTACATCCTCCACAGGTACAAGCTCTTACTATGTGCAGCTCCAGGTAGTCTCCCAGTCCCTTGGCACTCTCCACTCTGACCAGAATGGCTTCCTTCAGCTGTGTGCTGAAGCCCACTGCCAGCCGGTCTGCCCGCGTGCTCGGCCGGTCATTGGGTGGCCAGGTGTATGTGATGAGGGCTCCGCCCCGCCCGAAGATGTAGGTGGTCCCAGCTGCAAAACACAAGCAGACATGGCTCCGTTATGAGGTGGAAACAGGGACGACATGAGCTCAGGGCTAGAATACAGAAAACGGACTACAAGGTTGTATAATAACAGTTATTTGTGGGAATGAGAAACTTTTTGTCAGAGTTTCAGAAAGAGTTTTCTTTCGTGAATGTTTTGTTGTTGTGCACTTTCTGCAAATAATCGGCTTACTGTCAAAGCAAAGCAAAGCAAAGCTGCCTTTTATCTCTCTAAGAGAACTAAAGTTAAATAACCACCAGGCTTTATGATCTTGTTAGGTGTAGAAACAGGAATCATTAAATATGAGCAGCCATGTTGGTGGCCATCTAAACGACGGCTCTGGTCTTAGCTCTCCACTGACTCTTGCATTCCTTTCAGGTGTTATTTGACCAGAACCAGAGCTGTTCCAGGTGCCTGCAGTTGTGTTGCATTTAAAGCAGGACACAGGCTCAGTGCTGGCTACGCCATCAGAGGAACTGGCTGCTGCTCAACAACAACCCCCACCCAGGAGAAGCTGCCTTCAGATCTCTCCATCAAAGGGACCTGGTATCAGCAGTACTGGGAAAGTTAGCTTAAGGAATAAATTGGGTAAAAAAAAGAAACAAAAAAAAAAAACCCACCTGCCTCATTAAAGGAACAATTTCATGTCTAAACTGTAACAGGGATTAGGGCTCGGCTCCCGAGGACCTGCAGGTAAATGGGAAACGAGTGCTGTTGGCTGTGATTAGCATAGAGTAATGAAAGCACAGCAAACCGCCCCAGCCCTGCAGGCTGTCTCCACCCCTGCACGTACACAGGCTGGATGGAGAGATATTAATGCGTGCACAGCGTGTAGCTATATGAATACAGAAGTGAACATGGGACTCAGACACATTTCTATGCAACACCGAAGCCGCAGTCAGCAACACAACACACCAACAAAGTTTCAGTCACTCTGGTTTGAGGAGGAACGATTATTTCCCAGAAGCCTTTGCCCGGTAAACATCAGCACCGAATCAAGCTCACGTTGGGATTGAATTAATTGGCCAAGCTGGTCGACCACCGACGAGAGCTCTTCAGCAGCTGTCAGACGTCCCGTTATCTGGGGCAGAAATGATGTTTAGATGTTCAAACTTCATTTTGAGGAGTGTTGTTTTTTTCAGGGGGAATGGAAAATGGCTTTACAATAGGCTGAAACTAGTGACCACGTGATCGTATCGCAGCATCCTGAGCGAACACCTCTCTCTCTAGAAAACCATGTGGTCAGCTGCAGGTTCTACTTTATCTTTAAAGTTTTCCTTTTGGAGCTCAAGTGTCTTTGTTGGTCATCTCAGTTCACGGTGATGCTTCTGTGTCATGGTAGGAAAGAGTCTGGGTGGCTCCTGGATCCTTCCTGAACACCCTGAGTTCCTTCAGGGGGTCACTTTGGGTCTTCTTCCAGAGGCTGAGTAACTGTTACCTTCACACAAGTTTCTGAACTGATGTTGTACGATGTAGACCCAAGGAAACTGGGTCGGACTCAGTCAGAGCTCCTCGTTAATGACATAAACACTCCTAAACGCGTAGATGTAAACATCCAGCCACAACAACCAGCCATGGGTGTATAATGGATCAGCGCTGACGTGCGTCTGCTCTCCTCGTGGATCTGTGAGAATGGTGACACAGACCTGTGGTGACTAAAGGGCCAACACCATCCACAGCAAAGGGTGGCACACGGTGGAACAACAACGGTGACAAACACAAGCATCGAGCCGTTTAGCAACAATCCAGCGTTAGCCGTCTGAAAAGGGCTGACACACCCCGTTTCCCTTCGTCTCTCTCTCCAGCCCTCCTTCCCTCCCAGCAGAGCTAAGCCCTCTGCTCAGCTCTTGTTTTCTCGAGGCTGTATTATTTTAGTGCTGACTAATTATCGCAGCAAGGCAAGGAGGGCCATAAAGAGGTTGTGAGCCAGAGGAGAGAGAAAGAGAAGAAAGAGAGAAGAAGAGGCGCTTATAGAACATGGAGGATGAGACAGGGTGAACTGTGAAGAGCAGACAGGAAGACATTTCTCTGTCCTCATCTTTCCTACGTTTACTGCTGGTGAAGCTGGAGCTCGGTAGAAACTGGGCAGGGGAGTACAGACGGGGAGGGAAAGACTTAAAATGGCCGACAAACAGGAGGAGGGGAGCCATGTTGTGATGGACGAAAGTGGATGCATGTGGAGAGAAAGAAGAAGTGTTTGTAGTTGAAACTGGCAGATTGTTTAAATCCACACCGTTAGAGGAGACGGGTTTAACCGAGCTGCGTAGTCTGAGTGCTAACGGCTCATCCTGTAGACACACACAGCTTTAGCAGGGCTGCTCTCGCACGACAGCACTGGCTAACCGGGCCGAGCAAACGTTTTTCTAAAACCAGACGAAGAGAAACGCGAGAGAACATGCTTGTTTCACAGCACATCCCTAAAGCCTCCATTACTGTGGCACAGACGTTTGTAGAAGAGAGCTTTCTGATCAGATGGAGGAGAACTACCTGAGTAACGGGGAGTTTCATCATGACACGCTCCTACGAGGAGAGCAGCGCTGACGCAGTCCCAGCAGGAATCAGGGTTCTGTCTTTACTGTCAGAAGCTAATTGAAGCACTTTGAAAGGAGACTTTCCTGACTTCTCTGGTACGGACTGTGCTGATCCTCACTAAATGTACTAAACCATCTCAGTTCATTACCCTAGGACTCTTGGTGTTTGGCTCTATATTTACACACTGAAGTGTTTTATAACACGTTTATGAAAAATTCAAGCACCAGCTTGAAAGCACTAAACCTCGATCTGCACATTAAGATCCAAGCGTTGTCAGAGCTTTAAAGTACCTGCAGGAGCCCCAGGGTCAGCAGAGGTGAGTGCATGAGGCGAGGCCTTTTAGCAGGAGTACAGCTGTAGAGCACGGAGATGCTGTCAAGTCTCTGTGCAGACTCGACAAACTTCAGTCATGGCTTAAAAGAGTCTCCCTAACTTCATAAGCTAACCGTGTCTGTATGTTTCTACATAAATGATACCGTTACACCTGACTTCTGGTGGGACTACGCCTGTTGAAGCCAGATCATCAGAACTAGAACAGTGCTGACATCATAATGGACTCATGCACTGATGCAACATCGCTGAGCCTGCAGATGTGATGGGAATCAACCTGCCAAGCTCTACAGCAGCTGGGACAGACAAGAACCAGGGTCCTTAGGTAGAGAGATGTCCAAATGTCTCGGAGACTCCAAAATATGAATCAATTAAAGCATCTGAACTTTTAAAAGTGGATCAAATCCCTCGTAAATGAGGATAAACTACAAAACCGAACCCACCATAATCCCACAGAGCTGAATCTGAAATTCAGATGAAGAGCCAGAGGCTTTAAGAAAGTTGTCATAGCCCTCTCCGCTCTCTGCAGTGCAGATTATTGGCATCGCAGACGAATCGTTGTTTTCATAAAACACTGGAGATGGAAAAAAGATCCTCAGCATCACAGCTCATTTAGGGCGGCGCTGAAAACAGACCTGCCGTTTGCCCCGTCGCTGCATATCTTACGTCTGCTCTCACACTGAGATCATTCCCATCGATTAACACCCCCGCCATGCGAAGCTTCCACCATATGTTCCATCGTCCTCGGAGAGTTCTCCGTACACCAGACGTCACTGTGACAGTCACACCTGCCACTTGTGACTTTGTCTTCATTATCAGCGTGTTCTCTCTCTCTGCATGAGCGACACAACCAACGGTGTTCAGACGAGGAAATCCAGACACGTTCTCTCTTGCCTGCTTCGATTTGTGTGTCTGATAGTGGCCGCCTGCTGCTTTGTGGACTTGTGTGCTACTCTTCTCCACTCTAAATGAGAAGACTGAGGAGGCACGGAGTCTGTAATGAGTGGTGTGACGGGGCACATCCATGTGTGACTGTTTCCCCCTCCAAACACCCGCTGCTCTGCTTTAAAAGACCACTGAAAGCTGCAGTGCCACACACGTGTGGGAGGATGGGGAAAGAGGGGTTGACTGTGCTGTTTATCAGATTCAAGGGGACAGGTCTAGAGGCCGTTCTTCCCTGGCTGTTTTCATCACATCGGTCTGAGTAAAATCAGGGGACACAAGTTCACACAGAGCAGAAAGAATGTGTCTAATGGCTGGATGTGTGGAACGGTGTGAAGGGTTTTCAGCAACTTCAAACAACCTCAAGTAATCTTTATGAAGGTTCAGGTCCACCGGGGCCGTGAGAGGATCTCCAGAAGTCAAATAAAACCGGAAAATAAATAAATACTGTTGTAAAAATCTAAAGGAATACAAGTAAACGGGTGTAAGTAGCATTAAACCAGTTTTGTTCTATTATATTTTTAGCTTTTTCAGCAATGTCCGTGTAGGCCAACCAAGGACAACCATTGTAATTATCTGGGTCAGACCCTGACATGTTAGGGACCACCACACTCTTCTACACTTGAGTATGCATGCTTAGTTCACACGTTGACAACTTGCTTTTCGAATGAGCAGTGTGGAAAAGAGACGTTTGGACGTGCTGGTGACCATGGCATCATGAGAGGCATTGAGGCGTGGTGCATGTTAGGGTATGATGCTCATATTATTGTCAAATCAGTTTAGATTTTTGTAACAACCTGCATTTATCTGCTTGCTTCGAGTTTTAATGCTAGGTTTGAGATATTTAAGAGACTCATTTGCTTAGAATAGGGGTTAATCCACCACCATTACCCGGAGGGCCCACCAGGGGGAGCTGTGTGTTCTTCTCTTCACTCAATACAAGCGAGTGAATGAAGAAACAGTGGTCCAGTTTTCCTGTGGTCATTCTCCTTATATTATCTCCCTTCTTAAGGGTCAATATGGAAAGCCAAAATGGTCAGAATTTGTGGATGAGAATCCTTTTTGATTTGGCCCAAGCCATAAATCCACCTCTGAAGTGGAGGTTGCCTGTACCCTTACTCCCTTAGTGTTTATTAATGCTTCATCAGTTAGAACAGAAGGCCAGTAGAAAAGATCTGAGCTAAGTCCTGAAGATGCATCTAATGGGCCATTCCCATCTGTACCGGGCCGGCCCGGGCCGGGTAGCCCCAGTCGGCCCCAGCCTGGCCCGGTTGATTGCACACATCCTTGTCTTAAGCCCATGTGGGCTGATTCTACCCACCAATCAGAGGCTTGCTCTAATGGAAGGTGTGGATTTGCTGTCAGCAGTGGGTGTGTTGGCCCTGGTCGGCCTGAAGCAGACCCCCTCGAGAAGAGGGCTGAGAATGAGCCTTGGTTGGCCCGGAAAAATACCAGGCCACCCAGATATGTAAACAACCTACGCTACCCGGCCCGGGCCGACCCGGTACAGATGGGAATGGCCCATAACAGCCCGTATCAGAGGGCCTGGTACCACATACTCCCGGAGTACCCCCCACAGGGGCCCCTGAGGGACGCGGTCAAACTCCTTCTCCAAATCCTCTCCAGAACCCCTGAATAGACCTTACCAGGAAGGCTCAGGAGTGTGATCCCCCTGTAGTTGGAACACACCCTGCAGTCCCCCTTTTTAAATAAGGGGACCACCCCGGTCTGCCAGTCCAGTGGGACTGCCCCGATGTACAGATGGGAATGGCCCATAACCGGCACATTTACGACTGCATCGGTGTAATAGCACGCTTTACCCACGGAACAAGGCAGTATAGAAACACCTTTGAGCTCTCCCAAGCAGCAAACGCTCACAGCAGCATCTCAGCTAACCTTACCTCTGACCTTCAGTCCACATCGACATTCAAATGAAACAATCCTGTCTGCTTTTGCAAGAATTACAGCAGTGATGGAAATGGTCCTTTGCACTCAAGTGTATCTCTCCCACAACTGGAAAAAAGAGGCTAAATATTTATTAGTTTTGTCCAATTAGCTCTGGTGCAACGGATCACGCCATCCAATCCTACCTACGGCTCTAGACGTGGAGAGGAAGCGCTCTCTGATTAGACTCTTCGTTTGTGTTGGCCAGCCGGTAATTTGGTTTGAAGAGAAATGGAAAAAAAAAACACTTTCCTTTCTCTATGGATTGAAAGAAAAACAGAAAGAATCAGAAAAGACTCATGAATCAAATCTGTAGCGACAGTCCTATTGATTTAGATTTTTGTTTTCAGCGCACCGTCCCACTTTTCCTCACCCTTTCCTTCTTTGGCGAAGCGGGAGGAGAAGGTGTGAGTTCATCATCTGGGTCTTTGAGGCACCATTGATTTGGAGTAGTGGATTCTAGGCCACCACCATCTACGGTGGGAATAAACAGGTCATATTGGAGAAAGCAGACGCCACAATTTTTCATTAAAGCCCGCGGTCAATGTTGCCACGTCAAATGGCCCTTGCAAAGCCTCGTGGGAGTTGAGAGTATAAAAAACAGCAAGAAAGACCAGCAATAAAACACAAGCTCCACAAAGAAAAGAAAGAACTTAAGATGGTGATGAAGTCAATTCCTGGGAGACGATAGGCCTCGAGGCAGCAGCTCTGATGTAAACGTATACACTCTTCTTATTTTAACCCCCAGACAGCCTCCCAAGCACTACCTCAATAACACACAGCTGCTTCCTCCCAACTTTAGACGTTATTGCATCAGTCAAAGCTGATTCTTTGAAGCGGCTCAGGACACAGACAAAACTATTGATTT
This sequence comes from Nothobranchius kuhntae, assembly GCA_006942095.1. Lineage (NCBI taxonomy): Eukaryota > Metazoa > Chordata > Actinopteri > Cyprinodontiformes > Nothobranchiidae > Nothobranchius > Nothobranchius kuhntae. The sequence continues at coordinate 188,583 of SSNQ01034240.1, forward strand.
ATTTTAAAACTGAAGGCTTAGACCCTTTTCAACACAACATGCCTGAGACACTTCCACAGGAATTCATGGGTTGGGATAAGGAGAGGGGCGAACAGTCGGAACGTTTATAGAAGGCGGTTGATTTGAGGCTGCAGAGGTAAATGAGCACACGCTGTTGTGAGAACCTTTGGAGCAGCATTATGGACAGATTGGCAGATTTCTATCTTTAAAGAAATAATCAAGTTTTATCTTTAAAATGTCATTTAACTCTCGGTCTGAGAGTCCTGTCAGTCAAACCCATCAAGCGTTCAGAGCTGCTAAAGATCCCACCTCAACCTGGAAGCTTGAACACACCTTTAGCCCCACCTTCTCCGTGAGGCTTTAGGAACACCGCTCCTTTAACGAAGCACTGACAGAATGTTGATAGACAGCTTTTATTCATTTATGGAGTGTGTAGGGAGGCAGAACCAAGGACGCTCCTTTAATCTCTGTCGGTTTCTTCCAGTTGGCTTTATTGTGTGTTTGTGTGTTTTAATGGTCATTTTTAATATATACCTAATTTATATTTGCATATTGTTAGGGCCAATTTAATATAGATTTAATAATATGTGTATTTTTTAAGTTCACATAAGTTGTTGACCCCTCCAGGACAGGGGAAGTTAAACATGGTTGATAGTTTCTCCGTCGGGAAGGGTGAAGTGGTGCACTCCTACAAATATAAAAAATAAAGAATAAAAAAGCACCTGGGGTCCATCTGACTCCATTAACAAGGCGGGAGGTTTAAAGGAACTGTGTGTAAACTTTCTATGGATTTTTGGCGGTGATAACAACATTGTGTCAGGAGGAAGTCACGCGTGGAGGTGGGAGGACAGGAGAGCTGAGGCCTGTGGATATGAGGGAGTTTTGCTTTTATTTACTTAGTAAAACAATTTAGTTCATAACTTTTAAAGACAGGATTTCTAGGCACAGCCAAGGTGTTGAGGAGATCTGTTTAGTGGGCCGGGGATCAAGTCTGTGCTTTTAGCAGATGATGTGGTCCTGTTGGCTTCATCAGAACGTGATCTCAGGCTTTTGCTGGAGCGGTTCGCAGCCCAGGGTAAAGCAGCTGGGTTGACAATCAGCTCCTCTAAATCCGAGACCATGGCTTTGAGTTGGAAAAGTGTAGAATGCCTTCTCCGGGTCAGGGATGAGGTCCAGCCTCAAGAGGGCGAGTTTAAGTATCTCAGGGTCTTGTTCACAAGTGTGGGAAAAAATGGAGCTCAAGATCGACAGGCGGATTGGTGCTGCATCTGCAGTGATGCGGGTATTGTACCAGTCTGTCGTGGTGAAGAGAGAGCTGAAGGAAAAGCTCCGACTTTCCCTGTCAATCTACATTCCTACCCTCACCTATGGTCACGAGCTCTGGGTAATGACTGAAAGAATGAGATCGCGGATACAAGCGTCCAAAATGAATTCTCTCCGCAGGATGGCTCGGCTCTCCCTTAGAGAGGGTGAGAAGCTTGGTCATCTGGGCGAGGCTCAGAGTAGATCTGCTGCTCCTACACATCGGGAGGAGTCAGTTGAGGTTGCTCGGGCATCTGGTCAGGATGCCTCCTGGACGCCTCCCTGGAGCGGTTTTCTGGGCACGTCCAACTGGGAGGAGACCCAAGGGAAGACTTGTCACGTTATGGAGGATGGTTCGGACCCAAAATGCAGATACCCAGGATGACACGAGGCAGGAGCAGATAAAGAAAAATCCTTTTATTTTAGGATGAACCCAAAACGAACCAAAAAACCAAAAGGGACAGGAAGCCAAAGTCCAAAAATGCAGGGGATGATCAGGAGATCCAAAAACACTAAAGGAACGAGCAGGACTGACAGAATAAGTCACACTGACAGCAACAATGGACCGACAAGAACAATGAGACAAGGAGAGGCTTTATACACTGGGGCTGGAGTGATGGGAGATGAGAAGCAGGTGTGTGGGCAACTGGCACAGGTGAAGGCACTAATGAGGAGAGGAGCAGAGCAGGACACCAGACCTGACAGGGAAGGACACACACACACACACACACACACACACACACACACACACACACACACACACACACACACACACACACACACACACACACACACACACACACACACACACACACACCGAGCTGGGGACAAAAAGGCTGGAGCTACAAGACACATAAATGAGACGCAGACAAAGGACACATGAGGGCGCTTATGAGACCCAAAATGGGAACCTAGAGGAAGGAGAACACATGAGGGAAGACACAGACGCAGACCGCTGGTCCGAGTGGCTGGGTAGAGGGAAGTGTGGGCTTCTTGGCTTAGGCTATTGCCCCCGCGACCCGACTCTGGATAAGAGGGAGGGAGGGAGGGAGGGAGGATGGATGGATGGATGGATGGTATCTGATACTGAGCAGCATGGGTGCATCAGTGGATTTCGCTGTAGTCTGTGTTCGAAGTAGATTAAAGAAAGGACTAGATAGTATTGGTAACTCAAACATAATATTATGATGCCATGAGCATGTATAGATACTTTATTAAACATTCTTACCAGCTTGTAACTCAGTAGTTTCTCTCAAAGATGCACCAGGGTTGTTGCATTGTCTTAAAGCACCTTTGTCACCGGTGAGAAAGCATTTGGAACCCTCCTCTCTTTTGACCCCAAGGTCAAAGCCTTTCTGTAACACTCGTGAGTGATTTCAGACTCTAAACACCTCAGACGTGGAACGTCTAACTTGCAGACCCTGGTCTTGTCTCAAGGCCGGTGAAATCTGAATTCAAAGGGACTCTTTGATATTCCTGTAGCCACAACGTCCAGTGAACTCAGCACTCGTGCTGCCTTCCTTCTGGAGCGCCGCGTGCGACGTCACACAAGGGTATCGTAGACTCTGCACGACGGTGTTGGATGGTTTAATGAACAGTCTCTAGCTTATCAAACCATACAGCCAAACTGATTTTACAACCCAGACATGACACGATCTCTCAGATACTTACAAGGTTTCATTCCATCATTTCATTCGTTGATCAATCAGACTCACATTTCATTCTTATATGGAATATCACATCTTATTGATCACTAATAAGCATTCCTCACCGCTGTAAAGGCTACTTAGGGACACATAAGGTCCCTTATTGTGAATGAGTGACCTTTATTCTATGAATAATTTGGTTTACTAAATTTAAAATGCCAAAATCAGGAGCCACTCCTAATCAAGTGAAATGTAACTGTTTTCTGGGGTTTAATGATAGCTGAGAGCTGTAACACCAGCACACACACCTCTGAATCATCCCTCACACTCTTCAGAAATCACTTTTGCCAGCTGGAAATGCCTGCTGATCTGTCTCTT
>SSNQ01034240.1:199265-210277 GCA_006942095.1 Nothobranchius kuhntae
CAGAAAAAAGACCCTCACAGCTCCACATCACACTGTGAAGTGGCATTCATGGACTCACCCATCTGGTTGCTAGTGCAAGCTAACCGTTAGCATTAGCAACTTCACCACACAGCAGAAACTCCTGCAGGCTTGAGCTACTTATGGAGATAAAATGTTCAGCGTTGCAAGTCAGTGGTAGAGTCGCGACCTGACCTGACCTGTATTGGACTGTTTACCATGTGAAGGTCCGTGAGATGACTTGTTGTGATTTGGCGCTTTATAAATAAAATGTAATTGAATTTCATTTGAACCCACATCAAACCAAACCACACCAGCTAACGGTTTTAACCCCCACACAGAGCTCTGTGAGGAGATCTTTAGGGGTTATCTGTGGTTTCAGCAACGTTAAAGATAACGTGTGAAATGTTGCCTCTTGGCAGGCAGGTGAGGCCTGATTCAGGAGAAGATGGTGTCAGCCATGACGTGCATGTTAGCAGTGTGCAGATGGAGAAGCGGGATGACAGTTTGCACTCCATTTTCTCCAACAGCTGTTCCAGCAGCTGAAGACACACAGAGAGCGACAGAGCAATGTTTAGGAAGATAAGACAGAAGAGATGATGAGAAGTGAGGGTTCATGGACCGATAACGTGTAGCTTTACCTCACTTCTTTTTCTATCTGCTGACCTTCAGCTGCCGCCTCTGTTCTCTCAGTTTCTGCCCTACTTTGCCTGTCCTCCTCTCTGTGCCGGCTCTGACTGAGCTCTGCCAGCAGGTCTGTAGAAGAAGGCCTTGTTTCTAACAAGAAACTCTGTGAGGGATTCCAAACATTCACGCTGCGCCTTGCTTCAGCAACACTAGCACAGACAAGTGGGCAGGAAGGAGTCAGTGTAAGAGGACGATAGATGGAGGGGGAGGATGGTAGAGATGAAGCATCAGAGAAAAAAGAGAGATTTCAATTTCTGTTCAGTCCAAAAATAGAAAGTTAGATCACTTCATCGTCATTCCAAAGAAGAAAAAAGCAGAAATCAATGGAGTCCGCAGGCTTGCACTGTACTCAGGAGCTACATTCAACTTGTATCTCGTGTTAAAGATCTGAGGCTGTGCTTTGTCTCGGGGAGGGTTCAGAAGTGCAGTCTATGAAATAACTGGGAGGCATGACCTAATTGTGCTTTAAAAATTGATCAATGGGAGAGAATAACCTAACAGGAAGCTGGGAAGAGGGCGCCATCGCTACAGGGGTGTGAGTTACAGTCTGAATGAAGCGCCTGAGAAAAGAAAAGCAGAGGAGAAAATACAAAGAGTCACAGGAAGCAACACACCTAGGAGCATGTTGGGTGTCAATAGCTGTGTTTCCACCAGAGAAGTCCCGAGAACGTAGCGGGAGGGGAAAACTGACGGGGAGAGGGCTCGGTCCTCTCAGCTGCCGTGTCTCCACACAAGATCAGCCCTGTCAGGACTGCTGAGATGTGTCCAAGCACATCACGATTGCTTCAGCAGTGAGTGATGTCACTGATCAATGCCCAAACGACGTTAATAACAATCAAAGCTTTATTCTGCTGAAGCACAGAGTCGTTTTACCCAATCATAGCCTCAGGACAGCAGCTGTGTGATGGAACATGTGGCGTTCAACGACCAGAAGGAGCTGAGTTGTTACGGCGCCCTGTGATTTGCTGGTTCTGCTGCATCTTTTAGCATTTTGGGAGATTAATAACGACGTTTTTAAAGCGGTGCGACCTTTGTTTATTTTCTCCTCCATTCCTCTTCATCAGCAGCTCTTCCAATTTTACAAACACTGATTGTTTTGGTGATGTCTGCTGATGTCATCTTCTACTCAGTTACAACTAATCAGCATAAGTTGGGCACAAGTCCTGTTCAGTGTCTCTACCGGACCCCAGCTCAGGCGCTCAGTGAGTCCCTGAAATGGCCGAGAATATGGTCCTGGTCGGCCCGCGCATGCCGCAAAGTCCCGCTAAATTACCCTGACAGTGGAGACCAGTTGGAGACTTTTGGAGACCAGTTGGAGACTTTTGGAGACCAGTTGGAGACTTTTGGAGACCAGTTGGAGACTTTTGGAGACCAGTTGGAGACTTTTGGAGACCAGTTGGAGACTTTTGGAGACCAGTTGGAGACTTTTGGAGACCAGTTGGAGACTTTTGGAGACCAGTTGGAGACTTTTGGAGACCAGTTGGAGACTTTTGGAGACCAGTTGGAGACTTTTGGAGACTCCGACAGAAAAGCATGGATCCTCCTCACGGTTCTCAGTGAGCAGCTGAAAGCACTCATGAGCAGCCCAGTCCTCACGGCGCAGCAGGAGATGCGCCTGCATCCAGACTGTTAGTTTGTGCATGACGCTGCTGCCTGATCCCACCTTTAAACCAAATGATGGATCAGATATAAGTACCTCCACCAGAGCGCTCCGTTGGGTCCATGATCGATGGCCACAATCCCTAGCAACAGATTCTAAACGTGACGTCAGAAAACGAGGATTTGAGACTTTTATCTTTGATGTTTTTTTATTTATACACTTTCTTTTTCTCTCCCACTGAGTTTTCTTTCATTTAACAAACATCTGTTAACGATGGCAAATGCAGTAAAGGTATAACACAAAAAGTGTTTAGGACAGCCGTGTTCGAGTTAGCAGCGCCTCGCCTGGACAACAGAGAGCAGACGGAAGCAGCAGGGGGCGTGGCTGAAAGCCGGCGTTTAAGTCGGACACATGTCCCTACATGTGTAGCTCGCGGGTGACGATGAAGATATCGCGTTAGCGTTCATACGTGTTTAATTATTTATGTTAATTCTGGTGCCTGTTAGCAGCCGAAACGCATCCTCACGTGCTTGTGGATATCATATGTTGTATATGAAGACATGAGTGTAATAATAAGTAAAGGTTATCAGCTGTAGGTTTAGTGTGCTCATAGGAAACATGACAAAAGAACACAAATCACATTCCTCTTTATGGCCTATATAGTTGTTATCATCAACGTTACATGATTTACAGAATACATGTGACCAACTAACATTTCATGTTCTACCACCGGATGTTTGGATCAACATGTGAACCAATCAGATCTTAGATCAGGTGAGAGCCAGGCGTTTCCCATCATCCTCTAGGTTTTGCAGCCGGTGGAGAGCAACTGCAGCACCTTGCTCCAAGATCTGCGGCCGCCGTGATCTCATGTGGTTGTCGTTGCCTACGTATGCATGACGTCAGAGCAAGTCGGACACGAATCTAACCGGCATGCACCACGCGCCGATCACCGCTGGTCTAATCTTCGCAAAACTGGCTCATCTCGAACACGGTGAATAACTTCCCTTAGCTGGGACTGCTGCTCCAATGCATCATGGGATTTGTAGTTTTATCTCATCTGAACAATCTGGATGCACTTATGGCCTAACAGATAATACACCTCAGGATATGTGATGCTATGTGTGCGTCTGCGTTAAGGATGAGAAGGGTAAGAAATGCTTTTCTTACAATGGCTTCATTTAAAGTTTCATAGGAGGAAAAATAACAGAGTTAAACTGTAGGTGTTGATTTGGTTTTTAACCATCCCACCATAACGGTCCTTCAGCAACAATGAGTGGCTGTGACTCATTTCTGCAATGACAAGACGGTGCTTTGTCACTAATGGTATGGAACGAGGATCGGCGGTCAGGGAGAGACTAATGAGAGAAGAGTGTTGAGAACAGAAAGGGTTGTGTTCTTCTTCCTCCCCCGGTTCCTTCTCTGGAACCGGACACTACGTGTTTATACTGCAAAGCTGCCTTACCCACCAAATGCTTTGCTGTTTCTTATTTATTTCTAAAAGCTGAACGAGTGTGTGCAAAAGCATGAATGTTCCATGGAATGAATAAAGACATGAATTCTGATTAGCAAAAGTGTAGCTTCATCCCAAAAGTACTGAAGTAAAAGGAAGAAGTACAACGTGTTCGTCCTGCTGGCTGCATGGATGCTGCTGCTCTTTACCACAAGCTTGTGTCACTAAATCTTCTGTGTGTTGAATTTGAATTAGTTAGCAATGAGAGCCGGGATACTAACTCCCCTCCATGCTTAAGATGACATTCATTTATTTGGAGATGATTTTAGCGTGATCACATGTAAACAAGGATTTCTGACAAACAGAAAAGTCTGAAAGCAGAAGGTAAATGCTGGGGGATAATGGCTTTGCGTACATCTACATGTTTACTGTCAGCAGTGTGTGTTTTGACCATCTGGGCAGACATGAATACATCTGTTAATACGTTATCATTACCCACTGATAAACCCAACACAGGAAATGTTAGCAAGAGTCCAAATAGCTTTAAGTAATTAAAGATAAATGAGCCGCACTTGTATAGCGCCTCTCAGAGTAAGGACTCCAAAGCGCTTTACACTACCGTGTATCATTCATCCATTCACACACTGATGGTGATGAGCTGCCCTGGGGAGCACTGACAGAGGCGAGGCTGCAGAGCACTGGCGCCACCGGTCTCTCCGACCACCACCAACAGGCAAGGTGGGTTAAGTGTCTTGCCCAAGGACACAACAGCAGAATTCTCTGTCCGGAGCCGGGATCGAACCTGCAACCTTCCGATTACTGGACAACCCAGGTGGAGCATCAAAGCGTTTGCTTTTAATGTCACGCCTGATACGTAAAACTTTATTGTTATTGTTGTTGAATGCTTTGTAATTCCGACCAGACACGGAGACAGAGGTGAAAGAGAAAGGAAAAGACAAAAGAGGGGGGGGGGGGGTCCACAAAAATAAACAATAATGAACAAGAGTCTGCTTCTAGACCTGCAGAAAGGGAAGAGCAGAAAAAAAATGGGACACACAACAATACATCAGGAGCAAGCTATCACTGCGTCAGCCTGATGGTGAAATATAAAATCAACATTGTTTAACTGAACAATCATGATAATAAATCACAGTTCATTTAGTGGCGACGACAGCCTTGAGATAAGGGTTGAACGTGCCCAAGTCCATACTTATGAGAGCACCATGTGAGCACCTGTGTGTGTACACGCGCTTGTTTATGTAAGGTTTCTCTATAGGAGCGTCCAACAGAGAGTGTGAGGGACCACAGATCCACCCCCCAAAGATGTGTAGGAGACGGGGGGAGCTCCAAGTTCCAGAGATCCAGGCCCAGAACACAGGAACCCCAAGGAGACTGCAACCAGAAAGGCCCCCGCCCCCCTCGAGAGGCACAGAGGATCGCCCCGGGGGGCCACAACCAGCAGCTGGCAGAGTCCCGGGAGATATCAGCGGCAAGCCCACAGGCCCGCCCGCAGCCTCCCACCCCCTAGCCGGCCGAGCCCGGGACCCAGCGACCCGGGACCCAGGGGTGACCACCCCCGCCGTGGACCCAGCAGAGCCCAGGGACCCAGACCCCACCAGGCAGCCACCGGGATCTATCAGGCAGGCGCCAAAAACCTTAAACCCCCTGACCCAGGAGCCACGAACACTCAGACAGACCATGGCAACACACCCCACACCAGGTGTGGCAGGGGGAGGGGGACGAAGATCTATATCATCAAAAGAAGTCCCAGGAGAGGGGAGGACCCAAAGGCCCCACCTGACATATACAGTCATACACAAACACAGTCACACACTCCCTCCCTCATGCTCACACATGCACATACAACCCAAGACTTACAAAAAAGCACGCCGGACACCCATTCATGCTCCCCATACACACCCTATTCACTCTGGTCCCGGTACTGCTGCACATGGGGTACAACCATCACCGGTAACCAGAGTTTGACCCTTTCTGCTGGTGTGCTGATGAGCAGGCCCCCCCGCCCAACGCTGAGCACAGCAACCCACCACCCCAGACCCCAACCAGACGGCCAGATCTCCCTCCTAGCCTCCAGCCCCAGGAAGCCTAGCAACAACAGAGGTGTGCTAAGACTAGTAGTATTAAAGCTGTACTTTAATACTACAGATGACACATCCTAATACAATGAGCATTTAAAACCATAACTGAACATATTAGGGAGCAGATAGTCAGAAACAAATCACAGGAACGTATTACAGAGAAAAGAAGGACACCTCTAAAGGGGTTTTATGCTGTCCCACACTTTTGCAGTGACCTAGTTTGATTTCAGAGCGAGGGAGGGAGATGTTCCATAAACGCATCACAGCTCACTCTCTTATTTCCATGAAGATTTCTGCTGCAGCAGCCAAGGGTCTTTCTGCTGGATTTCAGCCAAACATCAGGCCGTAACCTGTAATATCGCTGTGATGAAACGCTGCTTTAACTGGTGTGGGCTCCCAGTAAAGGGAACGACCCTGACTGATGAAAGATGGTCAAACCAGTCTGGACACTTATACCCTGGTGCCTGCAGAGAGAGCAGAGCGTTGTAATCAAGGCACATATTATTCACCTCTCCTTTAGTCAGATTCACAAAGCCCAAGTCCAACTGTGCAGCCACTCGGTGCACAACCGACATGAAATAAGTCAAAACAAGCGTCTCATTAGTGGCATGTGTGCCTTCTGTGTCCTAACAGGCCATCACGTAGGAAACACCACGCGCTGCATGAGTGACAGGCTGTAGGACTGTCATTAAATGATTATGTTGGTGTGTTTCACCAGTTTTAAAATCCCAGCTTTTCAGCCAGTTTCTGTTCATTATGGTTTATAAAGGAGTGGAACCAGTAAGCCACCAGTAAGAGGTCTCTTATCCCATGAAGGCAGAGCTGTGACAGATTCTTTAGCACACATCGGTATTTATACAATGTTTGTTTACGGTTTATTTTGGAGTCTGTTACCGTCTCCCTCTCTCCAAGGTTGTAGCTGTGTGCTTCTCCAACCTGCTCGCCCCAGAAGGCGAGAACCCAGCTGTCTGATTGGCTAAGCCCGCATCAAGCTGCCTTCGTTGTTCCAGAACGCCTCTTTTTGTTTCTGATCAGCTGAGACCGAGCTGAGACCGGAGTAGAAATGCACAAAGTTTGACTTCCGAGCCTGAAAAACGTGATCCACTAAATGACTCAAACTGAGTTTGAGGGTAATTATTAGCTGAGTGTGACTTCGCTCTATCAGAGAGAAACCGCTGGCATCTGGTCTAATAAAGGAGTCTGAGCAGCAGCATGACTTGTTATGCTAACATGTTAAATTTAGCTTCTGGAGCCTACGTCAGTGTAATAATAACAATAATAATAATAATAATAATAATAATAAAACTATTAACTGCATTAAAGTGAATATTGTTAACAATGTTATTTTGCCAAAAGACACATTATTCTGGACTAGTGTAATGATGGCCATTATTTTAAGAAGGAAACTAGTTTCACACACACACACACACACACACACACACACACACACACACACACACACACACACACACGCACACACACACACACACACACACACACTCATTTGCCATTTGAGGTTGTTAAATCTCACTCGGGTTAATGGAGGCACTCTCTGCAGCTGGAAGTTAATTAGTTATAGATTTTTTGTGTTAAATAAATGAGAATTTCCATTTCTTCAAATGAGTTAAGCCGGCTGGCTGTGGTGTGAAGAACCGCGTTGGTGACTGCGTTTTCAAGTAACCCTAATCTGTTTTTAAAGCAGCTTTATTGTGGAAGGCTGACGCCGCTGTGGGAGGAAGGCTTTGGGTGCCAGGTCAGCAACAAACAGCAAACTAATGCCAGGATAGTCAGGCAGCAACCAGCTCATCAAGGTGGCGACTGAATGAGTGAATGTTTGGTAAGAAACACCAGTCCAACACAGAGGAGTCCGACGTTTCATGTTTGCATCCAAACACACACATTGTGACCGCGCTTAGGAACAGGCAACAGTGCAAAGCTTCAAAGGACCAACCAGTTTCAGAGCAAGACTGCTTGTCCTCCATCTTGGCCTCTAAATCAGACGAGCTCTCCACAGCTAACTCTTGACTCGCCATTAGCGTTGCACTAATCAGCCACTGCCCACTAACATCTACTCATTCCCTGGCTAAGGCTCACTGGAAGAGAAAGCCGGTGATGGGAATTGGCTTATATAACAAGCACATGGTTATTTCATCCATACTAGAGCGAGAACTATGACAGAATGATGAAGGAAGAAAGAAAGAGAGGCCAGTAAAGAGTCCCCCCCCCAAAAAAAGCGACTGACCTTTATAGAATAGCTGCTGATGCAACTGAGCCTCTAAGCTGGAGGAGAGTGCACGATATAGGCTGCCACTAAAATTTCCAAACCAATTTAGAGCACTCATTTTCTGGGGATAGCGTGACACGATGATTAATGTATGACTAAATATTGCTAAAGTCAAAGTAATAAATCAAAAGCAGCTAATAAATCACTTAATGTAGGCCAATAAACTATCACCTCTAACGGGCTTTTAGTGCTGGAGCCTCCATCTGGATAAACACAGAGTGCTGCTGAATATGGAAAGACAACACTTCATACAAACCTCAAAAAACATAAACCGTTCAGTGTTTGGCAAGATATTTTACACATTGATTTTGTTATAATGGTTTAAATTCACATGATTTACACTTTTGTTTTCATAATTCTAAAAAACTGCTACGGTCATGAGCTTTGGGTAGTGACCGAAATAATAGGTTCATGGCCACGAGCGGCTGAAAGGAGCTTCCTTCCTAGGGCTCCCCCGTAAGCCCTTTTACACAGCGTGCTGGTAAATATAACCGTAATGATGCGTCTCCTGAATGCATCATGCCAGCATGGCGACGCACGAATCCCGCGGTATTCGTGCCGCCTCGCTCGCAGTAATAAACGCTGATTGTGCATTAGCGCAACAGAGAGAGGGCTCATGACGACGTGGGGAGTTACTGCCGAGCTCCGGCCAACATCTATGTTGGAAATGGAAGTAAACACGGAGCGTAAGTTTAGCTTTTGTAAACAGACGTCGACCCGCTGCTCCTCTACATCTAGAGGAGCCAGTTGAAGTAGCTCGGGCATCTGTTTAGGATCCCTCCAGGATTCCTTCCTGGGGAAGTTTTTCCAGGCATGTGCCACGGACTATGTTTCTCGGCTGGTCAGGGAATGTCTTGGGATTCGCCCCATGGAAGCTGACCCAAGTGGCTGGGAGAGAGGCTAAGTAGGAAGTCCGGGCCTCCCTGCTCAGGCTGCTGCCCTGTGACCTGACTCCGGTTAAGCAGAAGTGGATGGATGGATTAAAAACTTCCAAAAGAATTGTATGTAAACTATCCCTGCTATTCCCTGTGACCGCCCAGTCATTTGTTCAGTTGTGCTTACATTTTTCTCTGTTGGACTAGGTTGGGTCACAGAGGTCTAGAAACAAAACCCAGACCTTCACTCCACAGAGACACTCTCCATCTTTCCTTCCAGGACGTTGTCCACAGGCTCCCCTGCCAGTGGGACATACTTGGAAATGACGACTCCTTCTGATTCCTTTTGAAGGTGGAGATTGTAGCAGAACACCTCATAGCCATGCGTGAGCGCTGGAAAGCAAACCACCAGTAAATCTAATGACCTGCCTTTCAGAAACATCCCCAGTCTGTCTGGTCATCCCACCATCACTCATGAAAACGATGCCAACATACCTGAACCCCTGTGCTAAGGACAAAGACTCAAGTCCACCTGTTTCTAGTTGGTGCACGTGAGATTTGAAGCTGCAGTGCAAGGAACACATGATCGGAAACACCACGTGTAAAGACCTGGTTTCTGACACAGCTCTGGTGTGTCCCTCGGGTGGAATGCACATGCATGTGAGACAAGCACATGCACTGTTTACTGAATCATGTTGGCTGCTTTAAACGACACCTCAGTAAGCACCAAATCCAGCCCTTGATGCCCACTGTCCCACGTTAGCGGCTTCCTGTTTCATCGTGCCAGATTCAAATAAATGCATATTTAACAGGCTTTACCTAAGACCTGATGTACTGTGGAGGTGTTTTAGTCCTTAGAACTGGGCATTTGGAACCGAGGGATTTAAAAACAAGCAGGTTGCTGGGCCTAAGGACAGGTGAGCGGTGATGTGGGTCAGAACAGGCAAGCTAGCTTATTCATTAAGTCTATTTCATATCACGATCACACATCTATTAAAAACATGGAGAACTAAGTTAAGACTGAAGAAATGAGAGTGTAAACCTAGAAACCTCAACAACGTCCCTAACTCACCATTACTAGTCATTCCAGCCAGAACCGGCCAACAAAAATCATCACTAGAGATTTGATAGAATAATTCTGCTACAGCGGGCGATTATTCTCCTCGCTTCCTGACGCTCAAAGAACAGAGTGCAGGGACGGTGGCCGCCATCTTGTGCATGTGTTTCCCTCCCCATGTCTGGGAGAATAGGGAGAGTGTTGGGATGAGTGCCAGCGCAGCCTCTTGGCAGCAGAAGATGTGCAGGCCAGCACATGACAAATGACTGTGTCATGCATGCCGCTGAGCCCCGCCAGAGCTCTGCCCGGCTCATCCATACGGCGAGCGTGGCACAAGTCAGTCTGCCTACAAAGACCCCCTCACGGCTGCCTCCTTCCCTCCTTTGAGTCTGGGACAGGAGGTAGGGAGCTTGTCTCCATCAGACGTTTTTTATTTTTTTACAAAGCGAGGGGCTTATGGGGATGAAAGAACGAGTCCAGTGGGGTGACAGGGAAATATGTGAGTAAGCGATCGAATGAGACAGGAGCGAGAGGCTGTGAAACCTCCCAGCAACGACAGAAAGCTATGGCCGGCGGGGGAAAAACAAACAGGATGTGAATCAAGGAGCACAAGGAGACGTTGCTGGGGGTGGAGAGAGAGAGAGAGAGAGAGAGAGAGAGAGAGAGAGAGAGAGAGAGAGAGAGAGAGAGAGAGAGAGAGACAGAGAGAGAGAGAGAGAGAGAGAGAGAGAGAAGAGAGAGAGAGAGAGAGAGAGACAGAGAGAGAGAGAGAGAGAGAGAGAGAGAGAGAGAGACACAGAGAGAGAGAGAGAGAGAGAGAGAGAGAGAGAGAGAGAGAGAGAGAGAGAGAGAGAGAGAGAGAGAGAGAGAGAGAGAGAGAGAGAGAGAGAGAGAGAGAGAGAGAGAGAGAGAGAGAGAGAGAGAGAGAGAGAGAGAGACACACAGAGAGAGAGAGAGAGA
>SSNQ01034240.1:215339-225339 GCA_006942095.1 Nothobranchius kuhntae
ACACACACACACACACACACACACACGCACGCACGCACACACGCACACACACACACACACACACACACACACGCACGCACACACACACACACGCACGCACACACACACACACACACACACACACACACACACACACACACACACACACACACACACACACACACACACACACACACACACACACACACACACACACACACGCACGCACGCACGCACGCACGCACGCACACACACACACACACACACACACACACACACACACACACACACACACACACACACACACACACACACACACACACACACACGTTTCTATGGTTACATTGGTGAGAGAGAAACTTTATTGTATTTATCCTAGTGGATCTATAATTAAACGGGTAAACTAGTAGTAGCACATCCAACATCAAAGAGAGTAAGGTGTTGTTATCAGCAGAGGGAGAATGTGCTAGCGGTTAGCAGCAGTGTGCTAGCCTGTAATATTTAGAAATGTTTTGGTTCACAGAATCACTGAAAGGTACAAAGTCCTAAATGTATTTATGTTTACTTCACAGCTTTATTTCAGATCAACCAATATTTTATTACTTTTAGTCTAAAGTGACTGAAACGTGATCAGCAGCTGTTGAGAAAGAATAAAACCAGACAGGTCATGCTAAATAAACACTTGAGTTGCTAACTAATGTCTAGGCTTCACCAGCTCTCTACAGGTAACAGCATCCACCTGTGCATGTGCCCAAAGACAAATACCACAGATCATGAACTGTGCAGTGCACTGAGGGCAAACAGCTCCGTCTGTGTTACCTTTCATAAAAGAGGCATCACTTCTGACAAACGGCAGCCAGCGTTTGCCCGCCAGACACTTTGGCATTTCAGCATCTGTCACCAGGAATGTGCCCACGAACACGCCGCACAACGGCATGGAAACTGAAAGCTAACAGAGAAGAAGACGGACGACAGAACATTACGCATGAAGTGCAGCGTTCTCTGTCGCCGTAAAGTCCCAGCTGTCTCTTTTAGTCGTTAAATCAGTCGCTCCGTGTCCACGCGTGTTTCTCAGCGGTGTCTAACAGCAGCTGTGGATGTTCCTGCGACGGGAGCGGGCTGTAAATCTTCTCTAAAAGGTGGAGACAGACAACGCTCCATTAACTGTAGCGGCTGCTGGGCTCTGGTCTGCCGGTCGAGTCGGGCCAACCTCGCTTCTCTCTAAACAGACCATTGTGTTTACTGCAGGAGCCAACAGAGGTAGAGGGGCAGCACCTGATGTTGCAGCGATCCACTGCTGGCATCCAGACAGTCATCACTTTTATTACCATGGCAACAGACAGACTCAGGTTACACCTGATGTGCTGGAGTCAGACACCCTCGTCATTAAACCAGACTAGTACAGCAATGGGAGTATAGGTAACCAGGTGACAAAGCCCCGCCCACTACGGAGCTCAGTTGCACCTTCACAGCAGAAACATCATTTAGACTTTAAAGCAGTCACAGCGCGTTGGACGTCACACGACTGAAGCGGTATTCTGATGGTTTTACAACATCCCTGTTGATGTTTTCTCATAAAACCTTTACATGCATCTGTAAACGTTTTAGTGCATGCCCAGTCTGCAGCTGCTCTACCTGTCAGGTACACGAACATCTAATGTGACCAATGGCAATGACCGAGCTAACGCTTAAACCAGAACAGGAGCCTTTATCTTGGTTCACAAATCTCTTTATTATTCTAATGAAGTGTGTTGGACTCTGAAATGGCAGGTGGTGATGCGTGCCCCTTGGTGTTAGCATTCATCTGCTAGCCTTTAGCAACATACATAGTAAACACACAGACAGCGAATCAGGATACGGACCACTGCGGGGTTTATTTGAGGCGTGCCGCTTCCGCAGTCTTCTGCCAGAAGGCGGAGTCGTTGCTCCGCTAAGCTGGGATGCCGTTTCCCTGCAGAATCACCTGGTTGATTAGAGTAATCTAAGTACTACAGGTCAACTTCAGCGGGACTGAGGGGCACACATGCAGCTTTAGTCCGTCTGCAGCAGTAAGTCGGTTTCCTTTTACGAACTGATGAAGTGATTCAAGACTCAAAGTTCCCCACAAAGTGTGACGGCTCGTTATCCAGTTAGAAAGGAGCTTTGGCTGTGGATGCTGGGTTGTGCAGCTCCATGGGAACATTTACACTTCAGAAAAGTTTCTAACATCCACCAAAAGCGAGGTGAAATCATTCATTCAGGAGGGCGAAACCCTCGGCCTAACAAACGTCTTCAGAGCACTTCCTGGCCTGGATTCTGGCTCATAAATGTTCTCCTTTACAGGTCTGGTTCTGGAACGCAGCGCTGTGTCTGCCGGCTCCGTACGTATCACCCAGACATGAAAGTGGAATAGATTTTCCCATCTGACTTCCAGAGAGAAAATCAAAAAACACAAATCTGCACACATCGATCTACGACTGCTTTCCCGTGAGTAGGACGACCCGATAAGGCACTCGTCTTCACTCTGAGATGCTGCGTGTGTGACGGGGTGGGAGCGTAAGGTCACTGAGTCGTCCGTGAGTTCAGACACCAAGCATGTCTGCGTCAGCTGCTCTCCAACACGCCAGGCGGTGGACATTTGGTTCCAGGTGAAACTTTAGAGGTACGCGAGTGTAAACAATGAGACAGAACAAGCTCCTCCTCTACCTTCTCAAGTATCAGCGTTTAGGGAACTCCATCATAACGAATGAGAGTCCGTTGGTGCGTGATGCTGAGGGAGCCGGACCAGGCGTTGGTGTGTGATGCTGAGGGAGCCGGACCAGGCGTTGGTGCGTGACGAGCCGAAAGTGAAAAGGTGTTGGTGAAATGTGATAGCTGGGTTAGGGTACATGTAGCTGGTACATGTGATGTTAGGGTCAGGGTAGCTGTGCTAGACTATTACGTCACAGAAACGCTGAAAAAGCGTGACGTACTGCTGATGACCGTGTACTGTACACGGATGCAAGCACACCTGCCTCCAGGAGACGCTGGCTTCACCTGTTGTGTCTGATCCCGGTGACATCCCACTACCAACAGACTGGAGTGGGTACCAACTCCAGTACCTGCACCAACAGACCACTCCGGGTGAGAGGCAGTTGAGGATTTTTACATAAATGATCCGTTTTTTTCTGAGAGGTTACTTCCATTAAACCCAGCAACAGTTTTCCTGCTGCACCATCTTCCTCATCAGCTGTCCTGCCTACTAACGCAGGTTACTGTCACTGGAATGGGAGGAGGCACACACAACGCACTAACGATGCACCGCCACATTAAATACCTGTAATTGTAATCCTACCAGACGGGAGGCTTAATGTAGCGTCGCTCCAAGACTCATCAAACAGGGACATTTGTTTGCCAGCATCAGCCCCTACTTGATGCGTTGTTACAGTGAATAATTGGCCTCAGAGGAAGAGGAGGAAAGGGAATGTGGGCGCACAGGGCGACGCCTGACCCTGACCCGTCAGCAGAGAGCTGAGAGGAAAGGTCTGGGTGAGGAGTAGAGAAGAAGAACTAGCAACGGCTTCATTAGGGAAAATGTGGCTTCTGCAGGTAGTTTTAGGTGTTTATTATTAGAAAGAAATCCCTCCTCCCCTCCAGTCCTTCAGAGGCACAAAGTGAAACCACTAATTTAGAGCTATTGGAGGGTAAGCGGATTCCACCGGGTGAAGCTGGAGGCTTAGAGCAGATTGGAGGGCGGTGTGTTTAACGCAGGAGAGATAGGATTGTCATTTAAAGCAGCGCTGGAATCTGCAGCTGCATGCAGCTCCCAACCTCTGCTCACTGCTGACCCCTGCTGGTGCTTCGTCACCACGGTAACACCGTTTTATAGACTCAATAAACAAGTCAGGGTCCGTTTTTCTTTGTTTTGTAATAATTGGATTTGAGGCGACTGATTTCTACAAACCTGCCATACATTTAAAATGTGATATAATCTTTGGACTGAGAAGTGAAGCGGTGCATTCTTGATGCTCCATGACGACTTGAAGCCCCACCGCCTCACAAGACACACCTGGGCTTAACTGGAAGGTGAACAGTTTTAACAGCATTTGTTGTTCAGCAACAATGATTTTGTCATGTTTTTAGCTCACAATGGAAATGAAGATGTGCTCACATCGTTAAGTATTTGAATAAGAAGCTCTAACCAAGTCAACAGAGAGGAGAAACCAGCAGACTTGATAGAATCAGAGTAAATCAGAGGGCTGCAGGGTGAAGAGTAAAAACAAGGACAAGTGTTTGGTTTTTAACAGATTTGGCTTTATCGTGTCTGTTTGTTCACTTCAACCAAAACAGTGACGCTCACGTTTAGATTCAGCCAGACGGCAGGTCTGTGAGTTGTTGGTCATTACAGCCATGGATGGGTGGAGAACACCACCGAGGTCTGAACTCACTGTTCAATGAAGAAACACCAAAAACTACTAACTAACGGGATCATATAAACTTCATTACTGAAAACTATTGTAAGCATTGATCTGATGACTGGTTCAAATTTTCCAGATGGCACATTTTCATATTTCTCACTGGTGCATCTGTTATCCGATAGCAGTTTAGACCCTTGTGAAGAGTCTTTCTGCACAGAGTGAGCACTGGTAACCGTCTCACCGGCTCTCTGAACAGCCTCTGCTAGAAGACAACATTTATAGCCCTCAGCAATCCAAGATTAGGGTTTTTGATAACTGTATGTCTACTACTTTTAAACTGTTCCAATCTCCAAAATGTCACAGCGGTTCATGTTGATGTTTCCATATACAGCAGAGCACGAGGCTGAGCGGGCTGTCCGGTAATCAGGTGGTTCAGAGGTGGCTGGTGGTGCATCGCCTCTGTTGTAGCTCATCATCACCACCAGTGTATGAATATGTGTGTGTGCGTGCGTGCGTGTGTGTGTGTGTGTGTGTGCGTGTGTGCGTGTGTGCGTGTGTGTGTGTGTGTGTGCGTGGTTATTTGAAAGCTTAAGTATCCCACACAGCTAAACGTAGCCCATCCAGGGGTCTGGTCAGACAGGATGCTCTCTGCCATCGTAAGTGTGTGAGGTGGAGTTAGGGTGGTGGAAGGTTAGGTATGAGCATGTGAGTGAAAAGGTCAAAAACTCAAGAAACACTTTGAAGCTTTGTCTGCTCCACTCCCAATATTCCCTTAACCGTGCAAAGCTTAGTTTTTGGTGGGAAAAAACCAGATTATTAAAAATGTCCAGAGAGTTTCCCCGAAGTGTTTGAACTGTCTGAGTGGAGCTTTTCACAATGTTCATGTTTCAGTTTGATCCTGTTGCTCAGTTCTGTCTGAGGACATGCCACGCTAGGGCTGTTCTTCCTCGTTTTGTTGGGTTAGGGTTATTAGGACTGCTCCAGCCTCCTGGTGATGCATCAGGAGTATTTCAATGCTTCAATCATGCAAAACTAAAACTTTAAAACAACTGAGGTGCTTTAAGTTTCTGCAGAGTTGCCTGTCACCGCTGCAGCACCCTTGGGTTTCTGCTATGTTTGAACTAGCTGTTAGCTCCAAATGCAGGCTATTCAGGAGGTGTGAGCACCTGCAGCTGTAAAACAGTTCTTACGCACAAACCCATCAAACAGCTTTACTAGCAGACTGGACGACATGATGAGAGGAAGAGACGAGGCTCCGTGTGCTGCCACTGCAGCCTACTCAGAGCTTTAGAGGGCACCTCAGTAACTCTGTTAACAGGGACCAGCACAGATAGTCTGGAAGTTCTCCACATTCCCGGATTGATGCTGCTTTGACAGGACCCTTCTGAGTCCCAATACGAAGGCCCTCGGCTGCACACAGCGTACATCGCTTGCTTCTAGAAATGAAGCAGATATCTTGCTTTATGATCGCTTAGTGGCCGCACGTTGCAGCTCCTCCTCATTGAAACATGATGCATGCTGGGGAAAGCAGTCGCTGACAGGAGGAAGAAAGATGCACTGTTACATTTGAATGCTATGCCTGAACTCCCCATCACAGGAATACAACACTCCGCACGACTGCCATGACTCCGGAAAAATACAGGAAAAGCAGCATTTAATTAGAATAATGCCTTCTTTGTGATCCGTTTATGAAGCTCTGCTTCTCCTTGAATTAACTGGGCCCAGATGTAGCGCGCTCCATTTAACTTCTCATTCAGACGGGCTTCAAGTTTCATTTAGAGCCGTCAGGCTGAGGCAAAGCCTGAAAGCTGAGGGATCCTTTAAGCCCATTCTGCATCTATTCTGTATTTGCTGTCTAAGTGTAGCGCCGCGCAGCCGACACCTTTCTCAGCAAAGAAAATGAACCCAATAACTCAATTTGACATTTTAGTGTGCAGTGTGGGATTCTGACACTTACCTGTTGGGTTGTGTTCGAGGCGTTGGTGAGAGAGGGAGGGAGGGAGGAGAGCATGGGGGAGGAAGAAGAGAGAAGGAGAAGCTGGTTAGTTCATATACACCTGGACAAGATCGTACATTAACCACACTCAGATGCAATCATCACGCGTTTATCATACTTAGCCACGGCTTTTCCACATGTCCCCCTTTACACAACGTCCCTCACCCAGGACAAAAGAGAAGGTCAAGAAAGAGATCAAGTGGAGTCATGATGCTGAAGGTCAAGATGCAAGAAAAATCCCCGAGTCCAAAATATGTTTTTACCTTGACGACATTGTGCTATCTGATTAAAATTTAAAAGAAGATGCTGATCTTGGTGGTTAATAAAAATGTATTTCATTCGTTTTTCTTCAAAAAGCAAAAAATGTGTTTCATATAATTCCTTTTTCCAAGCGTCCTGCCACAACATTCAACTCAAGATCCACTTCCTTCTCCTTCCAGTGAATAAACCCACACACATCTGGTGGTGTTTAGAACATCAGCACAGGGAAAGATGGCAGAAGGAGAGCAACACAAAGAGGCAGCTGCTGGGTGGGCCATGATGAACAAGCACACCTGTGGAGACCAGTGGTGGCAGTGGAAGTGCAGCTGAGGACGACAACACCACAACACCTTGCTATGACAATGTTGATTTAGTGAAAGAATTAAAGCTTCAAATGACCCCGCCCCCTGAGATTTCTGACCCAGCCAATCAGTGCTGTGCAGCGTACATCACACACCACGACGCTCAAATGAAGATGGCGCCTGAGGCGGAGTTTGCTGCAGCTCCTTCCTTTGTTCTAAATGACTTGGACTTGTCTTTAAAACAAGTAGAAGCGCTAAAAGCCTTTCTTCTAAAGAAATATGTTCGTGCCGTCACCAGACGCCAATTTGGACTACAGCTAAAAAACTACAGCGTCGCGCGGTACAGTCGGCTTTCTTCTGATTGGTTGTTTTTGAGCTGGCTAGTCCCGCCCCTCATGTGCCTCTCTGCCTGTGAGTTACCAGACTCTCTCTGTGCAGAGTTAAACAGAGGGAGTGTGGCAGGCCAGGCTGGGTGAACTCTGCCACCTGCTGCCATGCACTGATAACGTTAGAATGTGATTAATGATTTATGAAAACGTTGTACTCTCAAGACAAAACTTATTGGTGATTAATGTTTATTTAATCTTTAGAAATGTGCAACTAATGACAGAAACTGTAAAGTGTGCACAGGTCTTGTGAGCGCTGTACAATAACACTCTGAGTGGGTGGGACTCGATTCCCTCATCCAGACAGGCTAAATGGAGAGATCTGAAACTCCCATTTATGTCTGCTCTTTATTCCAAAATCAGAAATGTCATCAACACTTGCCCACTAACTCCTGCTGAGATGGTTGGGTCACGCCAGATTCTGTTCAGACGTTTCCGCATCATTCCAGAATTCCGGGAGTGTTTGTGCAACCTGCAGCCGTTCCGTGTGAGACTGGTTACGTTTATTTAGCTGAAGGGTAAAAAACAACACAAGCCTTTCTGTAAATACGACCGTCTGGAACAATAAGCATGCGCCTATCCGACTGTCTGCAGGACCGCTGAAAGCATTCATATTCTGCTGAAGTCGTGTTTTCATGGCTTTGCTTCACCCTATCTAGGTCAGCTGAGGGAGACAGGATACAGGCAGAGCGGCTGTGGAGCATCGCACACGGTGTCCATCGCTTTCCACTTTTGTGTACATTTGTTGGGCTGCTGACAGCTGAAGTGAAGTAAGAGGGGTGGGGGGGTGAAGCATAGCGCTGGCAGATGGTAGATGTTGTGCCTCATTGGTTATTAGCAGATGTATAAACATATATTCGTATGCACATCAAACACTTGGAGTGGCGACTGCTTCGACGAGCGTTTGGCCTCTTCTCAGGGGAAGCAGGAGAGCGTGTGTGGTTGGTGGTGCTTTTTGTTTCATGTTGAGTTTGTGATGGAGAAGGGAGCGGCCATGTTGAGAGACAGATCAGGTGCCAGCTTTCAAACACCTTCGTCAAAGACCATGTGGAGGGGAGGCTGCTCCGTAGCTGAAGCCATAATTACACATTCATGCAGTCGTTCACAAACACACCACCTGCTTTACTTCCTCTCTTATCACATCTCCTGATATTTTCTCATCCCAAACCCAATTTGCTGATAGTCCTGGATGCATTTTCCCTCCTCCGTCCCTTCCCACTCCCTCCAGTCCATCTTCCTTATCGGATAGCAAACAAAGGTATGGTTCTGTGCATCCTGACGTGTAACACATTAAAGATGGAGATGCAGGTGTGAGGGTGGCGTGGGGAGCTGGAGTAAGTCAAACAAGCTGCAGGTAAAGGACGGAGGTAGTTTGAATCCACGTATTATAAAATACTCAAGAAGGAAATGTTGATGAAAAATGAAAACCAGTCCGAGAGGGCGAGCACATCACCTTAATGCTTCATTTGTAACTACGGTCGACTGATTTGGAGGGAGTTGTTTGTAGTCAAGTCTTAGCTTAATATGTGGTAAATGAATGAAATTATCACCATTTGTGTGTTTGCTAGGTTTAATTTTGCGGCCATATTGGCTTTGATTGATTCCAGATGTTGATCTTTTGTAGCCGTACATCTAGACTCATCTTCTCTAAGTTCAAATAAAATCCATCCAGAAGATTTTCTGCAAACAACCAAACCGGGTCGGGACCACTGGTGCTACATGAGGAGTGTTTGATGGGGATGACACCAAGCTGCAGCTCCACATCTAAAACCGACACCATCAGTTTCCACGATGGCTGCTCTGCTAGTCTCAGCTAACAGCTCACAGAAGACGTTTCTGTGCCAAAACACCCTTTTATCGTGTTTTCCATCTTAGAGTTACTTTACACGGCAGGGTGGAGATTCGATGTCAGCACCTGTGCCAGGAGAGCAATTATTAAAACCACTTCCTTTCCAGTATTTTGTATTTGAATGTGTGGAAGTTTGCTTGTACAACAACTTAGAATTTGCTTCATAATGATCGACTTACTATATCGATCTATTCCAGTTTGGATTTGCTGGGAAGGACTGTCCAAACCTGTTCTGAAGCGTAACTCACGGAGATGTCCGTCACTGAGTCATTACTTTAAATAAACATTCAGAATGAAGTCACCCACTCCAGTGGCCTCCTGCTCAGGGCCTCGGTAAGGACTGTGTCCTGCAGGCTTTAGACAACAATCTACTTCCTGGTCCCGGAGATACTTTCAATGCTAAATGAACACAAACTCAGACAGAAGCAGGCAAAACTATTACAACTTGTCCTTTGCCTTTACGGGGTTTGATAACAACACTTTTCTGTAATGTGGGAGCATGAAAAAGCATTCGGCCCTCCCTCCTGGTGTGATGCAAGTCCGAGTCCCGTGGACATGACCGGACTCTGAGCCAGGAGAGGCCTCTGTGAGCCCACCAGCAGCCACAGACTTCAGAATCACTGAAAACATCATCAAAGTGGCGCTGGTGAGGCCCGGCCCGCATCGTGGGCGTCAGACCAGGACCCAGCTGCAGCAGCAGCAGCAGGGGATCTCCTACTGTCACTGTAAAGCAGGAGGGCTGAGTATTTAACTCTGTCTGTTTGTTGTCATCGGCGTTGCCCTGTGAGGACCTGCAGAGAGCGATAAGTCAGCTTAAACACGTTTCCTGTCAAAGGACCTTGTGAAATCAT
>SSNQ01034240.1:228777-285504 GCA_006942095.1 Nothobranchius kuhntae
CAATCCTGAAGCTGATAGAAGAGAGAAAATCAATCAGAGCACCAGCACACGCATGGGTCACAGCCAGTAGGAACCTTTTGGACTGTCTTGTGGAAGATCTCAACCTGTGGTGGCCCAGATGATCAAAGACATTGCCCCACCCCTCCACATAAGAAGAAGCAAACCCCTCAAGCCTGTTGCAAACTTGTCCATCTGCGTCGGTGCGGAGACACGCAACGCCATCATGCGTCGGTACAAGGACTCTCCGACAGGCTCCCAGAGGGAGGCGGAGACATGCCCGACATGTTAAACATCCGTGTTTCATATGTTTAAACCAGGCGTCGGTCTCAAGAAGAAAGTGACGAGCCGCCAAATTAAAATGAGACATCAGTGGAGAAATGTCTGCATCTGTTTCCAGATGTTTGCATCTGTGTCAGAACACGACTTAGACAACGGCTCCGAACGCACACACTCTACGGGAGTCAGCCAAAACATTGCCTCTGCTTTCTTCTCATTTGTTGGGTGGTGATGGAACCTGCAGTCGTCTGTTCAGGAGCGCTGCCGGTGCTGCAGCCCTCCTCCCCTATGAGCTGTGTGTGTGTGTGTGTGTGTGTGTGTGTGTGTGTGTGTGTGTGCGTGCGTGTGTGTGTGTGTGCGTGCATGTGTGTGTGTGTGTGTGTGTGCGTGCATGTGTGTGTGTGTGTGTGCTGCAGGAACAGTGGTCTGGTGTTTGCACGGTGGTGTGTGAGCACTCTCCATGAGACTCAACAGGTAAGGGTGTACTGTACTGAGGAGCAGGAAGGAAATCGTCTTGTTGATTCAACAGGAAGTGCGTCACTGGAGCAAGGCAGCAAGGAGGTTGGCTGTGGAGGACCGCTGACTCCCGGCTGTTTGAAACAACTCGTCGTCTGTTAAAATGGTGCACAGTGATATTTTCTTGTGCATGCAGACTGTGGTGTGTGTTGGGCAGGGGCATGCCACGAGGCCCTGGTGGCTTGCTTCCCTCTGTTTTCTGTTTCTGATAATAAACAAACGGCTTTAATGACGGCTGTGAGAATAAAGAGTTAGTTATTGAGGAAGACTTGGTCTTGGCTCATTAGCGTGCACCTATTATTGCTAAAAGGTGTTAATAGCTGGATGTGGGGCGCGGCGTGGCATTGAGCTCAGCCTGTCTCCCAGCCTGGAAGGACTTTAACGGTTTCCTTCACACATCAGTAAACCTCGTTTTGACCTTTAGCACTAATTGAAACCATCATCTCCATTTGTGAAACGAGGGCCAAGGAGGTGAAAACGCTGCATGTGAAGCACCTGGTAACCCCGTCCACATGCTGATCAACACTTAATACGTTATTAGTCTTTGACCCCGTCACTAACAGGTCAGACCAGTTCACACCCTCTTGGAGTGAGCTGAAGATCCCCTGGTCTCCCACTAATGACCAGTAAATTGCCCGGCAGCTGTCCATCGCTCTTCGACATTCATTCCTTCACTCACTGTGAAGCTAACTTCTGACATTTTGTA
Source organism: Nothobranchius kuhntae (assembly GCA_006942095.1). NCBI lineage: Eukaryota > Metazoa > Chordata > Actinopteri > Cyprinodontiformes > Nothobranchiidae > Nothobranchius > Nothobranchius kuhntae. Next base: position 230,276 of record SSNQ01034240.1, read on the forward strand.
CCAAGAATCATCTCGTTTAACAGCAAACCCTCCGGCCCCGTCACTCCCGTACCTTCGGCTTCAACGTTAAATGTCAGGAGGAGCCTTCAGGGAAGGAAGCGCCGCTTGCATGCCAAAGACACAATAACTATATACTCGTTACAATGCCACAGTAAACTGGTGCACCCTGCTCCCTCCGGGCTTCTGAAAATGCAATTAAATGCTGAGATGATATTAATGCACACCGAGGTAGTTTAGTGTCATCGCAGCGCTGCCTGCAGTCAGGGGATTTGAATATGCATCCGAGCCTTTTGCAAGCTGCCAGTAAATTAGAATAAAATGGAAACAAAAGGAGTGCAAGAGTCGTAGGAGATAGTACGGACTACATGAGAAGATTAAAAATGAAAAAATACTAATTAAAAGTCCCCCCCCCACACACACACACACACTTGCAAGAGAGCTCTGGTGTTTTAAGGCCCTTTATCACATTTATCTGATAAGCAGGACATTTCAGACCCAAGTAGGACACGTTTGGGTCCAGTTGTGGTGACCTCTGACATGAAAAGTACTTTCTACCCTGAGGTTTAGACCATCAGTCTGCTCAGGAAAATGAAATCTACCAACAGAAATATATTAGACATCAGGAACTATAATGAAAACATTCCAGGATGTTGTGATGATCTCTTCTGTTGCTGTGAGACACAACGGCTGTTTAAATGTTGGTGAGGGATGAAGCTGCAGGCAGTAAGATGCAGCTTCATCCCTACTAGAAGAAAGACACTTTATTCATTTATAGTTATGAAGTTATATATATATATATATATATATATATATATATATATATATATATATATATATATATATATATATATATATATATACGACATAGCGCTCTTGTGCATGCACTGCTGTCCATCTTGGGAAATGAGGTACCGAACGCTAGTGAGTGGCAAAAGGTACGGAAACAAGGCCCCGTTTCATATCCCGTGAATCGGTCCTTGGTCGGTACCACGGAGTTCGGTCATTGCTTTAAGAAGAACAGAACACGATGCCCATCCCTACACCTTAATAAAGAACTTTTTGAAATGCCTCCACGTAGAAACGTTCTCCCCATTTCTTCTGGCTGTTTGTGGAACATCTTCTTTGGAGCTAAAGTTGTGAATGAAGAGGTGTTTCCATGGAAACGGTTTGCTTCTCCTGATTCTGACTTTTCTAACAGTTCAGTTGGCGAGCTAACCTCTGTTCCTGGTCTTCAGCTCCTCATTAAGCCTGGTTGGCTCTGTGCTGTGGACCAGCTCAGACTTCAAACTGAGGTTATTACCCTCTTCAAGCTGCTTTTGGACTTTCTGCAGCTCCTGAACCAACTTCGGGTCTGACTCGACCTTCCCAGCGTTGCATTTGTCCATCGCCTCTCTGAGTTCAGAGTTCCTCTGGTTCACACCCCGGACCTCCTGAGAATCATGACTTTATCCAGTTCAGCCTCCTGAATCAGTCTCAGCTGATTTTCTTCATTAAAACTAGTTTCTAGTCTCCTACAGAGAAAACTTTTCCTTCCAGCTGGAGTTTTAAGACCTCCAGCTGCTCAGAAAGCTTCTCCTCTGCCTCTGGTTCACTAAACTTAAACATATCTAACTTATCCATGAGGTACATGTTCAGTTTCTTCAGATCTGCAGTTATTTTCATGAAGTCCTCATGAACTAAATTTTTGCAATTTAAGGTCTTCAGGACTATTTTTTTGTTTTGGCTAGAAAAGGCAAGTCGGTCATAATGTCTGACGATCTAAAGGTTTTTGTTGGACAACATTAAAACACGTAGGCGATGTCTGGCATGTTTTTGTAAACACTGCTAATGCATCCCACAACATCTGTGCATAACCCTTGATTACCATTGATCTGCAGTTGAATATACTGACTGGGTTTGGGTTAGGGTTCTCTGTTGGGTCAGAACAAAGCTGGTTTACTGGGAAGTGACTCATCACTGCTATAGAGGAACTTGCTGGATCAATGAAAGCTTTTAAATCATTTTAAGGAGAGTGTCTATTTGTTTTATGTTTATTTATTTGATGGAACCACTGAGGACCTAACTGGTAAACCAACACAAGTGCTCGGACCTATAGTGGAGCTATAGTGAATTCAACGTGCACTCCTGTAAAACCTTATCTGTATCTTATCATCACCTGCTACTGGAGAGGCTGAGAGACTGGGTAGGCCTATCAGGATCTGCTCTGGAGTGGTTCTCCTCTTATCTCTCTGAGCGCTCCTTTTCTGTGGCCGTCTCCAAGTTTAGGTCCTCCACCACCTCTCTTACCCATGGTGTCCCACAAGGTTCTGTGCTGGGGGCTCTACTCTTCCTCCTCTATCTGCTTCCTCTTCAGCACATCCTGAGCTCCTTCAAAGGAATCTCCTACCATCTTTATGCAGATGACATCCAACTGTACATCTCCTTTAAGCCCCATGAGATGTCTAAGCTGCAGCTGTTACACACCTGCTTAGACTCTATCAGAACCTGGATGGTGGGAGCTTTCTTCAGCTGAATGAAGATAAGACTGAGATCCTCATCTGTGCCCCAGACAAGCTGGTTCCCAAAGTCAGAGACTCTCTTGGTCAGCTTGCTTCTCACACCAAACCTTCACCTGAGCTCAGGTAAACAATCATTCTTGACAATATTTTAGAGGATTTTTTACATTCACTGTATTCTCCAGCTAGCAGGGTTTCAGCATGATCGAATTCTGTCATTCCTATCATCGTGGTTCATTTGCCTTTCCTCTCTGGACTCAGCAGAAGACTGAACTCCTGAAGCAAAAGGAGGGAGGAGGAGTACAAAATGAAGGGTGGGGAGGAGAAGAGGCGACCTAGCATGTTTCCTTCCAGGCCTTTGATGTGCTGGGAGACTGGGGAGAAGAGAATGGATGAGGGGATGGAGAGGACGGTGCTGTGGGCTAGGTGTGCATCCAGGAGCTGAGATGGTTTCATTTCTTGTCAGTGTGGTTTCTCCTCCAGCAAACTGGCCTGAGTGATTAAAAGTCAGTGAGGTGAGTGAGAGGAACAGGGAAACTCTGTGGGGGGGGGGGGGGGGGGGGGGGGGGCCGAGGCCGGTTGGCTGTTTTTCTTTTGTGTTTTTATCTGACCACAGTATCAAAGGGCTAGCTTTCTCTTTGGCTCTTGTCTATTTAGGGGTTGCCTCAGCCAATCATCTGCCTCCATTTAGTTCCATCATCTGCATCCTGTACTTTCATACCAGCTGACTTCGTGGCTTCTGTCACATCCAAAAATCTTCTCTTTGGTCTTCATCTCAGCTGCTTTTCTGGCGGCTCGAACATCAGCAACCTTCTACCTAACCACTGTCTCTCACCTGGACACGCCCACACTCTCTCTCTCTCTCTCTCTCTCTCTCTCTCTCTCTCTCTCTCTCTCTCTCTCTCTCTCTCTCTCTCTCTCTCTCCAAAGAGAACCTCAACATCTTGACCTCTGTAACCTCCTGCAACATGACTGTGCTCACTACTATCTTGTGTGTCTTTCCTTTACAAGTGCGGGTCATTTCGTTCTTGCTGAAACTCTTTTGTCTCACATCACAGCTGACACTTTTGTCCAGCCTGTTTGAGCACACTTCACCTCTTTTCCACCCCCTCTACTGCTTTGGACCACGGACCTGAGTACTGGACACTCCTGCCCAACATCATCTGTCATCGTGTCCAGCTTCACATCTGTTGAAAACAGAGTTCTCCTAGAAGGACGGTGGATGGTTTTACACACACCAGACCAGGGGTCAAGGTAAAACGTGTTGTTCAACCATACCCAAGAAGGTACAACAAACCAAAGATGTTCAAACATGATTTGAAAATTATTTTAAACTTTAAAACCAGAACAACTTTCTCACAACGTTTGATGACAACTGAATTTTCAAGGCAGTTTGAAAATTATCCCAAAATAATTCAGTGGGTTGTGGGTGAATTTAAATGACTCCAGTGAGGAATTTTACAATTATTATTCTTTAAAAATATTTCCTGGTTTTGTTTCTAGTATTTTGAAAGAAAATCTTGAAAATACAAAATAAATAAATAAATAAATAAAAATTAAAAACTGAAAGGGTCTAAATTTACTTGATGGATGGAGAAAAAACTGCCTTTTCTTTAGTCACTAAGCAGTTTCCAACATTTTAACATTTTTCTGTAAAAGAGCGGCTCAGTGATTGTGTAGGTAGAAGCGTTACCACCTTCACATGGGACAGCACTCTGCTGACCAGAAACAGCACTTAACCTTTTGGTGGAGCGTGTAGGTACCCTAGGGTATGCCCTTTACCTGCTCGACGTCTGTTAGTCGTTTTCTGTGCCGGTTGCTAAAATAAAGACTTGCAGTTTGTTACTTTTTCATTTAACCAACATTAAACAAAACACATGGTGAGAAAAATACGTTTACTTTTTTTTGTTTTGCCTTAATGTAAAATTTAGAGGGAAATGACTTTGGAGGTGAAACAAAGAGCTAAAACCAGAGTGAACCTCTGACGGGCCTACAGCAGTACGAGGGAGCTAAAGGAGGATACAAAATCACTGACTGATGGTGACCTGGCTTTGTTGCTACAGGACTAAGTAATAATATTTTGTCCTACAGTGTGGATCTTTTTACTGTGTTGTTGATTTAGTATTATTTATTTAGATCGCATTAGCTTGTTGTTAGCTCTAGCTACAGCAGGCTGCAGCAGGTTGGTTATGACAGTTGTAATTCTACTTTTAACCAGTAGGACAGAGAAGCTGGAGTCTGTTTAGTGTTACATTCAAGTTGGAAACTGGAGCATGAACACCAAAGCAACATCTAGTTTATGGAGGTTGAAGTTGCAACAGTAGAACAACGTTTCCAGCTGTGGAGATTCCAGGTTCACTGTCGATACATGACATGTTTTATTTGGGTCCATGTGTTGTACGCTTCACCTAAACTCACTCTGGTTTTAGATCTTTTATCTCTTCTGAGAAGGATAACAACATCTTCTAGGCTGAGAAGCAACCTGTCTGACTTGCCGAGTCCACTGTTTTCCACAGGGCTGGCCTTGCTGTGCCGAGCAGACTGTTTGGCAACCCCAAATGGTGCCCACTGTTGGCTGGTCAATGTAAACATAAACCCAGTGTCTTGTCCGTCAAAATCAGTATTTGATGTTTTTAAATAACTTTTATGGAGACCAAAGCAGGAGTTTTTTATTTTTTGGATTTGCAGAAAACGTGTTTTGCTGTGATGGACCTAAAATCAAATATGTGATGTGTTTATATTACTTTGTTATTGTTTATAACCCTATAACTCACCATGGAGAAAGAACGTTGCTGTCTACTACAGTGAACTGCATGATAATTATTCATTTTAACAACAGTGTGTCACTGTAGGAATATGAATGTGAAAAGGAAGTTATTTATTTTTGCATGACAAGCTTCACCATAACAAAGTGTCTTGTCTCACCTTGGTGTGAGGCTAGCAGCTGAACCCAGTGACCCCGCCAGCAAAAAATAAAATCAAATGTTAATCAGCTCCAGTGTAGTGTTTATCACATCCTGTTATAAATCCAGCAGAGTGAGTTCTGGGTAAGTTGGCGAATCGTCTACATCGGTGAACAACAGCAGGGAGAATGTAAGCTAATGCTTTTAAGCTAGTTAACGTGTAACTTCTGTAAATACCGCTCTGCATGAGCCCACCTAGGTGTGCTAAACCTTCCCACAAGTGAACTGGACTGAACCAGTAGAAACCAGACTAAACTGGCAAATCACCTAAAACAACCCGACCTCAGTCACCACTTCAGCTCTGAGTTCAAAACTCCCTTTATTCACTGTTGCAGTCTCCATGGTGGACACACATGATCAGGTGACAAAAGTGCAAAGGGTTTTTAAACTACAATACAAAGTGAGATTCAGCACCATGGACAGCTCCAGAGTCTCAAGGCTGTAACTTTCAAGCACCACAGACATCTTCATCCAACCAGCTGATAAAGTGGTGGGCCTGAGCACCATGGACAGCTCCGCAGTTCAGAGGCCTCTGCATTTGTGGGTTTTGTGCAGGGCTCTAGAATTTCCTGCGTCTGTGCATTTCAGCACCATGGACAGCTCCGTGCAGCTACAACCGCCTGTTCACAACACAGGTCAAGCAGGAAGGGATAAACAACTCTGTGGAGCAGCAGACATGTCTCACAGTCTCACAGTGTTTGAGTCCCAGCAGACTGACAGCATGTAGTCAGGGTGGTGTGTGTGTGTGTGTGTGTGTGTGTGTGTGTGTGTGTGTGTGTGTGTGTGTGCGCGCATGTGTGTGTGTGTGTGTGTGTGTGTGTGCGTGCGTGCGTGTGTGTGCGCTTGCCGTGTGTGTGTGTGTGTGTGTGTGTGTGTGTGTGTGTGTGTGTGTGTGTGTGTGTGTGTGTGTGTGTGTGTGTGTGTGTGTGTGTGTGTGTGTGTGTCTGGACAGGACTCTAACAGAATGTTGTCTTAATAGCTACATTTAGCAGAGAAAAGGCTTAGAAGAAAATTGCATTGAAGTTTGTAGAGTAAGAAACAAATGCATCTACCGCCATAAACTTTTTGGACACCTCAGTTTTTCAAATGCCTGAATTGCTGATGTAGGTTATTTTTGCACCTTTTATTTATTTATTTGGGGGGGGACAAGAGGTGTCAAGTAAAAAAAAAAACTAGTCAAGGATGACCACTACCTTAAAGTTACTGCCTGGACACTCCTGAGGTCCCATCAGCAGATGCTCTGCTGTTCAGACACACTCTGGTTGCTGTTGATGTAGTAGATTCTGTCCTCATTTCTCTTTGTCTCTAGACCCCTGCACATATGACCACCAGCTGTTTCTTTTTCCCCATCTGGTTGTACTCTTGCATGTCTATCTCCTTGTTACACACACACACACACACACACACACACACACACACACACACACACACACACACACACACACACACACACACACACACACACACACACACACACACACACACACACTTTGGTCTTTTCATTAAATATAGCTGTGACAGTTTATGACAAGCCCTCCCCGTTTTTTAATTTAGCCTCGGTGTCCGCCCACCTCCTTAGGGAGCTGGTCTAAAACCTGTCACTGCTAACTGTCAAGGGATGACAAGGTAATTAATAGTGTTTCACTACAAAGCAGCCAACTCTTTAAGCAGCTGGGCGAGAGGAGGAAGAAGTGAAACAAGGCTGGAGAGGAGAGGAGAGATTAGGAGGGAGGTGAATTATCGATGGAAAGAAAGAACATAAATAGTTGAAGAAGGTCAGTGAGGTAAGATGATGTGGAAACAGTTTGAAGTATCTTTGATAAAGTTTATGTCTATGGTTTTAAATCAGCTGTGCTGTAAAAGGCTGCCAACTCTTTACAGGCCCAAACAAACCTTTATTCTGCTTAGTTTGATTTAAAATTGTTTAAGTCTTAAAACATACATTTTCACTAGATTTCAGTGGTCTCCTTCAAAAACCAACTGAAAACGCACCTGTTCAAGCTAGCTTTAGCCCTTCATCACCACTTTCTGCATATTTCCCTTTCCCAGGATCCACTGACTTCCCTCTTTCCTATTCGTTCTCTCTCTCCCTTTCCTCACATTTTAATCACCTTTTTTGTCATTTAAAACATGATTTTAATCATTTATTACAATTTCCTTTAACTTTAATATATTTTTTGTGACACTCATGATTTTTATCTTGAGAAGCATTGTATAAAAAAATCACACCATGTTTATAGACATTGTCACTTTAAAAATATGACAGCTGGTGTTTGGAAAACTTTAATTAACAAACATCTATCAGAGACTTGTAAAAACAATCAGTGTTCTATTAATCTGTGTTTATTAAGTAAATTGGTAATAATAAGGCATCTGTTTGCAGGAATAAGGAGATAAACTTTGTTAAAGTATACATACATACATATATAGTATCTGAATAATGTACACTGCACTGTTAAAGTATACATACATACATGTATAGTATCTGAATAATGTACACTGCACTGTTAAAGTATACATACATACATGTATAGTATCTGAATAATGTACACTGCACTGATGACCTGCCGTCTGTAAGTCTGTGCTGAGACTTAACCTTTGATTGCATGGATCAAGATAAAAACTAATCCTGACTGGGACATGTCCATGTATGCAGAACACCCTTCAGACAGTTTTGCCTAAAAACTAAGGAAGGGTTGTTCACTTTTTACAAAGCAGTTCATACGTGGAAGAAGAACCCCCCAGAATTATTTAGTGTCTCTAATGCAGCTCAAGCCTACCACCGTTGCATCCATCTCTTGATAAGGTGTCACGCTGTGATGTATAGAGGAGGTATTTATGCACACCCTGCAGAGAGGATAGATCAATAGCTCCAAGGGGCTGTCTTCTAGCTTTTTGGTTCTGATGGATAGCTGATGTAGCTGGTAAAGGTGGCTACTCAGTGTGAAATGAATTCAGGACCTGAGACGACTGCTGGTTGGGAGGTCCAATAAAAGGCCAAAGGAGAACCAGAACATCAGAGGAAATAACCAGAAGTTAGAAAAGTCAGAGAAATGAAAGAGGAGGTATCTCATAGCTGCAGCATAATGGAAAGCTTTCACATGATAGCCCTAAAGCCCCAGATGTATTACACTGTTGAGAAACCCGATACCGGAACATGATAGTGATATTATTGCTTTTCTCAGAAACGACTGGAGACTTACTGACTTCCTTTTCGTACAACTCAATGCCATCTCCTGATTTGATTTCCATGTGTTCTTTCAGATTGTTAAATAAGAACGCCGTGCTCCAGGTGGACGCGCGCTCTCTCTCTCTTAATTTGTTCTGCCGAGCGGTGTCTTTCATGGTGATTTATTACTGAAGTTGGTTTCCTGATGCATAATATTTTAAAGAAAGCTGATCAGAGGAGGAAACACAGGCTGATGATGCATCACAGCCTGAAGTCGCCTCGCTGAATGTCACAACACCATTATCATACGGTATTGATCCCAGTAAGAGCGATCCATTTAGAGTCACAACAGGACGGACGTGTGGCTGCTGCACCTCGGCTCTGTTAGGAGGTGTTTCTAAAGTCCCATCATGTGCCTTGACCTGCTGGCAGCTGGAGAGGCACATATATAATTATTATAAAACTTTTCAACCGCTTCTTTTAATTCACTCAAACTACAGAAGGAAACATGCGTTCTGACACAGAAACATGAACGCTGGGGTGCTTAGATGCCACATTATGAAGCGTGCCTCTGTTGGGTTTAACTTTAAACGTTGGGTGCTATGAAACTCCACTCGGCTGCAGCAGAAGAACCGCGTGTGAAACTCATGCGGTGCGGGGAGATGTTAATTATGTTGGGAGTTAGTCGGACTCACTTTGCGGTTAATAACAGTCGACCATCTAAATGCTGTGGTCTGGACATCTGGCTCCATCTGCAGCTACACTTGTTCCTCTGAGGCGTACAATAATGATCCTATTTATTTATACTCTGTTCTCAATCACAGAGATCTCAGCAGCCTCTAGCTGTCAGCGCTGCATTAGTGTTAACATCACAGCCTTTAACTTCTCATCCTCAGCCTTGTCTTCCTCCGTCTCCCTCTGTGCACTCACAGCCAATCACAGAGCAAATACCAGCTGAAAGCTGCACAGTAATCAAACTCTGCTTCGGGTCAGAACGTCCACCTAGGACGGTCATGTGTTCTTTTCCTTCCTTGTGTGGCTATAACACATAAAAAGATAAGCGTCTCATTTTAATGAGCATTCCTTTCAAAGGGAATGGAAGGGACACAGTGTGCTAAAGCTAAGCTTGTGAATAGTCAGTGACAGTTTCTGTTTGTGTAGCAGCAATGAGCAGCTAATGAAAACTGATGTCGGGCATATTAAAACTCTAAGACGTGCAGCAGCCGACTCAGGAGCGCGGAGAGCTGCATCTTCTTTGCATCAAGGGCTGAAACCTGGAGGTTCTCATCATGCCTCCCCCTCCGTTTACCCCTTTCATCCTAAGGCCCTCCACCTCCCAGACACCGATAACACACACACCCAATACCCTTTTAAAGAAGCTCCTTTAAAATCCACAGCTACAGACGGAGAGGAGGGAGGTGAGAGTGTGAAGAGTGTGAAGATCCTCTCAAATAATTAAGGAGTGAAGTATGCATTACAGATCATGAGTTTCCAGCATCACTGGCTGCACAGTATTCCCCCGTCTTATCACCTGCTGCTGTCACTCACTAATGAAGTTGCTATTTCCAATTACTGCTCCCAATTAGGAATCATTATTAGGCTTGGGTTGTTATTGTGGCCGGTTCTGAGGCTGGGAGAGAGTCGGAGCCCACACTACATCACGGCCTCGCTAGAAGAATTATACAAACATCGTAGGACATTCAACTCCTATAGAAGACTTCCAGGGAACTTTTCAGTGGGATGGAAGCATGGGCGTCACACCCGTGGGGGATGTGGGGGATTCAACACCCTCACTATTCCAGCTGTTTTGCTCACCTCCACACCAGTCTGGTTTCTTTACGTCGGACTCTCTCTGTTTGCCTCATCTCCTTCTTCACCTCCGCTTCTGACAGCCGATGTCGTGTTTCCAGGAGAGCAGGAGTGGGAGGGACGGAAGAGCTCGACTGAATTCATAATTCTACATCTTGACATTAGCTGTACAAAGTCTGAGTTTGATAACGTGAAGAACAACAATTTGCAGAGGTTTATAACTGGCGCGGTGCCAGGTTTTCATTTTTGGGTGGGCCACGGTCATTCTGGACGGACCTTAATAAGCAGTGACTTAGTGAAGCAGGCAGGTCGCGCTAGAAAATTTAGTTTAAAAAGACGTCATAAATGTGTTCCCCGTCATTTTTATTTATAAAATATGAAGTAAAAACTCACAATTTAATTTTCATTCATTTGTCATTAATAAGTAGTCTACACCCGTGCGTTAAGTGGACCATCTTCCAGTAAAAGCAGAGCATCCAGCCCACCTCTCCAAATGCGTAAAATGTGCATCAGCCGCTAGTTAGACGCGCCGCGCGCACCGTCAGCTACGTCAGCCCAGACAAGAGCAGAGCAACTAGAATAGAGGATAATTGTGTCTGGATGTGGATGGAGATTACATTTTACAGCAGCCTGATCATCATTTAAATACGTAAACCATCACCTGTCTAGTCCACACTATCAGCATTATTTTAATTGGTGTGTGTGTGTGTGTGTGTTTTCCACTTCAAACACTGGTCTAACCAACCAGACCAGCGTGTCCAGTAACATATTAAAGTTACAATTAAACAGTTTCACTTCATGTAGGCTAGGAACGTTCCACCTGCCGTGGCCCGACCGCTTCTGCTCCACATAAACTTTGTGCGTGATCAAATGTCTCTACAGGAGCTTTCTGAGATGAAGAGGCGATTCTGCCTCAGACTGGATGCGTCATGCGTCTCCATATTAGAGACGGGAACAAGCGCTGTTCAGCCAAAATTTCATAATTTCATAAAAAGAACATTTTTCCAAGTGACACGTCCCTCAGAGAGACCGGGTTTCCAGACCGCTTCAGTGGGAGGAAATCTTATCGCATCGCCGTGGTTCTGCACCGCGCTGCGAACCCCTCTACAGATCTTCAGCCCACTGTCCACCGTGGGCGCTCCGATCCGTGCTGAGCACAGTGTCCAGTATAAAGCTCTGATGTTCTGATGGGAATCATTTCTTGATTGATTTAGTTCCCTCTGCGATGTGCGTAACGATTTAAATGTCAGCTCATCTGTGTGCACATCAGTGTGCGTCGGGGTAATTCTTTCAAAACAGCCAACATCCTTGAGTTTATCCGTCAAAATAAACAGTCTAATATAAATATCTGTAAGCTGCTGTTTAACTGTTTTGCCTTCCTGTGAAGATTGTTGCAAAGAGAAACAACTAAACCTGATTAACCCCAGAGCCACGCGCACTGCGCTGTACTCCTGACTGTAAATGAGGGGAGACGATTTAATCAGATCCTTTTCTCTTCAACATGGTTTAATGTAAAGTTTCATTCAGTACAAACTTTAGTTACACCGATCTAACGAGACAGAGCCTGGATTTGTATTCTGAACAGTTTAAACATGTTTACAACGGAGACATGCGTGACACGTCTAAAATCCGCACCTGCTCCGCTATTATGGAAATTAAACCAACAAGATGAATAACATGAACTTATGTTAGGCACAGACAACATCCCCCACACTTTTGAAAAGCTTGCAACGCACCTGGATGGAAGCATAAATCTAACAAGTGTAATACAATGCAGGTAGTGAGCAGGCCCCGGACCGCTCTGCGGACATCGTTTGCTATCAGCTGTTTTCTTTCTGCATCTGTTAAAGGCACGAGGGTAGGTCCGAACGGATCTGCAGGCTCCAGCCATGACTGGCTACAGCACTGTGACACCAGCCTCTCCTGTCTAGGCGAGGAACGACCACGTAAGGAATGCAAGACTGCACATGTTCATGAAGTCACCACACGATGTCCCGTAAAACCTAAAAGTTCCTTTCCTCAGTCCAAACGCGACATCTCATCATACGTTTTAATACGGATCTCCGTGTAAAAGAGATGCTTTCAGTTGTATGAAATAAGAAATAAGACCATGTGGGGCGATGGTGGCAGAGGAGTTCGGTGCCTTAACCGGAGCATGGTGGGATCATGTCCTGCTCAGTCTGTTGCAGTTGTTGTGTCTTTGGGCAAGGCACTTACCCTCCTTGCCTGCTGCTGCTGGTCGGAGGAACTGGTGCTGCTGGTCGGCCGCTCGCCTCTGTCAGTGAGCCCCAGCGCAGCTGTGGTTAGTATGTAGCTCATCACCACCAGTGTGGGAACACACGTGTGTATGGGTGAATGACTGGATGTGTTGTAAAGCACCTTGGGGGGTTGTAAAACCCCAGAAGACTACATCAAATTTAAGTTATTTACCATTCAATATTAGGCAGGAGCAATCGATTCAATATTTCTATTTAGCACAATCGGTGTCGTCGTCAAGGTGGACTAACTTATCTCAAATGCTTTGGTGTACAAACAAAGATTAGCCAACAAAAAGAAAGTTAAGCACTTAGAAATGTGAACGAGGTTGTTATAAACGGTTCTAATCATTACAGATGCATCTTTGAACAACAGTATGGAAACATAAAGATCGGTTCCAGCGAGATCCATGGCTCGTCTAAGCAGGTGACTGCTGTTGAACTTGACTCGGTGCTGTTGGCTGTCGGCTGGCTGAAGCACTTCCATCACAGGCTGTAACCTGACCACGCTAGAGAGCAGGCCCTTCGCCAGAATGGTGGTTAAAGGCTTAAGGAAAAGCATTAAACATACATGTTACTGGGGATGTTTAGGATGGCAATGCCCTTTAGCTGTGGCCTTCCTCAGACAAGCAATTAGCTCGTCAGTTTGGTCGTAACAAAACTTTATTTTTCACCAGTAACGCTGCAGCTGCACAGCGTGAATGTTTGCAGGCTAAGTCTAGAAAAAAGCTGCTGCAACAGTTTTAATAGTTAGTGGCAGATTTTCACTTCAGCCGTGTCCCTGTTAGAACTAGCCGTTAGCTCTTCAGCCTTTTCAAAATGAAACAGCACTTAACGATAACAACGGAGTACAGATAATCCATTAGGGCTTTACTGGGGGTGTCAGGGTTAGCATTAGCTGTCCTGGGCCAGTCTGACAGAGGAACGGTAGCCACGTTGCACCATCGGCCCCTCTGACCAGCTTTCACACACAGACAAGGAAGTCATGTCCAAGGACACAACAGCACATTGACTGGGATGGAGTTGTGTCTGAACACGGCCCACGGCCATGACACCCCTTCAACAAGCTAATGTGCTATTAGCCTTGCATGTAAATATGAGGAAGCTGGGTTCGTTTGAATGGACAGACGTTTCAGAGTTCTTTGGTAAGATGAAATATATAAAATCACAGCAGAGAAGCTGTTAGCATGCTATCCTAGCATGTTTTTTTTAGCTGTGCACGTCTAAAACGTGTTCCTTATTACTAGTAAACCTTAACTTTCACTCATGTCAGACTTTACTTTGTAGCTTGGCGGCCAGAACCAAACAGAACCAGAGAAGAGTTTGACTTCCTGAAGGAGCCGTTCTTCCCTTTTCAGATGAAACACTTCCGCCTCTGCAGACAGACTCTAGTTGAGGGACATCGTCAGGACTGCTCATACTCTACATTCATTCTATGCCTTCCTATTGATCCCAACAGCGTGTGACCATGCACTCTGAGCCCTACTGTGATTCATGATCTTGATTTTTACACAGCAGGGAGCAAAGGTGGTCAGAGTCTGGTGATATTACAAAGATAATGACTCATTCATTAAATACACAATCTCCACCTCTTAATTCTAAGGGAAATGATTCCCTGCTGCCGTGAATCGTGTTTACTTGTGTTGGCTCTATGGACCCTATAGCAGCTGCAGCACAGGTTGCTGTATTTTTATGAGAATGGCGTTTCTGCAGCCTGGAGAGGTCCTTTCATGTGTTACCATTACTGTCTGGATCAGCTACCACGGATCTGAAGCACATTCATTCTTCTGTGTGATTCTTTTAGGGATTAGATCACAAGGAGAAAGATCAGAGTCATTTGCACAAAGCAAACACTGAAGGCTTCATTTCAAAGCTGCTGCAGTTACTCCAATACTTAAAGAACCTGGTTCGGATCCTAACAGTTTTACTAATCTCCGCCCCATCTCCAGCCTACCCTTTGTCTCCAAAGTCTTAGAAAAAATAGTCGCTACCCAGCTCCTCACCCATCTGACACTAAACTCCTTCTATGAACCCTTCCAGTCCGGTTTCCGCCCACTTCACAGAACAGAAACAGCCCTCCTCAAAATAACTAACGATCTCCTCATGGCTGCTGATTCCGGTCTACTATCCATCCTGGTCCTCCTTGATCTGAGTGCGGCCTTTGACACAATATCTCATTCCATTCTCCTCCATAGGTTATCCTCCATCTGCATTGCTAACATCCCACTTCGGTGGTTCCAGTCCTACCTATCAGGCCGCTCACAGCCCTCTTCTGTCTCTTCTGGCGTGCCCCAGGGCCCTGTCCTGGGGCCCCTCCTTTTCATTATATACATCCTTCCCCTTGGCAATATCTTCCGCAGTTTCAATATTCATTTTCACTGCTTCGCGGATGACACCCAGCTCTATTTGTCCAGTAAGCCAAATTCTGCACTTCCTCCCTCCTCCCTCATCACCTGCCTTCAAGAAATAAAATCCTGGTTCAGTTTGAACTTCCTGAAATTAAATCCAGACAAAACAGAACTTCTTTTGGTTGGTACCAAGAACACCCTCTCAAAATGTGACGGTTTCTCTCTCACAGTTGATAATACTTCAGTTTCCCCCTCTCCCCAGGTCAAGAGTCTGAGTGTCATCCTAGACAGCACACTATCCTTCCAATCTCATATCAACAGCATCACACGGTCAGCTTATTTCCATCTTCATAACATTAATCGTCGTCGCCCCTCCCTTGATGTCCACTCTACTTCTATTCTCGTCCATAGTCTGGTTACATCACGTATCGATTATTGCAACTCTCTTCTCTCAGGCCTCCCTCAGAAAACCCTCCGTAAGCTCCAGTTGGTTCAGAATGCAGCAGCACGCATCGTCACTAAAACTCCCATCTCTCATCACATCACCCCCATCCTCAAACAACTCCACTGGCTACCAGTGCACACCAGGATTAACTACAAGATTCTCCTTCTCACCTTCAAGGCCATCCATAACCTCGCCCCTCACTACCTCACAGATCTCGTTCACATCGTCACCTCGTCCCGTTCCCTCAGGTCCTCCTCCTCCATTCATCTCTCTGTGCCCTCCTTCCGTCTCAGCACCATGGGGAGTAGAGCCTTCCGCTGCACCACTCCCAAACTCTGGAACTCCCTTCACCCTCTCATCAAGAACATTAACTCATTCACAGAATTCAAAAAAACAACTCAGAACTCACCTCTTCATAACCACATATCAGCCTTGAATTTTAGAGAGCCTTGTTTGTTCATGTTTACGTATGTTTACTTACTGAATGATTTGTGTTTTTATTCTGTACCGTGTCCTTGAGTGACCAGAAAGGCACTTTTAAATAAAATGTATTATTATTATTATTATTATTATTTACTAATTACCAGGTTATTATGGTATTTGTGTGTTTAGAGAGTTGCCTATAAAAGTAAACACACTAAATAATTTAGGTTTGTGCATAATTTATAAGAACTGTTGCACCAACAAACTGAGAAACCTTTAGGAACTAAAATCGTGAGGAGGGAAACTTCCTTCAGCTGACTGGAGCTGGGTTTGAATGGGCTCCTCCTCACCGGAGGGTTAATTAGTCAACTAATGCATCCGTGTGAGTTGCCTAGGTGATGCTAACGGCTAACAGCCAACTTCAGAATGAATAAACTCGAGAAGACGTGCGTTCAGAGAACGTGCGTGAGGCTTCAAGACTCGCAGCTGAAAGCGCTGGTTGGACAAGAAACCTGCAGCTAGCTGCTGCTGCAGGGTGGACTCTGCTGTAAGTTGTAAAAGGGTCAAACTCATTGTTCGATCAGGAGAATGAAAACCATTTATCAAGCAGACAGATAATTAACCAGGTGGTATTTACCTTCAAAGGAAGATTCATACAAACGCATTAAACAAACACAAAGAGGGGAGGCTGCGGATCACGTTTATGAGGGATTCTGTTGGATTCACCAGACTTCCCTGCACCAGTTTGGCACATTTAGAAAGGAAGGCTACAGAAACTAGGATGGAGTTTACATAAATGTCAGTGCCAGCAGAGGATGGGTTAGTGTGGTGAAAGAAGGAAGCAGGAGCTGAACTGGGGAGTGGAAGTGAAGTTCAGAGCAGGACGAGTGCCACCTGTCTTAACAGGACATAACATGTATAACGCACCCTAACCCTAGCAGAGGGGCCGTTACACGTCCACCACTGAGATGATCTCCAACTTTTGAAGGTTGTGAAAGTACATCAAGACAAAAGCAATGGATCTAAATGGTTTCCATTCAATTCAAAAGTTTTGTTGGATTTTCTGTCCATAAGAGATGATTGAGAGTAGAGCCCTGCACTGGAGCTTCGGGCCGACGACTGTGTAATTACCTCGGACACGGGCCGGGCCGGGCCGGGCCGGGCCGGGCCGGGCGCCTTTATTTTTAATTGAATTCATTAAAAAAACTGAAACACTTGAACGCAGCAGCACCTGCCTGCTTCTCACACACCGCTAGCTCAGTTAAGGTGTGTGTGGTTTATAAACCAATTCTCAAACTGCTGATTGAAACATGTGCCCCTGTTCTAATACGCCATCTTATGTCCACTTTGATGTCAGAAACATTCGTGTATTCTCATGAAAACGGCAGCGTTCTGTTTTTCTGTGAATAAATTCGCTCTGCAGTAAAAAATACAGCATTCACTGCTGTTTTTCCTATCTGGAGAGCGCGTTTTCAGAGCGGCAGATTAAATTTACAAACGCGTCCAATTAATGCAGCGTTCGTAAATTTCATCTGCCGCTCGAAAAATACTCTGTTAGAATAAAAAGCTGCACTGATGCTGTTTTTCTCTCTTTTCTTTGTTTTTTTACTGCAGAACGCTTCCCACAGATAATTAGAACGCGGAGCATCCTATCACACTAAAACTTTATGAAAGGTTAAAAAAAAGTCGGGCTCGGGTCGGGCCAGAGACTCCTGAAAACCTTTTCGGACCGGGTCGGGCTGGGGCTCCACCCCGTCGGGCCGGACACTGGCTCAGATTTTAGGCCCGTGCAGGGCTCTAGTTCAGATTACTCAAACCTGTCACCCTAAAATACGTCAAACACCAGTTCAGCCATGTCAAACCAGCTTTCTGAACTTAGCTAGGGCTCTTCCACCTGTGCCAACACCACCCCATCCTTCATACGGAGACACTTCCTGAACATGTTAGCCTCTTCTGTCTGCCTTATAGGTGATGCCTGTGGATCAGCACCATTAATGATGGGTGGAAAAGGGAAGCTCCTTGATTCAATTC
The DNA here is from genome assembly GCA_006942095.1 of Nothobranchius kuhntae. Taxonomy (NCBI): domain Eukaryota; kingdom Metazoa; phylum Chordata; class Actinopteri; order Cyprinodontiformes; family Nothobranchiidae; genus Nothobranchius; species Nothobranchius kuhntae. The sequence continues at coordinate 248,214 of SSNQ01034240.1, forward strand.
CTCCACAATCATAGCACTGCATATCTGAATCAGCTAACACAAGTGTTCATGTTCCTTCTGCTATTAGCACGTTATTCATCAGAGATAACAACTCACTGTGGAGAAAAATGGAAACAGCGTAGGATCTGCAAGGTGCCGGTTCAGCTCACGGGTTAACAATCTACTCCTGTGTTTGAGAAGACAAAAGGAGAGATGGAAGGAGATGAGGATCAAACCGGGCCGTGTGACTGCAGTGATGCATGAGTGGCTATTTCTGTGTTCAGTGCTTCCACCTCTCCTGGAGGACATGATGAAGGATGTAAAGTGGGCAGAGCACTCAGGGAAACAAAAGGAGGAAGGCTGCAGGATGAAGAGCACAATCAGAAAGAGCAATCACACATTCTTCATTTGATTCAAGGTACTTAGACAATAATAAAAGGCTAGCTCAGCATACATTTCCATCTAAGTTTTTAAGTTTCCATTTAAATGACTCATGCTGTTCTAAGTAACATCGTTGTGTTACACGGGCGGCGTTAGGCCCGGCTACTTGGGCTGAAGCCCCGGATCTAAATCGCGGAAGTAGCATGCAGTACCAAAGTCCAACAGAGGGGGAGCAGCTGGCAGTAGTTTGTATACAGCCTGCCTGAGCCTCCACCACTGAAGAAGAAGCCCTTCAGCAGCCGGCTTCTTCTACACTCTCTGCCTGAAACGCAAGAGTGAAGATGGACATAAGGACGTTTTTAGACCAAAAGTACGGCGACAGAACCCCAGCTTTGATGAGACTGGTGCTGACTCAGGTTTGTGAGTCTTATTAGAAAATATTTGTTGTGCTGCTGGTTTGCCTAAAGTTAGCTTACTATCAGGTAAAGTTGTTGGAGAAAGAAAGGGAATATTTACTATCATCTCACACTAAACACTAACAGGAACAATACTCTGCCCTGAATATGCTGAATATGTAGCTTCAGATTAAACATTATGTGGTACAAGACATGTATATATGACTAGTGCGTGCGTGCGTGCGTGCGTGCGTGCGTGCGTGTATGTGTGTGTGTGTGTGTGTGTGTGTGTGTGTGTGTGTGTGTTTTTGTTTTAAGCCCCGGATCTTCTTCAGTCCTAAATCTGCCCCTGTTGTGTTATGGAAGACAACTGTCTGCGTGAGCAGAGGTGAAAGTGACCTCCAGTGGTGACAACCCCTAACGGGTACACCGCATAACAAAGATGGATGAACTTCAGCTAAACGCTTGGTCTTCAGCTGGACGCTGAGCCCAAACACACATCAGAACGTTGTGACTGGATGGAAGAAAACAACACGTGTTTAGGAAACCTCGGCCTCATGGTGACTGAAGAAAGAAGGACAGTGACACTAGTTCTGCCCAGCGGGGTCAGAGCTGTACTAGAAGCTTGTTAATGGCTATGAAGAGACACAGGTCCACCTTGTCATGGTCCAATCACGCATGGGTGTGTGTTTACATTAAAGTCTGTATTTTCTCCTGTAATCATTGTTTTTAACATACAGCATAAACCATTTACAGCGGCACATTCCTTCAGGCGACTACTAAGACTGCACAACGCAGTAATCAGAGCAAAGGGTGGCTTCTTAGAAGAACATAGAATATAAAACATGTTTTCAGTTATTTCACCTTCACTGGTTACGTACACAACTCTCATGTGTTCATTCATAGTTTTGCTGCATTCAGTGAGAATCTCCCAGTGGTCATGAAGATAAAGACAGCACACTGAGTGAGAAGGTGCGTCCAGCCTTTTGGCCTGTACGTGTGAAAGTTGTACGTTAAATAATAACTCCACCCTGGAAATACCCACACACACGCTGCTGGTGATGAGCTACAACGTAGCCACAGCTGTCCTGGGGTGCACTGACAGAGGCAAGGCTGCCAGGCACAGGTGCCACCACCCGCAGGCAGGGAGGGTGAAGTGTCTTGCCCAAGGGCACAACAGCAGAATTCCCTCCAGGGAGCTAGGATTGATCCTGCAACCCTTCCTTTACTGGAGAACCTGCTGTCCCTCCTGAGCGACTGCTGCTGCTCAGACGAGACGATTTAAACCCAACAACTGTAACAGCTGTACTGATAGCAGGTCGGGCCGGCCCGTGTTGGTTGATCAGCAGTGAAAATGCTCCTTCAGCTAGCTACACTAATACACTCATGAGAGAAGACCTGGACGGTGTGGCTAATGACGATGTTGTGCCCTAGCTTGATAAATGCTAGTTAGAAAATCAAAACGACCACATGAACACGGAGTAACGTAGACGGCGTATCTGTCTGAATAAAGGAACCGAGAAGCCCCTCAGCCTCTGAGAACATACGGTTCTGCTCACAGCTCCACGGCTGTGTGTCGCAGAAGCGTGCGTCGAGACCGCCTCAACCCCTTTGAAGATTTGTCAAATGAAAAAACATGAATTTGCACAAGTTTCAAAAGAACTTTTATCTATTTTCCTTTGAGAATTCAAGTGTGTAGGCGCACGCTTCCCCCTCGGTTTTTAGACAAGCTGATGGCTCGCCCCTGAATCTGAGTATTAACACCAAGTCGGAGCCTCCAGGCGCCCCGGATCCAGACTTGCATCAGAAGCAAGCATGACTCTAAAGCACGTTGTCATGAAGCAGCGTCTGAACGCAGAATGCTCACGCCTTCGTTCCTGCAAACTCAATCCACTCCATGGAGAACACACTTAAACAATAACAGCGATTACTCTCAGCTAATTAAATAAGACCCGGTTCTTCATTTGTCCCCGGTCTATTACATTACATCATTAAAACTAATCACGCCACGTGTGCGAGAGGCAGCCGACTCCAGCAAGGACAACGGGTTCGCTAAAGTCACCAACGCACCGGATCCATCTGCCTTCAGCAACTGGGTGACCCGGTCCAATCACAGAGTACCGGGCTCCCCTTCCATTTAACGCCCTGACAGACACGGACGTCTTTGCCTCAGGGAACCAAACGTCCTTGTGAGTAGAGGATATGTAACCTTCACAGAGGAATAACCAAACAGGAAGGACAAGTGAAGTCCTTTATTCCTGGAGATGAAACAAACCATCGCTTTAAAAAACTCACTTTTCATCTGTTTTCATGAAATGAGGCAATTGAAAGAAGCCAGTGAAACATTTGACCTTTAAGGCGTATTTCCTGAATAACAGCTGGATTAAACGTTGGCTGCTGAAGGATTCTGACATGTTTGTTGCTTCACACGCAGACGCTCAGCTTTACTCAGCTGTGAGCAGGATCAACTGCACGACTTCATATTCTGACTCTCATTCAAGCTGCAGAACATGATTAAAGATAAAGAACACATGATCACTGCAATGCCGCGGATTACTGCGTGGAACGTCCCGCGTGAGGCGACGCATGAGCGAAACTGGAACATTCATCAGTCAGAAGGAAAAAAGCAAGAAAAGCTCTTATTCAAGTGAAATCACGGGTTTGAGCCCAACAAAGATGGTGAATGAAGCTTCTAGTGGATGTTCGGGGGGGGGGGGGGGGGGGGGGGACCTCTGGTCATGAAGAGCATCAGTGGGGTTTTATGCAGCTGTTGGCCCTTTCTTTATTTCTGTTCATTTTCCAACTAAACCAACGTGGGAAACTCGTTTCCACTGTTATGCATCACGTAGCTGAATCATTGGCCTTCTCCACCAATCAGTGTTAAATGTGACGGCATCATTTAGAGAGCGCTAATAACCGGATCGATGCTGCTGATGACTGGAGCGGACGCCGGAGCGGACGGCTGCAACAGCCAGAAAAACCACGGCTGACCACGTGTGCTGACCCACAGAGACCAGCAGAAGGCGTGGAAGCTCGTGTCACCTTCCACAGCGTACGGACGGTCAGGGCTTCCCTTTGCATATTTTCCTGTTGTCAGTATCGACCCTGAATAGGTCAGCGGCTGAACTCGGTCCGTAAATTACACGTCTGGACTGGAATACAAAACATCCTCTGCAGTCGTTTGGAGGAGGAGGATAAAAACAGTCAGCATCAATAGCAGGTGGGCCTGTGGGACGGTGTGTTTTCTACACCAGTGCTTACAATCTGCTTGATGCAAAGTCCTGAGATAAACACGGTCTCCGAGTCGGTGGCTCATTGATCCGACCGCTCTGTTCTCGTCACACCGCCGGCTTCAGCTGGTGTCTCACTTGTGTTTTCTCTCTTTCCTCGGTGAGTAGATGCTAAGCAGATGCCAGGAGCTACAGCTTATCACGGACCCTTCCTCTGCATAGCTGTGGGCTTCATTAATGTTCCGTTTGACAGCAACCTTTCCCTGGATTTGGCCACAATAACACAAACACCACATCTGTCCCGTCTGAACTTTGCTGTTAACACTTTCCAGGCACACAGAGCATCATTTAGGGAAGCTGAGAAATCGTTTTCCAACCACAGCATTTGTGGGGAGAAAACATATGAAGTGAACCATTGTAGATATTGAGCTGTGATTGGGTGTTGTAACAGAGGAAGGCCATCCCAGAATAATACTCACAGCTCTGGATTTTGGTCATTGTGTTTAACCTTATTTTGAAAAGTGGCCTGAAATCACACTACCGACACATTTCCCATCAAACTGTGACCTTCACATTAAAATCTGGCATGAAACGCAACAAGCGAACAGCTTCTTCAAAGGATTAGGCCTTCAAATATCCATTTTTTCATAGAAATAGCAAATATTTCACGTAAAGATATAAATGCATGTTTATCGGGTGTTTGTAGTGGCTGTGAGAAGTTTGCTCCTGCAGGATAAGACAGTGTGGAGGTTGTTGTTTTAAGACAGAACATCTGAGCGAATACTTGGTGGATGGATGCAGCGATACCCGCCAGCAGCAGCCTTCAGAGCAGCTCCGTCCCAGGGAACGGGAGAAGCTCGTCTCTCCTTCATGTACGACACAAAGAGATGGCACCGTGCGGGCTGANACACTTGTTGCTGACACCCAACCGCTGCACATCCCTTCAACAGCTCCCAGCACTTTGAATGCACGTACTTAATGCCACATAAACGCCGCTGATTTTGTCTCTAAAGCTCCCCCCGGTTGTCTACCCCCACACAAACAACTTTGTCTTCATCTCCAGTCTCTGAGTTGTGCTTTGGAGAAGCTACAACTGAAGCCTTTTCCTCTCTTCCCATCACTTCTGGTGCTGGTCTCATGTTCTGGCCCAGTCGCCTTGGATCCTATAGCTCTACAAGCTAGCACTACCTGCTAACGCGACCCGATGCCTCGTCCCATCACCCCACTTGTGAATCATTTAAAGCCATAAGAGTCTGCTTTGCTTTGCTGGGTTGGGTTAATGAAAGCAACATAAACCCGCTACAGGAAGTTAAACCGGAATAAAAGGTTGGCATTAGGTGCCGTTTCATTGGCCACCTCAAACGGAAAACCAATCACATCAAAGTGAGAAGCAGTTCTGGAGGTCCGTAGCCAGACGGACAGGAGGGCACCTGTGGATAATTCACCAGGCTACTTTAGGGTTCACTGGTAAAAACAGAGGCTTTGGTCAGAAGTGCGTTACATTTAGCCAACTGAGGAGTTAAGCCAGGAGCTAACACACAGCCTCAGGTCAGACCCACGCTAATATGATGCTTGGTAAACAAAAGAAGCAAGGAGATGAAAGTGAGAGGCGGGGCATAAGAGCCACGAGGTCAGCGGGGTGAGGTCAGCGGGGTGAGGTCAGCGGGGTGAGGTCAGCGGGGTGAGGAACCTGAAGTGGACAGCAGGCTGTTTTTGTGTCCTCAGATATTGTGACGAGTCCCGCATGCGGTAAGCTCCTCCACACGCGTCTCCTCTCTGGTGACTCCCCTTTAGACAGCAGAATAGTTCCTGTTTCATGGATGTTATGGAGGTGAATGTGGCTAAAGGGTACAATCAGTCTATTTATGTATCCCACACATCTCACTTTCTCAATAATACGAGTTCACTTCCATTTAGTCATGAAGTCAAGGTGTGTTCTCACCTTAACAGTTGTTTTATTCTACGAGCTTCATCATTAAAGGACTCCGGGGGCATGATGGGGTACTTCTGCCTGAAACCTCCTCCTCCTGGACTCCACTGACTGCTTACTGATCCTCTGTGCTACTCTGTCGTTTCTCTGTGATCATCTAACCAAAGCTGATCACTGATGAGACGGAGTCCTGACCGGGCCTGGGCCGTTCAGATGCTTCAGGCTAAGGAAGCATTCAAATCAGATCCCCTTCCTTTAACACGTTACATTACCAAACTCTACATCCATCAGCAAACTGATGTGCACCTGTGAAACTCAAAATGATGTGTCATCATTAATAATCATTCATCTCAGGGACAACCAAGAGTAGCTTTAGCTCCGGTTGTGGTAAACTGACAGTCATGACTGTGTTGTAAGATTAGCTTTGGCGGCCATACTGAAAGACTCCCGAAGTTCATCAGTTGTGGAAACGCATCCAGTGAAGACTTCATGTGGGTTTTACTGGCGACACACAACCAGGGTTGATGTCTGAAACAAAAACACGTCATGGTCTGTTAGCACTCGGGGCTGTTAAAGGAGCTTAGCAGCTAGCGTTCCAAATGGGGTTCGATTCCGGTGTCCCACCACAGCATCACAGCGTCTTTGGACAAGACGATGATTCTCCATTTGCCCACCCTCCCAATCAGCACCTTGAGGGGTCAGCGAGACTAAAAACTACACTCACCCTTTGATTAGCCATCTTGAATAGGACTGGCTTGAGATTAACTCGTCACCTATCATCTGATGGCTCTCTGAGCGTTCCACCACAGTCCATCGTTGTTCAGGAGATAGTTTACCAACACTACAAGCAAGGCATCACGGCCCACCTCATGGTGACAGGAGATAAAAACCACAGTTACAGCTGTTAGAGCAGTGGCAAGGCTGGAATAATCCCTCTAAATCCCAACAGAGGACCTCCACCACGAAGCATCTACTGCAGCTGAACGTCTCACCACAGCTGACGAGCTGAGCACACCTGACATTTAACTATTATCCAGCTTTAAATAGATTAATGCAAGACACACAGCCAATAAAAAAGTAAAAAAGCTTGACTAGTAATACGGATCTGTGTGAGACTGGCAGTGATTGATGACTCAACATGTGAGTTTGGCCTCGCAGTGATGGGACTAACAGCCTCTTCGTAGAGCGGGTTTTACGGGCTGAGTGAACGCAGACAAAGTCACAATGCAAAAACGGCTTATGTGCCCAATTACCATCAATGACAGGCGGTTCTGCCCAGACCCGGCAGCTGTTAGTAAGCCATCACCTTGTGTTGGTGAGGCCAAATCAAGTCCTCCACACAGGATGGAGCAGATGTAGTGACCTCAGCAGACTCATGTATGGATTCATAATCCAGGACGGTGGGCCGCTTCGACTAACTCCTAATTAGTCATCGTATCATGTACGAGGTTTGCTTCAGAGCGGGGCTGCAGGGGAACTCAAAGCAGGTCTGTCACTCAGACAGAACAGCTTCAAACTGGATCTAATGCAGCCGGCATCAGGTGCAGCGTCCCACCATGCTGAGCTAAAATCAGCTGCAGAACAACAGCTGATCGAGTTGTGAATCCAAACTAAAGTCATGAGCAAACCTTATTTCTTCAGGCACTTAAGTCACTAACAGCCCATCACAAGAACAAGACTTGTTCCCATTTCTTTCACTGCATGTGCACAAAATGTCAAAGATAATTCATTTTGACAGGCATAAAATTATTTTTGCACCAACAAGGTGATTCCCAAAGAGCTGCAGGCTAAAAGCATGGCGCACGGCGGCTCAGCTGCAGGATGAAGCATCTCCCACCTCCCGTGTCAGGTGCTTGCTGGGTTTCCTCCCGTGTCTTTAAGGACACGACTTTCACATTTACTTATTTATTGCAGGAGATCATTCTGCACCGTGTCTTCCGCCTGTCACTCATCAAATGTGCTCAGATATTTTAAAAGCACACAGCAGATTACGTAGAGATGTTCTACATTTTTATCAGAGAGCTTGTGAGGGTCGCTCCTCGTTGGTACATAACTACTATTCCACGCTTGTCAAACCGTGTTATACTTGATGACATACGTTTGGTTCGTTACAGATAAAGAAGTTGGAGCATTTTATGGTAAGAATGTGCCAGAAAACACAAACGTTCCTACTCTCTTTTCTGTGATTGGACGTTTTCAGAATATGAAACGTTATTGGAAACGTGATCAAGCTAAAGGTCATGAACAATGAGGTGCTGTAGCAGCCTAGCCCTAACCCTAGCAGCCTAACCCTAGCCCTAGCCCACTGCAAACGTCTCCAGTTGCACAAATAACGGCAAACCAGTGAATCATCATGAGGACGCTGAAAGCAGAGTGAAGCTGGACATAATCAGACATAAATGGTAAAGTTTAATTCTAGGAGTCTAAACATGAAACTACAAGTAGACTTCAGACAAACGCGAGTTCCTTCGGCTTCGTCTTCAACCATTTCTGCCCCGGAGGATGCTTTGCTTGTGTTCCAAAAGGAGTCCTCCGATCCGTCTGGAAACCGCCTGCTTGTGTTTAAATCGTGTTTGGTGGTGATCCGATGGCTTTTACTGACGCGCCCTGATTGTACCGAGCTTCTAAGTACCAGCGAATCCCCTCCATCCTGTGGGTCAACAGGGTGTTTCCTACTAGAATGAGGAAACATACAACTATTTACTTCTCTTCAAGATGTCCAGGTTTTCTTTCAGCCAACTTTATCCAGTCTGACTCAGATTAGCTGGATGTTCGACTGCAGTGAGACATTTTTAATGTGAGCATTGCACCCCCGCCCGGTGGCAGCTGTGATTGGCCTGTATCGACCTATGATGCTTGCTTTAACAGGAACAGAGTTTCTATTGAGAAATTCTGATTCCAAACACAGCTGTTAAACATATTTTACACTGAGCCATACAATCACAAGGACGGATGTGTGTAAAGAACCAAGACAAGAAGAAACCATCCCTCATGATTCTAAGTGCCACTTAAATGGGATTTGACATGCAACCATGTAACATAAAAGGCATGGAGGCGACACAGAGCTCTGCAGCAATAACTGTGGTATGAATCTGTGCAGGGCAGACGCCGATCAGAGCTTCAATCAGCCAACGAGCTCCAAACACAGCGATAGGAGGGGCACCTCGGTGGAGACTGACTGACTATCAACACTGTACTCCACTGGGAGTCTTTCTAATACACCTAACCACCCAACTAATGGACAAGCAAACCGGGCCTGATGCCGTGCATCGAGAGAGGGCGGCCGGGTGAACGGCAACGAAATGTCAGCTTGGATCAAACGTGAACGACAGCCCTTGGTCTTTCACCGACAGCACCTTTACAATAACCCTCAGCCAGAGGGAGGATGCATGCGTTCACCGCGGGTTTTCATTGTGCTTCACTTTTATCTTGCAGTGTGCGACAGGGCAGCTCTGCTGCAGACACGGAGTAATCCGTGAAGTGGCTCTTGGCGGTCTGTAACCAACTAGCCACTCCACCGCCACCACTTAACACCACTCTATGAACGCAGCGGCTCTTGAAGAGAAAGTCCACAAACACAGACAGCTTCAACGTTTGGTTCAGTTATTTTTGACATCTTTGAGTGCCGTACATTAAATCCCACACAGCGTACAGGAATGCTCAGTAGCATAGGTAGCAGGACGTGGAGTCGTTTGGGGTTGCTTTAAGGTTCAGTCTCCTCTCACACACAAGGGTGATGTTACTGTGCCCTGATGAACTCTAGTAGTCACATGCAGGTTGGGGGGGGGGGGGGGGGGGGGGGGGGACTTGTTTACCAAACATCATGCTGTGCTTCGATTGGTCTAAACAGTCCAGGCTACCAGGAGAACACCACGCTCAGCCACAGGCGTGAGCTCTCCACATTCATCTAAATGTGACAAATCTGGGTTAAACTCAGAGAAACAAAGACCAGAAAGAGGCTCGTCTGCGTTGAGAGCAGCTGGATAACGCAGCAGCAGCAGCAGCAGCAGCAGCAGCAGCAGCAGCAGCAGCAGCCACAGCAGCAGCAGCCGCAGCAGCAGCAGCAGCAGCAGCAGCAGCAGCAGCAGCAGCAGCAGCAGCAGCAGCCACAGCAGCAGCAGCCGCAGCAGCAGCAGCAGCCACAGCAGCAGCAGCCGCAGCAGCAGCAGCAGCAGCAGCAGCCACAGCAGCAGCAGCAGCAGCAGCAGCAGCAGCAGCAGCAGCAGCAGCAGCAGCAGCAGCAGCAGCAGCAGCCACAGCAGCCACAGCAGCAGCAGCAGCAGCAGCAGCAGCAGCAGCAGCCGCAGCAGCAGCAGCAGCCACAGCAGCAGCAGCAGCAGCAGCAGCAGCAGCAGCAGCAGCAGCAGCAGCAGCAGCAGCCACAGCAGCAGCAGCCGCAGCAGCAGCAGCAGCAGCAGCAGCAGCAGCAGCAGCAGCAGCAGCAGCAGCCACAGCAGCAGCAGCAGCAGCCGCAGCAGCAGCAGCCGCAGCAGCAGCAGCAGCAGCAGCAGCAGCAGCAGCAGCAGCAGCAGCAGCAGCAGCAGCAGCAGCAGCAGCAGCAGCAGCAGCAGCAGCAGCAGCAGCAGCAGCAGCAGCAGCAGCAGCAGCAGCAGCCGCAGCAGCAGCAGCAGCAGCAGCAGCCGCAGCAGCAGCAGCCGCAGCAGCAGCAGCAGCAGCAGCAGCAGCAGCCGCAGCAGCAGCAGCAGGCGGCGTTGTACTTCCCTGTTCATCGTCACATCCAGGAGAGGAGGCAAGCCTGGCCAGGGAACGTCAACAGCTGTAAAGGCTACAGGGAAACGTGTTTCATGTCTCACCTTTCTCCAACTTACAACACACACACACACACACACACACACACACACACACACACACACACACACACACACACACACACACACACACACACACACACACACAGNCATCAAAGTGAGAAACAGTCCTGGAGGTCCGTAGCCAGACGGACAGGAGGGCACCTGTGGATAATTCACCAGGCTACTTTAGGGTTCACTGGTAAAAACAGAGGCTTTGGTCAGAACTGCGTTACATTTAGCCAACTGAGGAGTTCAGTCAGGAGCTGACACAGCCTCAGGTCAGACCCACGCTAATATGATGCTTGGTAAACAAAAGAAGCAAGGAGATGAAAGTGAGCGGCGGGGCATAAGAGCCACGAGGTCAGCGGGGTGAGGTCAGCGGGGTGAGGAACCTGAAGTGGACAGCAGGCTGTTTTTGTGTCCTCAGATATTGTGACGAGTCCCGCATGCGGTAAGCTCCTCCACACGTGTCTCCTCTCTGGTGACTCCCCTTAAGACAGCAGAATAGTTCCTGTTTCATGGATGTTATGGAGGTGAATGTGGCTAAAGGGTACAATCAGTCTATTTATGTATGCCACACATTTCACTTTCTCAATAATACGAGTTCACTTCCATTTAGTCATGAAGTCAAGGTGTGTTCTTACCTTAACAGTTGTTTTATTCTACGAGCTTCATCATTAAAGGACTCCGGGGGCATGATGGGGTACTTCTGCCTGAAACCTCCTCCTCCTGGACTCCACTGACTGCTTACTGATCCTCTGTGCTACTCTGTCGTTTCTCTGTGATCATCTAACCAAACCTGATCACTGATGAGACGGAGTCCTGACCGGGCCCGGGCCGTTCAGATGCTTCAGGCTAAGGAAGCATTCAAATCAGATCCCCCTCCTTTAACACGTTACATTACCAAACTCTACATCCATCAGCAAACTCATGTGCACCTGTAAAACTCAAAATGATGTGTCATCATTAATAATCATTCATCTCAGGGACAACCAAGAGTAGCTTTAGCTCCGGTTGTGGTAAACTGACAGTCATGACTGTGTTGTAAGATTAGCTTTGGCGGCCATATTGAAAGATTCCCGAAGTTCATCAGTTGTGGAAACGCATCCAGTGAAGACTTCATGTGGGTTTTACTGGCGACACACAACCAGGGTTGATGTCTGAAACAAAAACACGTCATGGTCTGTTAGCACTCGGGGCTGTTAAAGGAGCTTAGCAGCTAGCGTTCCAAATGGGGTTCGATTCCGGTGCCCCGCCACAGCATCACAGCGTCTTTGGACAAGACGATGATTCTCCGTTTGCCCACCCTCCCAATCAGCACCTTGAGGGGTCAGCGAGACTAAAAACTACACTCACCCTTTGATTAGCCATCTTGAATAAGATTGGCTTGAGATTAACTCGTCACCTATCATCTGATGGCTCTCTGAGCGTTCCACCACAGTCCATCGTTGTTCAGGAGATAGTTTACCAACACTACAAGCAAGGCATCACGGCCCACCTCATGGTGACAGGAGATAAAAACCACAGTTACAGCTGTTAGAGCAGTGGCAAGGCTGGAATAATCCCTCTAAATCCCAACAGAGGACCTCCACCACGAGGCATCTACTGCAGCTGAACGTCTCACCACAGCTGACGAGCTGAGCACACCTGACATTTAACTATTATCCAGCTTTAAATAGATTAATGCAAGACACACAGCCAATAAAAAAGTAAAAACGCTTGACTAGTAATACGGATCTGTCAGACTGGCAGTTATTGATGACTCAACATGTGAGTTTGGCCTCGCAGAGATGGGACTAACAGCCTCTTCGTAGAGCGGGTTTTACGGGCTGAGTGAACGCGGACAAAGTCACAATGCAAAAACGGCTTATGTGCCCAATTACCATCAACGACAGGCGGTTCTGCCCAGACCCGGCAGCTGTTAGTAAGCCATCACCTTGTGTTGGTGAGGCCAAATCAAACCCTCCACTCAGGATGGAGCAGATGTAGTGACCTCAGCAGACTATATTATGGATTCATAATCCAGGACGGTGGGCCGCTTCGACTAACTCCTAGTTAGTCATCGTATCATGTACGAGGTTTGCTTCAGAGCGGGGCTGCAGGGGAACTAAAAGCAGATCTGTCACTCAGACAGAACAGCTTCAAACTGGACTTAATGCAGCCGGCATCAGGTGCAGCGTCCCACCATGCTGAGCTAAAATCAGCTGCAGAACAACAGCTGATCGAGTTGTGAATCCAAACTAAAGTCATGAGCAAACCTCATTTCTTCAGGCACTTAAGTCACTAACAGCCCATCACAAGAACAAGACTTGTTCCCATTTCTTTCACTGCATGTGCACAAAATGTCAAAGATGATTCATTTTGACAGGCATAAAATTATCTTTGCACCAACAAGGTGATTCCCAAAGAGCTGCAGGCTAAAAGCATGGCGCACGGCGGCTCAGCTGCAGGATGAAGCATCTCCCACCTCCCGTCTCAGGTGCTTGCTGGGTTTCCTCCCGTGTCTTTAAGGACACGACTTTCACATTTACTTATTTATTGCAGGAGATCATTCTGCACCGTGTCTTCCGCCTGTCACTCATCAAATGTGCTCAGATATTTTAAAAGCACACAGCAGATTACGTAGAGATGTTCTACATTTTTATCAGAGAGCTTGTGAGGGTCGCTCCTCGTTGGTACATAACTACTATTCCACGCTTGTCAAACCGTGTTATACTTGATGACATACGTTTGGTTCGTTACAGATAAAGAAGTTGGAGCATTTTATGGTAAGAATGTGCCAGAAAACACAAACGTTCCTTCTCTCTTTTCTGTGATTGGACGTTTTCAGAATATGAAACGTTATTGGAAACGTGATCAAGCTAAAGGTCATGAACAATGAGGTGCTGTAGCAGCCCAGCCCTAACCCACTGCAAACGTCTCCAGTTGCACAAATAACGGCAAACCAGTGAATCATCATGAGGACGCTGAAAGCAGAGTGAAGCTGGACATAATCAGACATAAATGGTAAAGTTTAATTCTAGGAGTCTAAACATGAAACTACAAGTAGACTTCAGACAAACGCGAGTTCCTTCGGCTTCGTCTTCAACCATTTCTGCCCCGGAGGATGCTTTGCTTGTGTTCCAAAAGGAGTCCTCCGATCCGTCTGGAAACCGCCTGCTTGTGTTTAAATCGTGTTTGGTGGTGATCCGATGGCTTTTACTGACGCGCCCTGATTGTACCGAGCTTCTAAGTACCAGCGAATCCCCTCCATCCTGTGGGTCAACAGGGTGTTTCCTACTAGAATGAGGAAACATACAACTATTTACTTCAAGATGTCCAGGTTTTCTTTCAGCCAACTTTATCCAGTCTGACTCAGATTAGCTGGATGTTCGACTGCAGTGAGACATTTTTAATGTGAGCATTGCACCCCCGCCCGGTGGCAGCTGTGATTGGCCTGTATCGACCTATGATGCTTGCTTTAACAGGAACAGAGTTTCTATTGAGAAATTCAGCTGTTAAACATATTTTACACTGAGCCATACAATCACAAGGACGGATGTGTGTAAAGAACCAAGACAAGAAGAAACCATCCCTCATGATTCTAAGTGCCACTTAAATGGGATTGGACATGCAACCATGTAACATAAAAGGCATGGAGGCGACACAGAGCTCTGCAGCAATAACTGTGCTATGAATCTGTGCAGGGCAGACGCCGATCAGAGCTTCAATCAGCCAACGAGCTCCAAACACAGCGATAGGAGGGGCACCTCGGTGGAGACTGACTGACTATCAACACTGTACTCCACTGGGAGCCTTTCTAATACACCTAACCACCCAACTAATGGACGCCGTCTGACAAGCAAACCGGGCCTGATGCCGTGCATCGAGAGAGGGCGGCCGGGTGAACGACAGCCCTTGGTCTTTCACCGACAGCACCTTCACAATAACCCTCAGCCAGAGGGAGGATGCATGCGTTCACCACGGGTTTTCATTGTGCTTCACTTTTATCTTGCAGTGTGCGACAGGGCAGCTCTGCTGCAGACACGGAGTAATCCGTGGAGTGGCTCTTGGCAGTCTGTAACCAACTAGCCACTCCACCACCACCACTTAACACCACTCTATGAACGCAGCGGCTCTTAAAGAGAAAGTCCACAAACACAGACAGCTTCAACGTTTGGTTCAGTTATTTTTGACATCTTTGAGTGTCGTACATTAAATCCCACACAGCGTACAGGAATGCTCAGCAGCACAGGTAGCAGGACGTGGAGTCGTTTTGGGTTGCTTTAAGGTTCAGTCTCCTCTCACACACATGGATGATGTTACATTGCCCTGATGAACTCTAGTAGTCACATGCAGGTTGGGGGGGGACTTGTTTACCAAACATCATGCTGTGCTTCGATTGGTCTAAACAGTCCAGGCTACCAGGAGAACACCACGCTCAGCCACAGGCGTGAGCTCTCCACATTCATCTAAATGTGACAAATCTGGGTTAAACTCAGAGAAACAAAGACCAGAAAGAGGCTCGTCTGCGTTGAGAGCAGCTGGATAACGCAGCAGCAGCCGCAGCAGCAGCCGCAGCAGCAGCAGCAGCAGCAGCAGCAGCCACAGCAGCAGCAGCCGCAGCAGCAGCAGCAGCAGCAGCAGCAGCAGCAGCAGCAGCCGCAGCAGCAGCAGCCGCAGCAGCAGCAGCAGCAGCAGCAGCAGCAGCAGCCGCAGCAGCAGGCGGCGTTGTACTCCCCTGTTCATCGTCACATCCAGGAGAGGAGGCAAGCCTGGCCAGGGAACGTCAACAGCTGTAAAGGCTACAGGGAAACGTGTTTCATGTCTCACCTTTCTCCAACTTACACACACACACACACGCACACACACACACGCACACACACACACACACACGCACGCACGCACACACACACACACACACACACACACACACACACACACACACACACACACACACACACACACACACACACACACACACACACACACACACACACACACACACACACACACACACTCCAGGTGCTCTGACGTTCCTCATTAAGGTCTAGAGGAGATGACGGCTCACTGGATTTAATGGCAACAACTGTGACTTTGTCACGGCGTTGCACAGAACACACAGCCTTTAGTCAGATGCAATGAGTCTGCACACGGTGGTCCACATCCAACAGCTGGACCCGTGCACATGTGAAACGTGGCCTAGCGCTCCTTGGAAGAGCTGCATATCACCTGCTGTCTGTCATGTCATACTGTGTAAGGTAGACTCTTAAATTTAGTGATGGAGTTGTTTTCAGTTGAGTCAGTATAATAGACCTTGTGATATTCTAACATTTGCAGTAGGTGTTGTGACTCATTCTCAGCTGCTAGCGTCTCCAATCCTAGCTCAGGAACACTGATCTGTCATTCATTTATTGTTCTAGCTTTCTTTTTGTTTTTCTGGTATAATTCCCATTTTGGTTGTTCCTCCCCCTTTCTCTCTCGTGTTATGTTGTCCACTTTCTCTCAGTGATGTCATCAATTCTCAACAGGAAGCGTAGCAAAGGAAATCTGCTCTGACACGGTATGGTTCTCAAATCCTAAATCTTGTCTGTCTAAACCTGTTAGAAATGGACAAATATGTCCCAAATACTAAAAGTTCATCACCAAATGATTTCATCATGAAAAACTGAAGTGCAGCAGCGTCAAACTTAGACAAAATGGGGTCAAAATGAACACACACACACACACACACACACACACACACACACACACACACACACACACACACACACACACTAAGAGCCGATCCTACAAGCCCTGCTCTGGCCTGCTACCAGTCATGATACATTTAGTTTCTGTGTTTTTTTTAATCTGTCATTTCAACAAATCCACGAGCACTGCTCTCCTCCCAGGAGTGAAGGGATGGCCATGTGTAGGAGGCACAGGTTTGCCAATAGCGCATAGATGGCACTTTAAATTAAATTAGCTGCACTGCGCTGTAATAAAGCTGTCCAGCGTGTTGGATTTATTGTGTTCGTGTGATGATATTGCATGCATAAACTTCAAAGGATGTTTTTGTTTTTCATTTCTGAGAGAGGCAGTAAATATCAGCCAAGGCAGGAGGTGAAATGACTCATTCCCACCGCTGACTGAAGAGTTTCACGTTTTAACCCGTTACTTGGGAGGCTGCGTAGTTTATCTTCACTCTGCAGAGTGCAATCGACGGTCAAGAGTGTGTGTGCCTCAGACTGAGCTGAAAACGGAAACACACACATCTGAGGTCATGACAAGGATGTTGAGATGAAGGGAACGTGTAAAAGCTCAGGAACGGGAAGCAGCTGTTAACCTCTGCTGAGGGTCCTGACCTGGGATGTCAGAACAGATCTAGTCTGACCCATCTCGGTTACCGGGTCAGGGTCAGGTCCAGGCAGGATTGGAGCTTCTGTGTTTTCCTCACACAAACACGGATAATCAGACAATCACTCTGATTGGTGTTCAGATGCCAACAGTGCCTGAAAGATGTTCACTGATACATGGCAACAATCCAAAGACACCTTTCATGGTCTCATCATGCAGGCCTATCAGCACACATGTGGGGTCAAGTGACCATAGCACAGCTCCACAAACAAGGACATACAGAAAAGCACAAATGAACTAAGAACATTTCTGTTCTCATGTGGCACAAGCTGCAGAAAGGAGCTGCTTTATGGAGCAAGCTGAGAGTGAACTAATACACAAAAGCTCCATCAGGAGGAGTTTCTGTCGATACGCACGTGCTTGGTTTTCATGTAATATTAGTCTAAACATGATTCTAAAGGAGGTAAAGTAGTTGGATTTTGGGTTTGAATGTGAAGTTATGATTTCTAACGTGAAAATTAAATGTTGGATCTATTAGAGGGACGATAAAACACAAACCTGTAATGGAAAAAGCCTTAAATCCATTTAGTTGTCAATAGTATTTAAACTCTTTGCTCTTAATGAGCCAAAACCTGTTGGTTTTTTTTTATGTAAAGTCTTTTTGGGGCACAAACACACTGATTGCCTCACACTTGGTTGGTGTGGGTCTGCTCACCGCGCTGCACAGGCTTCACGTCATTACTGACATGTCTCGCCCTTCAGGTCCGGTTTCCCACATTTCCCCCTCCACAATCATCCCAAGAGCTCTTCTCTTGTGGCCTTGACTGTCACTCGTCTCAAACGTGCAACGCCTATTAAATACAAGCAAGTTAGAGGTTAAACGGTGTTGTTAGACTGGAAGCACAACAGCCACGGCCGCTAGAGAAGCATCTGTTCCTGCAACAACTACCCCCCCTCACCCACAGGTGCCCTTCAGGTCCCCACAGAGCTTCACTACAGCAATGGCCCCCGCCACTCTTTCCCACACCAGCAGTGCATGTACTTCTGATTACCGATGCCATGCAGAAAATCAATTCTCATTTCAACAGGAAACATTTGTCTTGTTGCTCCTGTGGCTTGTGGGGGTTTGACAGCAAAGTTTAGCGTCAAAGGATAAATGCAAGTGCCCACGGGGGGGGGGGGGGGGGGGGGGGGGGGGGGGGGGGGGGGGGGGATTATAAAAGTATATAAGGGGGAGGCAAGGGGACATAGAATGAATGAGAGGCGTGCACAACAGCCACACATGGGTGTAAATGTGCAACTGCTGCGTCTGATGTGAAACAGAAAGGAAAGAAGGAAAGTAAATCGAAGGTCCCTCTCTTCTTATCGATCGAATCAAGACCACACGGGGCTGAAGGCCCCCAGGCAAGGCATGAAACTGGAGGAAGCATTCAAAGTTAGAGCAGCTGAGCGGGTATATTAGCAAAGAAGGCATTGGGGGTTGGTGGGTAGCTCCGAGTTCCCTGACATTTAACGTGGCATTACAGTTACGTATAAAGGCCACACATATCTGGCTCTAGCATCAGGCGGGTGAAAACAGCTGAGGATGTTTTGACTTTACTGCAGTTTGAAGGGAAGTGTGCTTGAACTAAAGGTGACTCTGTTCTACTCTTTCATGTTCCCTAAAGCATCGTACCTTACATCCATGATAATCCAGATGTCATCCTCTCATTCTATAGTTGTTGGTCAAAACTCACTGGCAGGATCTAATGAAGAAAAGAGGACTTAGAGGCCAACATCACAGAGTAACGCTGATCCATCTGGTAAAGCTGAACCCTGGTGAATGAGACGATGGATGGCCGCTACCGAAGGAAGAACACGTGTGCATGACCTATCAGCTGTTGGGTTTCTATGGGTCAGCCAGCAACAGCTCTACCTTCAGAACATGTGTCACCAAATACATGAATATTCTTCCACAATGACCAGCTAATGTAAAATGGTTCCAGTGTAAAAGCTCATAGAATATGTTTAGCATGAATCGCCGCGACATTTCAGTGGTTACACTTTGGTCTTGGCTGAACTTTGTAACCCAGCAGATAAAACGCCTTCGTTCTGTTACACGTGCATCAGCTTACTTCCATGCTTTCATTCTGGAAAGCATTTTTATTTAGAAAAGACTGAAGTGTGCTTCCTTAGTTGGTTCCGGGTTCCGGCTGGCGCTCCCGTCGAGTTAAACTTGCCCTCTCATTTGTTGAGCGTGGCATTAGCCCCGCCTTCCTACAAGGTGAGCGACTCCGGCGCCGTTCACTGCCGGTTTTGCTCGCTGGAGAACTGGAGGCAGATTGCAGAGGAGCCGCGCTGAACCATATTTCAGGGGATCGTTTGAGCCGTATATACCTTTTTGGGTGAGTCGTTATACAGAACAGGTGTTTAAGAGTGTGTGTGTTTTCTAGACGGCTACTTCAGGTTATGTGTTACAGTGGGTTAGTGGAGCCCACGCTAGAGAGACCAGGCGGCTGCGCTGGCGCCTCGAGCACGCCGATAACTCATCTTGGTGAGTTATCGGCGTGTGCTCGCTAAGCTCTGCTAGCAACCTGCTAACTAAAGCTAACTGACTTTGGCCGGCCTCATAAGTCCATCTTAATGGATGTTAATGGCGATTCTGCTAACAGAAGGGAACAAATGACATTTTTGTTTTATTTTTCCAAATGAGTGTGAATATTGTGGATCTTATACGTCACTTTTGTTGATTATTATATTGTTTGTTGTGTGACTTTTGTATTAATCTATGGTTTAAATGCTAATCGTGATTCTTGTTAAGGAACTGGTTAAAAACTGGAAAAAAGATTGTAACTACTAGTTACAGGAGTTAAAAACATGTTTCATGTATTGTCAAAATTTAGTATGAGAAAAGAAATGTACATGCATGTAAACTGTTACCATGGTAACATGAAGGATGGAGAAAGAAAAGGTTCTAAACGCTGAGCTGTGAGAATAAGAGAGGAGATTTTATTTAGCTGTGTACAATGATTGCACTATTGTTGTGCAGGCTAGGTTTTCATGCTCGGTACGAAGTGCCGGGGCCTGAACTGGATTGGAGTCCTGGATTCTCTCCGGATGGAGATGGTGAGCCCGAACTGAACTGAACTGAATTCCGATCGGGAGAACATCGTTCTTCCCTACTGAGCGAACATTCCAGTGGTAACCACTCAGACCGCTGAACCCGGGTTTCACAAGACCGAGGAGACTTTTTACTGGACTACGACCACATAGAGGACTGACTTTGAGCTCAACCTGACTAGGTCTATTGTTGTAGGGGGAAAGGCCTAGTTGTTCAATTGTATGTCTACTGCAGCTGCTTCTATTTTTCATATATCTATATAACATTCCAAATCCGATGCAACTGTCTTCTTTAGCTCATTCCTTGGATCCAGCTATTCCATTTGCCATTCACTGGTACGTTGTACGGTAATCCTGTTGGACCTGGAGTCTGGCCTATTTATTATTATTTTTTGAATAAGTGGAAACTTAATCTGACGCCAGGGTTACAACTAGCTGTTAGCTCATCGAACTCTTCTCATCAACAGGTGAAATCCTCGTTAGTTTTACGTTCTACCCGACAAAACCACGAATGCCTTCACAGGCAGGAGTCTGTACAGCGTCGGGAACACGGAGCTTAACTGCCATCGACTTCAGCGCTGCATGACTGGACACGCTTGACGAATAGAAATCTTCTCACAGGACCAACGGTGTGTGAAACCATTGAAACAATGGCAGAAGAGGCACAGCAGTAGGAGAACAGACTGAAATAAAATGACAGCTATATTGGCGTCACATGCTGTGTAAAACATGTACCCCCACTTGTTTTGTTTTGTGTTTCGTTTTTCTCCCCAATTTCACTTCTGATGACTGGAGAATAGGAGCACAGAATCAAAGAAGAATCGTTACCTGTCGGCCTCGTCGTGAAAAAATCTCCAAAACAAGACTGAGGACACTTGGAAGAAGCTGTTTCGACTGAAGTTAACCTCGCTCAGGTGCCTCTGACGTGCAAATGAAGCCCAGAAACGTTTCCCTTCAATGCAAAGCTGGGAGACCGACTCCATCTCTCACAAATAAGCACTTCTCGTTACTCCAGCTGCCTTTTCTTGTGTACTAAATCTAGCTTTTAATGACAATTATCGAGAAGCTGCACAGCAAGTCCTGACAAGCAGGTAAATGCAGCGGTCGCTATGCTACACATCAAAGCTGCCAACAAAGACTCATTTCAATCAAAGGCAGTGAAGTCTTTGTGTTTCTGCTTCAGAAACCCGATAAATGAAGGTAGAAAATAAACAGTCAAACACACTCACATGCCTGTGCACATGCACCAAAAGTATAGATCTATTTATGCAGCAATTAGCTGAATTAACAGCAGCTTTAACTTTGGCTGAGTTTTATTACTGCGACCTAAAAGCGCTTCCATGTGACCGTGCAGGATGAGAACAACGAGGCTAAATTGGCTGCTGGGGTAATAACTTGTGGAGGACGTGTTGGGGAACGGTGGCTGCCAACCTGACTGCATCACAAACAAATGAACAGCAATAACCCTAACCCATAATGCATGTTATTAGCCTGCCGTGCATTCTGGCAAATCCAATATCCCAGTAATAAGGTCCCAACGTGATGCTAGCTGCTGTGTCTAAGAAACGAGCCAGCCGGGTGTTATTTTGGCTGCTGTACTTTGTTACTGTCTCAAACGCGCTGTTTTGCATACCGGGTAGCAAAAATGCTACTGATGTTGAAAATGTTAAGCTGACGATTCTTATTGTGAAAGGAAAACAAGTGCATTCATTAGCTAGAGTGTTTTATGGTAGCATGCTAGCTGCCGTTATCATCCCAGCAGCACCTTGATTTCCTCAAGATGATCAAAGCTTAAAAATCAGATTTCTCTTTCTTCCTCAATCACACGATGCAGAAGAGTTGTACTCAACAAGGATCTCCACCAAGTTCCTTTGAGTGTGTGTGGAAACAGCTGTTTACCTGCAGCACCGGCGTGTGTTTATTAGATTACATTCATTCAAGCAGCTTACCAGACAAGAGACTGCAGAGTGTTTATTGTCCCAAATGAATGTGCAACAGGCTTTTCTAGTGCTGGTATAACAACTGTGGGCTAAACATGGCTGCCTCAACATTTGCACATGAGTAGTATAATAGTTGCTGTTGTTGCTTCGAGACATATTTAACCAAGGGCTGGTCCAGACAGCACATGTGAATGTTAAAATCCCCAACCAGAAGAAAAGAGTCCCTTATGAACTCCTCACTGCAGGTGGCAGGTGTGCAGACCGCTGCAGGTGGACGGGATGAGAGCAGGCCAGCTCTAACAGCAACAGTTCCAAGCTGGACACGACCGTCTGCAACGACACCTGCTTACACCTGAGCCGGTTTCTGCAGAGCGCTGCTATTTCTCCTCTTCTGCCCCATGGTCCTGGCATGCTGGAGCAGCAGCAGTCAGCAGGCAAAAGCACCACAATCCCCATCAGTAGTCCAGGTCTCAGGAATCAAGGGTTTTCTTTTCTGTGCACCGTGGCAGTTTCACAGGAAGTGACTGGCCCATCAGTCATGCAGAGGAACCAACCGGTGTCACGCAGGTCACATTTCTTCTTCATTTCACAGACGTTACGCGATGCTTACGTGTCTGGTGGAAAGGCCGAGCTAGATAGGAAATGTGTCCTGTGTGTGTTTGCTGCTGTGCAGCACTAAAGCCATTTGAAGTGAAGTGCCAAAAAAAGGTAATTCTGCAAGTCTTTCACACGTGATTGCATACGCTGTAATAATGAAAATGTATTATTTTACAAGTGCCGCCGTGTTCCCTGTGTGTGAAACACAATGCAGAAAAGGGACATCCGGAGAGCTTTAACACTGAAAAGAGGGAATGCATTACAGAGGTGAAGCTGCGGTGAGGGTCTGACCCAACATCTGACTCAGCTCCACACCTTTAAATGTCAGATATCAGCCATAGCTCCTCCCCCTTCTGCAGCAAACACCAGGATTTTGGAAATGAGTTAAATGTGTCGCACACCTTCTGTAATTATTTTGCTTCAATGGTGAATTTGGAGCATTGTTTAGAGGAGAACGGGCAGAAAACTAAGTGTGTCTCGTCTAAATATTCCCACCGTCATCCCGTGGATGTGTGGGGTAATCAGGTGAAACTTCTCAGTGGAGAGGATGTGGTCTGCATGTTTGCCCTTCAGCTCAAAACGAGTGCAACTGCGGGTTAGGGGAAGTGCTCTGGGCTGCTTCTTCTCATTTAGCTTTTCAGACTGAATAAAATCTTTCTACAAATGTGCACTTCCTATTTATTTCTATGGGTTGTTTCATGTAAAACAGAGCAGTAGATACATCCTTGCAGGTGTGGTGTGGCATTGACCCTTCTGTGTTCGGTCCCACTCAGAGGAAAGTTGTACAGGTCGTAGGAGGAGATCCAGCGCTTAAACACAGGATAGGAATGGACTGCTGGCCACAGATGGCGGTAAACCGTAGGATGAGTCCTGAAGCAACAGTATGACTGAGAAGGTAAAAGGTGGGAAATCATGTTTTTTACTGTTTGTTAGCAAACTGGACGGCTCAGTAAAGCTTTTGAAGAGATACGCATGGCTGCAGATGTACAGCAGGTTTCTGCAGGAGCCAACACCATTTACAACGGCTCACATGATGGCTGGAGATGAACTAGGAGTGATTAAGGGTGCGGCCAAATACAGATTCTGCAAAATGTTGAAATATTTCATCTCAAGTATGAGTCCCATTGCGCTCTTTCCTTAAAAAAAAACATAAAATATATATAGTAGGCTAATTTGTGCAGTATATACATAAGTGCAGTATCACTATTTTGTGATATTATCATACCATGATGAGGTTCCCAGCCCTGAATGGGTTGGTAATGGTTAGTTACCAGAACTGCACGACCATACGATAACTATGTAAGCTGCTTTTCAGCCACACTCATTATGCCAAAAACCACAGTTTATACTCAGCTCTGTTGAACTCAATCAATCAATCAATCAATCAATCAATCAATCAATCAATCAATCAATCAATCAAAGCTTTATTTATAAGCTATAAGGAATTCACAGCTTCCCAAGAATGCAGAAACAAAACAACTGTTCTCAAAACGCCCGGATGTCTGAATTTAAGCTTGTGTCTCAACACCACCCCTTTGTTCAACAGTTAGCACAAAATATCATCCAAAATAAATAAATAAATAACAATAAAAACTCCTGTTATTTGTTTATTCTCTGTTTTAGAGCAGAAAATGTAAATCCCACCACAGTGCACACCTCAGCATCACGGGTTTGCACAAATACTTGACGTTGCTTCTCGTGTGTGAACATAAATCACTTTGCTGTTTCAGGCTCCTCCCTCCTCTGACCTTCATTTGACTCTAGCCTATCAAGTAAAGGTACGCAGGCTAGTAGTGCAGAGGGAATGCAAAAGGAGGAGTGTGTGTGTGTGTGTGTGTGTGTGTGTGTGTGTGTGTGTGTGTGTGTGTGTGTGTGTGTGTGTGTGTGTGTGTGTGTGTGTGTGTGTGTGTGTGTGTGTGTGTGTGTGTGTGTGTGTGTGTGTGTGTTAACAGAGGTGGAGCGGGATGAAGAGTTCACCACCTCGTCTCATCAGGGTTAATTAAAATGATGGGGAGTGGATGAAGGGCTCTGCAGCTACAAGGGGGCAAGGTGCTAAATGCTAATGAGCTGTGGAGATTGTTCCATGTGCGTGTTTTATGGGTGGTTCAAAGCTTCCAGTGGCGGCGACTGACCCTGTAAAAATGTCTGAAACAGGAAACAAGCCATTACTGAACACCACTGATTTCACAAATGTTACAGACGTCACTCGGTTTACAGTTAGCATCTAAATGAATGAGTGAGTTGCTTGGCTGAGCACCTCAAGACTTTATTAAAGTTATATTTGGATTAAATTTAAAACTTTTTAAAAGTGGGGATGTTAAAACATAAAACATCATAATCATAAAATATGGTTGCATTAATGTTAAAGCTGCTTTCCGGAGTTTTCCCCGTTCAGACATGATGTATGATTGGTCAGAAATGCATAAAAGTGATTATCTCATCAGGTACTGTGATATAATGTAAGTAATACGCCCCCTGCCCCGCAGAGCTCCGCGCAATAGGACACTGAGCGCCGACCAAAACAAACCAACAGTGTTAGACTACCGCTTACCTGCTTCATATATAAGGAATACCTCGACTGATGCAGAGCTGATGAACTTTTCACGAACAAGAAAGTCTCTAAAATATAAATATATGAGAACACAACACGACATGAGATGAATACTCATAAAACAACATGTTTTAGCTGTTGGTCGGCTACAGAAGCACATTTATAAACAGAAACATGAAGTCGCCATCTTAAACAAACGGAGGAATAAACCTTTTGTGTGATATGCTTGTCAGCCACTAGATGGTGCCATTGGATAAGAGAAATACTCCGGAAGGAAGCTTTAAGTGTATTTTTGCACAAATATATTTTACATTGTTTATGTGACCAAAATAAACAAAAAAGCAAGACAGAAAAAGTTGTTTTTCCTTTTGCAGAAGTAAAAGGGTCAAATATCTGCAATGAAGAGTCTTGATTCAACATGTTTCCCTAACAGAGTTAAACTACAGACCGTTAGGCAAAGCTGTTCAAATCAATGTGAGTCATTTCTGTAGACTATCAGAAAGCAGGGCCTGTTTATCCGTGTCAACCACAGGCTTTGTCTTGTTATTCCTGCAAAAACGTTGCAAAAGATTTTAGCCACTTTGATTATTGCAGTTATGTTATAATGTGCAGTAATTGTAGTTTTTAATGGTGCCGCAGTAGAGCCTAAGATTTGCTCTAAAAGGTGTTAAAGATTCCTTTAGAGATTTAAAACAAGGTGCTCAGTGTGATGATTTAAATGGCTTATTAAATAACGTAATCTAAATCATTACATCAGTAAATTTCATTTGTTGCTGGTGTTTTTGATCCCGCCTCCTGCACTCGATGACTGAAGGTCCGTCCTTCAGCCGAGCTAAACATTGGTGTCATAAAAGCACAGCTGAGTTAAATCAGAAAACTAGAGATCAGGAGCTAAACGGTGCCAACTCCGTCCATTTATTACCAACACCCGCGCGTCCTCACAGGGTCGTGGAGGCCTGGCGCTTCTCAGTCATTAGGCAAACAGGCAGCGTACACCCCAGACAGACAGGTTGCCAGTCCATTGCAGCGTTGCCAATTCAATTAAAAAATGTAATGCTTCGATCAGGACCTTCCAGTATTTCGAAATAAACCAGGGCATTCTTGTTTCTGACTACATTTCTGTAAGGTTGCAGACTGAGTAAGCGCTGGCCAAGCCTCACATAGTAAAAAAAACCCATTGGAATTGTTTAAAATGTCCAAATCCTTCTTGTCCCACAGAATGGTCCAAGTGGGTCTGACAAAGGGTTTGGTGGAGCGTTAAACTGAAACAAGAGAGGAGGAGGTATGTGAAGCTGTGTGCAGACAAGCCTCCACCCCTCAACACATGCACACGTGAGATGCTGAAAACCCACTTCATGCCTGTGTAACCATCCAGATAGCCAGCTGGGATCCTGGAGACCTGCCTGCCAAAAGCAATCTGGCTGGCAACAACATCCACGGGACCGCTCTGCGTCACGTCTGCACCAAGCCCATCCTGGCCCCATGTTCTGCACCCACTCTACGGCTCGGCCTATTACTCTTCCTCCACCCTGCCCTGTTCATTTCCTGCCTCAGCAGGAGGCTGCTAACGCGGCTGAATGTGCAGGATGGGAGTCTGAACACAAGCAGCCATTTGGACGGGGACGGCTTAGAGACCCATCTGAGGTGGAAGGATGGAAAAGGGCAAACTGAGCTTTCTGCCAAATAATGACCCGCTCTGTGCAGATGCCATAGATGAGACCTGCAGCTGCTGTCGGATTTTATTTTGTTAATAAACCCAAAAGCCCACCATGGATCTTGGCTTATTATGAGTGGTATCTGCACTGATCTGACAGCTGCAAACAACCATTTATTCATCTGAAATGTGGCAGCAAACACGCCGGACAGACCTCTGGAGCCAGGATGTTGTGTGATGTATAAGAAAAGTGAAAAACTATTTTAGCATTGGAAAATAAACGCTGATATTAAGCTAACAAAATAAAAGACCGGGCATTCCTTGGTTCCAGGGGTTAGGGTTAGGTTAGGTTAGGGGAGCCAGGTTAAGTCTAGTCCAGCTCAGTTGTGGTTAAACGTAAGATATCTCTCTCTCCCTCTCTCTCTCCCTCTCTCTCTCTCCCTCTCTCTCTCCCTCCCTCCCTCTCTCTCTCTCTGTCTATCTATCTCTATCTGGAGGGACCAACAATGGAAGGGGGCTTCTGAGTGACATGCGGCGGCCCGTGCACTGCCAGTGATTCTCTAATTAAACTGTTTCGGTCGTTGGACTGACTCAGGACCACTGAGCTATATCTACTGAACCTAACCCAACTTTAATGGAGTTAATTACATAATATTTGTAGGGTTAGGTAAATTGAGTACTTTAAGAGCTCGATATATATATTACCTCCACTTATGACCAATAAGCTGTGATACTCTATCTACCTACAGAACATCAGCCTGCCTGGTCTTCATCGTGCTTTAATCAGAAGATTCTAGGACTCTTTATTTGTTAGGGGATTGTAAACACTTCGATTGATTCAGAAAACAGTCCGGTTTATTAACGTAAGAATTTATTTTACCAACAATGAAAACGTGACGAGTTAACATTTACTGTGATGGATGGAGCTAGATGTGACGTATGAACCTAGGTGTGAATGAGATGTTATCAGAACTTCCGTATCTAGGAGAGCTGAGTTCTGGATGTCAAATAATTTGGTTTGCGTTAAGCTATGAGGTTGATTATTATCAAAACCTCATCCAGACATAATCTCACTGTGTTCCACGTACCCAGGTGGAGACGCCCTTTTCGGATCCGAGATGTCAGCGGGGTCGGAGGCCCCCAGGTACCAAAGTCTGCAGATTAACTTGCAGTACGACCAGGTCAGTCCAGAGCCACCTCCAGGTAACGACAGTTGGAACTAGTTTGCGTCTCAGGAATAACTCTTAAGGAGTTGAACAAATCCGCTTGTTCTGCAGGAACTTTGTTGTGTCAGCGTCGCAGGTTCAACACGGGTTTGATGACGTGTCAAAAGCTTTGGTGGGTTAAAGAGGGTGTTGCTTCAGGTGGCCGGCCTGAAGCTTCTCTAGAACTGAAGAATCACCAGAGTGATCTGCTTTTAATGTTCTCATGTTATGGTTGTGTAGCCAACCAGAGGCTGACAAGTTTGAGGATATTACCAAGAATCTCAGAAACACGCCTTCTTTGATCCGGAGGCTCTGATCTGGGGCAAAGGCTAACTATGTGTCATGGATTTAACTTTAGCTTACTTTGTTCTTGTGTGAGTGCAAATGTTGTGGCCTTGTAGTGTAAACATGCTGAAGCATATATCATTGAGCACAGATTAAGGAACATTTCATTATTTTATGATTATTATAAGTAGCAATAAACAAACTTTTATTTAATGATTATCTAGCTTATAAATTTTCGAAGTGCATATTTAATTTTCAAAACCTTCTGTTCTTCTGTGAGCAAGGAGACTTAGATACGAAGGGTGCTCTGTGAGGGACCTCGGAAACAACAAGATGTTATGATCCCGTTATCTCTGTCAGAGCTGCAGGCTCTCAGCTCCAGCTGGGGTGAGGAAGGCAGGCTGATTTAAAGGGATCACGTGCAGTCTCGTGTCTCCTTTTTGACCGGATGTTGAATGGTCAAACAGCACCTAACCTGACCGTTGCTGGACGTTACAGATTCATCAAGTGATCATTTCTCTGGACGTTCATAATGATATGATGTAGCTACAATAATAATCGGTCTGGTGGTTTGTGACATATTTGCTGTTAGATGGTTATGAGGCAATACAAGTTTTGTTGTGGTGCTTCCTCAGTAAACAAATGAAAAGTGCAAAAATAATAAAAATGATCATCTGAACAGGTGGAGTGGTGGTGAGCTCTGAATCTGCAACGATTGGGTGCCTGAGACTACTATTACTTTATTGCATCTTTTCCCAAGCGAGTCCATCCTACTGCTGTAAGAAGATTACAGATTTGTCATATCACAGCTCCAGAAACACACACAGAGGCGTGGTGTTGTGGTCTGGTGGGCTTCATTAGGGACAACGTATTTATTTATCATCAGCCCCATGGCCTAAATATTTAGCAAAGTGCCTGCATGAAAACAGAGCCCTAAAAGCACAGCTGACACAATCACTGATCATCAACATGAGAAAACCTGCACAAGCATTCAGAAGGCGACAGAGGAGTGGAGACGAGGAGGGCAACGCGTGTCAGCTCAGCGTCACACACCATGGAGTCATTCATTATTCATGGGTGAATGTGTGGAGAGGTTCATGCAACAGACCCTTCGTGGTAATGGTGGAACGGCTGATTAGCTGTGCGTGAACACGTGGAGTAAACATTAAGGCGTTACTGATGTCGATCATAAACAGACACAGGTGTAAGGAGTGATGCACCAGCAACAGGTCATAGAAGATAAATCATCACAGTTAAGGAGGAAATGTGGAATGATTTGCCTTTTTTAAATTGTTGGTTGTTACAAAAAAAACAGTTAAAAATGACCAGACAGGAGACCCACACAGTGATATCTGAGAAGTGAAACAAAGTTTATAGATTTACAGAACATGTGGAATAATTGTTCACAGGGGCATTATGGAAGTGTGACGGCCAAAACATGTATAGCAATAATAAATGTCTTCTTCATACATTCTCCTGCAATGCCCTGGTCCTGTAGAATGAGCCCTGGCATTTTTACTGTGATTGCCTGTTTTTCTGTAAAATCACAGAAAAAGAGAGATGCTCGGGTCGAGCAGGCTGCTTCATGCGCGTTCACGCTCAGGCATAGCCCGTAGCATTTGCTATCCGTAGCTTTAGCAGCAGAGAGAGAGGCAGTGCCACTTTGTCGCTGTTCCTAACGCCTAGCGACAAAGCTAGCTACATTTCTGAGGACCCTTAGCTACTTTCTGTAGAACTTTCTTCTAGATATTTCCTGCTAATTAGCAACAAAATAGCCATTTTCACTCCGAACCGTTCTTTGAACGTTGTTCCAGCTGTCATCAAGGATATAAATGTTACAGATACAGCAAATGTTACTGGTGTGTAGCTCACCTAGTAAGATGTCGGACTTCCGTGTAGAAGTCCTGGCTTTGATTCTGGATGTGAACATAGTTTATTTAGAGTTTATTTTTTACATTAATGGTATATTTTTTTACAGTAAGATGCCCACGTTTTTATTTGAGACTCGCCGAACGGCATTGAATTCACAGATAAAAAAGATGTGGGTTCAACTTTCATTTTGGAACAATTTTTCAAGCAAGGGAAGGGAATGATCTGAGCATGCAGGAGGACTGACCCATCATAAACCTTTGTCGGCTGTGCTGAAGAGAAAGGTACAGAACCACATTATTTAATTAATTAGCTGTGTGTTCTCCTGTCCTCTGTCCTCCGGGCCACACACACACACACACACACACACACACACACACACACGGGACTGTCTCAGCTGTTATTTTCGTTAAGGAGTGTGCACGTACAGCATGTGCGCCTCGTGCACGAGCCTCCTATTGAAGCTGCCGTTACGCTTTTGGTCTGAGGGGGCAATCGCGAGCATAAAAATTCAAGAGTCCGTAAAGTCCCTTTAAACAAAATTAGGCAGGTACATACATTTGGGCACGGTTGTTTTAGAACTAATTATTGAAACTCAAAATTGTTTTGGTAATCTCAATGACCCTTGACCTCCATACACAGCTGAATAGGACAAAGAGTATTTAACGGGGCCAATTGTAAGTTTCCCTCGTCTTTGAATATTTTCTGAAGAGCAGCAACATCAGAACAACTCTCGCATGAGCCGAAAACAAAGCTCGTTCACCATCATGTTTAGGGGAGGATACAGAAAGCTGTCTCAGAGATTTCAGCTGGCTGTTTCCACTGTTAGGAACTTATTGAGGAAACGAAAGACCACAGGCACGGTTCAAGTTGAGGCTCGAAATGTCAGCCCAAGAAAAATCTCAGATTTTAACTTTAGGTGTTATTTTGTTGCTAAAGAGGAATGGTGAGGACAGAGTCAACCCACAGACAACACCAAAGACCTACAACATCCTCTTGCTGCAGATGGAGTCACTGTGCATCGTTCAACTCTTCAGTGCACTTTACACAAGGAGGTGCTGTATGTGAGAGTGATGCAGAGGAAGCCTTTTCTCCGCCCACAGCACCAACACAGCAGCTGGAGATATGCTATCTGGAACAAGGTGCTGTGGATCGATGAAACTACAGTTTAGTTATGTGAGCGTAACAAGAGGCAATATGCATGGAGTAAACAGAACACAGCATTCCAAGAGAAACACCTGCTTCCTACAGTAAAGCATGGTGGTGGTTCCATCATGCTGTGGGCTGTGTGGCCGGTGCAGGGACTGGGAATCTTGTTAAAGTTGAGGGATGTGTGAATTCCACTCACTATCAGCAGATTCTGGAGACCAATGTTCAGGAATCAGTGACACAGCTGAAGCTGCACCGGGGCCGGATCTAACAACAACACAGTGACCCGAAACGCTGCTCAGCATCTACTCAGGCATTCATGCAGAGGAACAAGTAGAACGTTCTGGAATGGCCATCCCAGTCCCCAGACCTGAATGTTGCTGAAACTCTGTGGTGTGAGTTGAGAAGAGCTGCCATGCTCAGAAGCATCAAACCTGACTCAACTAGAGAGGTTTTGTTAAGAAGAATGGTCCAACATGCCTTCAGCCACAATCCAGACCCTCACTGGAAGCTGCAGGCACTTTGAGTTGCATGTATTGTAGGATAAAGTGCTATACAAATAAAAGTTTACTGATTGATTGAGGAAGAGTTTAGTGGCTGTTATTTCTGCAAAAGGAGATTAGTTCATTTCTTTTTTGTGGAGCACGCTTCCTGTAAATCCTTGACAAAACTCAACCTGTAGTTTTGTGATGTTCAAAGGAAAATCTGACCCTGTACCCAGTTTGGATAGTAGGCACTTTAAAGTCGGGCATGAGAAAGGAAGGCAAACGGCCCTCTCTTGAATAAATCAAGGCTATAAAAACATCACTAAACAAATATTTGCTCCTAAATCAGCTGCAAACATTTCCGACGTCGTCAGTGAGGATAAATACCTGCTGGGAAGGAGCAGTTTTTCATGCTCTGAATCTAGTGATCTGCACAGCTGCAAGGCCTGAACACATACCAACTGTAAACACATAAAACATTCAGTCCTATAGGGTTCACCTGGCTTCTTCTCAGAGGCACGCCTCTGGAAAGCAACGTTAGACTGGAACTACTTTGTGGTTTCTCTCTTTTTCCCACCTTTCCTCCCTTCACTTTGCTTCCTGGTTGGCTCTACGTGTACGTGTACTTGTACTTGTACTCTTTACTTGTATTTTAGGATGGAGATAAGAGAAAGAGACAAGAGTGCCACTCATCAAAGCGTATCAAATTTAAAAGTAGAAAGCAAATAAGGCTGAGCGTATTTGGTGTTACATCAGCATCCTGGCTGTTTTTAGACGGTGTTTGGAGGCTTTACAGGCTCAGTTGTTTGACTAAATAAAGATTAGCTTCAACACAAGTGGCTGCAAAATTAATTCAGACACAAGGAGCTCTGTTCCATACAATTGCCTTTTGTTGCAGCATTATGCTCCAGACAGATAGCAGAAAAACACAGAATTGCATGTCAGAAAGCATTAGAGAATCATTTTTAAAGAGCACGGTATTAAATGTAGCATCTTCACTGGAGACGATGCTAAACTCACAGATGGAAATGTCACCAGCCCGGTGAGACTAACAGGATTTTCCTAAATCACCTAGCGTCTGTTGTGAGTGACACCGGGAACGAGGCTGAGCTGGAACGAATGGGCTTCGGGAAGAACGGATGGAAAATCTGTACATGTATCTGCACATATGTTGAGTCACTCATGGAGTGAATGTCATTCCTCGGAGGGAGAACATGAAGATGGTTCACTGGTAAATGATTTAATGATTCTCTCTCAAAGGCAAATCAGAACCATAAAAGTCTGGCACATTTTCCTGGAAAAGGAAACAACAGGTCATCTTTCTTTCATGACTTCTGCTTCTAGAGATGAAACAGCGTTGGATCCAGAATTCAGTACTGAACATTTCAGAACTCCATGAATTATACAAATCCTAACTGAGACAGAAACCTCTTCCCTGGCAGTCAAGAAGCAGGTCAGAATAAAATGTGCTGATCACCATCAACCATTCACAAGTGTTGTTGTTCACGTCTGCTGCCAACAGTTAAACTCAGATCGTATGTCGGGACGTGATGGACGTAAAGTAGGCTCGATGCTCTCTAATTTGAAAATGACTGGAAAGACTCGGACCGAGTGTTATAACATAAAGCTTATGTTATAAAGACTCAGTTCCAGCCACACCAAAACAGCCACTTTTGTGTTGGCTAAAGCCGATTGGCTGTGGCGGCCATCTTACATTGAGTTGACTCTTAATATTAATCAGATGTACGTCCATCGAAGTATTTCTGATCGTTTCATTCACATCTGTCCAGAGGTTTATGAGAACTAATGAATAGCAGTCCGGGCTTACGATACTGGTACGAAACGTTTAATCACACATTTGAAATGTGTAGAATTTGGCTACAGCACAGAGTTTTAGCTTAGCATTTTAGACGTGAAAAACCTGCAGCAAGTTTTGTGTTTAGTGTTGAAATGTGCACTTAAATGTTTTCCTGTTATCTGGAGGCAGTGGGGATGGAGGGTGGGCCGTCCCCAGGCCCCAGCCTTGACTAGCAAACGCTGAAATGTTGCCACCAAACGTCTTGTAGTTACTCGGATATCGATGCACTTCCTTCTTTATAACCATAGTTTTATTCAGCTCGTTTTTACACTGAATCCTCGTTGAGACAATTGTATTAAAGGAGGCGTGCTAATGTGCCATTTTTGTAGTTTTCTATCAGCAAAACTAATCTGACATTGTACCTGAGAAACTACTTTTAAAACTCCTATAAAGCACCACAATGCTGATGCTGTACTATAATGAATACCTAATCTTTTAACTTCCTCTGACGACAAAATACCCAAAAGTGTTAGCATCAAATGTATGTCCATGATGTATGCACAGTGGTGTGGATTTTATATAAAAAACACATCTGTGTTTCCACAAGAAGGTAAGCAGTCGTGTTAGGGAAGTGCTGGTGACAGCATCGGTGAGAGGTTGTTTTACTAAAGAACTGCTCACCTCTGCTCATAAAAGTTCAACAGAACAAACTTGGCTCAGACTTGTGTATTGTGCAGTTGGAGTTTAGTGAAATGCTTCCTTTGATTCTTTGTAAGGCAGCTCTTGAGAACGGTGCTGGAACGCTGCAGAAACGTCACACATGCAGGGCTCACACCAACGCTCAACCAACTGTGTTAAAGTAAAACAACATAACTTTTCATGTGAAGCATTTTCATTCTACATGAAAGGCTAACAGAGCAACACATGAGAATAACACCCGTCTTTAAACAGATTTGTTCCCAACCTTTCTGATAAATAAAAGAACACATTTAGTAAAATCACAGTGGCGTCATTTTAAAACCAGCAAAGAGCAGCTTCTCCTCTGGTTTTTTAAGCTACAAAAGCAGAAAAATACAATAACTTCTCTGCTGGGCAGCACCAAGTCAGTACTGGGCTCGACACACGGGAGGCCACATCGCCTCTCCTCCATTCATTTTCAATGAGACGTGCGCGACAACGCGATAATCGCGGGTCTCCCTCCTACCAAGCGAAACGCGAAAAACGTGCGTGTGAAATTTTGCGCTCGTGCACGTGTCGTGCACGGATGACCCAGCGACGCGATCCCAGAAAGTTGAAACATTTTCAATTTTTCATCGCTGTCGCTCGGACGAGGACCAATCAACGGAGGTTTCATTCACTGACCAATGAGCGGACAGGATGCTCCGTACACCTCCGAGCAAACATGGAGGAGAAGATGATTATTATTATGTTTTATAGTAAAATCAGAAGTAAGATTTCACATAACTCTAGCAGCACCTTGTGAAACATCATATCTACCACTTTATTAACTCTGAACCGCTTAAATAACCTTAATTCCCTCCAACCTGACACAGTCAATCAAAACAACGGAAGATTCCATTTCGCCATGGAACAGAACGCGTAGACGGCTTTGCCGCTGGCCAGCGCCTCCCGTGTGTCAGGTAATAAAAGCGACAGCGACAAATTTCGCTGATTGCGGTCGTTTGTCGCCTCCCGTGTGTCGAGCCCATAACAAGTAAAACCTGATGACAGCTAGGTACTAAAATAAACATTACACTTATAAATGATGCACACATAATGTGACTAACAGAAGCATGGCTGCAGCAGACACAAGCACTCCTGTCTGTTGGGTGGTGCGCCGCATTTTTCTAAGTACTTTATCCCAAATACACACACACACACACGCACACACACACAGTCAACTGTGAAAAGCTATCCAACCATTGAGACGCCAGTGAGTGACGACAAACTAGATCTCACTAAAAGGGATTTTTTCTGAATGAGAGTCGATGAAAAGTGTCTCTGCCAACGTTAATCCAGAGTCTCTTTCTGAGTCTTTCCAGCCACAGCGAGGTCCCGATTCTTTCATTTCAGCAACATAAAAAAGTCTGAGCAGAGATGACTTCCCCTCCATCACTGATTCTTCTGAGTTAGATTCCCTCAGAAGTTCTGCTGTTTCTAAAGGAAGCTGCTTTCAGAGATCCTCTTTGGGTTTTGAAACCTCCACACTCATGCCATGCTTCCATGAGTCCCACAAGCCTCGTTTCTCTGCTTTCCTTCCTTCACAGAAAACGGATTCCTTAAGAAAAACGACTACAAATAAGAAAGATGGGTGGAGAAACAAAACATCCTCCTGTCGCCTTCATCCTGACACAAACCCGAACCAACTGTGATTCCCTGAGTTCTCTAACAGTGACAGCAGCAGCACAAGCCCAGCCTGCCAGATAAACGCTTTATTCTTTTACACCCAGAGTGATAATTGCTGCAATTAAATTCCCCAAAATTGGACCAAATGCACTAAAATAAACAGATACTAAACTTTTAGGCTTTTAAATAAATAAATGAATCAAAGCAAAAACTGGCTCAAACCATCAGATTATAATAATCTAATCTGAAACACAAAGATCTATGGGTTGATGAATAAAGTGTGTGAGAGGGTTAGGGTTAGGGCCATTAGAGCAGGGATTGAAGCAAAACGTTCACATTGTTTACACGCAGCCTCTATTCGGGTTCTGATTAACCCGTTCACATCCACAGTGTTTAAAAGTGTGGGTGTTGAGATTTCTGTGAGGTAAACAGATGATAAGTATTAAAGTACTCTAGGGGGGTCGGGGGCATGCCCCCCTGCAAAAAAAAATATTATTGGACATTTTATATTCAAACGCATCAGTCTGGTGCATTATGGGGGAAAGTAGAGCTACGGGCTGGTAGCTATGTGTGATAAAGTATCCACACATGTTCATTATAATGATATATCTGAGTTAACAATGCTTTCCTGTCCTTCCTTCATCCATTATGAACACAGACTACAGCTGATGCCTCCATGCTGCTCAGCACCAGAACTGCACCAGACACCAAAAGAACCAATCAGCTGGCAGAGCTCCCTGGTGAACGTGTGAGCTACAGAACTTGCAAAACTACGTGACTCAATTTAAGGAACAAAGTAGAATCCAGCTGCTGTTGTTTATTTGTTGTTGTTGTTTACAGAAACTAAATACATCTGCAGGGCTTTAGGCCAGGGCAGAGTTTTATACCTCAGAGCAGCTTTAGATCATGACCTGTTATTACTAATATCATGTTATTAATAATATCATGTTATTACTAATATCATGTTATTAATAATATCATGTTATTAATAATATCATGTTATTACTAATATCATGTTATCACTAATATCATGTTATAACTAATATCATGTCATTAATAATATCATGTTATTAATAATATCATGTTATTACTAATATCATGTTATTACTAATATCATGTTATTAATAATATCATGTTATTACTAATATCATGTCATTAATAATATCATGTTATCACTAATATCATGTTATCACTAATATCATGTCATTAATAATATCATGTTATTAATAATATCATGTTATTACTAATATCATGTTATTAATAATATCA
>SSNQ01034240.1:285514-300728 GCA_006942095.1 Nothobranchius kuhntae
CTGTTGTTTATTTGTTGTTGTTGTTTACAGAAACTAAATACATCTGCAGGGCTTTAGGCCAGGGCAGAGTTTTATACCTCAGAGCAGCTTTAGATCATGACCTGTTATTACTAATATCATGTTATTACTAATATCATGTTATTACTAATATCATGTTATTAATAATATCATGTTATTACTAATATCATGTTATTACTAATATCATGTTATTAATAATATCATGTTATTAATAATATCATGTTATTACTAATATCATGTTATTAATAATATCATGTTATTACTAATATCATGTTATTAATAATATCATGTTATTACTAATATCATGTTATTAATAATATCATGTTATTACTAATATCATGTTATTAATAATATCATGTTATTACTAATATCATGTTATTAATAATATCATGTTATTACTAATATCATGTTATTAATAATATCATGTTATTACTAATATCATGTTATTAATAATATCATGTTATTACTAACATCATGTTCTTTACACCAGTCTGAATATTCTGTTATGTTCACAGACATCCAAACCTTAGAAATGAAATATAATCAATATTAAAATAAAATTATTAATATCATTTTTTTCATTAAGATTAGTTATCTGTTGTACTTATTTATATTTGATAGTAATATGATTAATAATATTTAATCTGGTCTTATCCCAAGCAAGCGCGAGAAGAGATCTTGACTGAACTTTTTTCTGATTATTCCAACTGACGGATTTCCGTCGCTGCGACGCAGAACTTTAATCCCTGCATTAGGGTCACCATGGCAACCACACATCTGTGTCTCTCACCCTATTTAATGTGCAGGGTTCTCATTTATCAAACATTACGTAGAATCCTTACTAAAACCGTACTTAAGCTCAGCAAAAAAATGTACTTATGCCAAGCAGGTGTGTGATCTATCAAACATGGAGTACACACAGCTGCACGCAGTCTCCGCTTCATAAATCAGAGACTAACGAGAATGTTTCTCAGCTGCATTTTAGTCACATCCCGCCCTCACCACGCCCACTTACTGCCATAGTCAATGCAAAGTGCCTTGTGGACCTCATGCATATACATAAGCCGGCTGATGCAGCATTTCGATCACGACCGTGATTCAAGGAGGCGCTATTTCACAGAAGCAGAAGTTGAGGTACCTGTGGGTGAGGTGGAGAAATGAAAGGAAGTGCTTTTGCAAAACAAAAAAGAGAAAATCCACGGAGTGGCACAGCGTTGCTGAAGCTGTCAATGCTGACTTCTTCAGAGAGATCTGTGGCGAACATAAAAAAATGGTCCAATCAGGATTCAATCCCAGACTCCCGGGTGAAAGTCACGCGTGCTATCCAGTCAGCCAATCGGAGATCTCCCCTGTACAAGTAGCCAGGACACATGATCAATCGGGTCAGAGTGACAGGACACACACTGTCACACACGCATGATGTTCTGTCTCAATCTGTCCCCCTGCTGATATTCTGTATTCTGCACTTCAGGCTGTGTGTGTGTGTGTGTGTGTGTGTGTGTGTGTGTGTGTGTGTGTGTGTACACGTGATAATGCTGCAGGATTTCATAACTGTATCTTCTCAGCAGCAGCACTGCATGCTCTCCATGTCCAGCATGTGTGTAAGCCAGGTCCTTAGTCAGCTTAAAGTTGGGCACATTATTCTGTTTTCTTTGATAAATCCCAAAGTTTGCGTGGAAAGTTGCTTACGCAGTTTTCCGACCCCGTTTTGTGCGTAAGCAAGCTTGATAAATGAGGCCCCTGCTGAAGCGTAACAGGAAATAACTACTGTGCAAAAAAATCTAGAAGTACTTTTGAGAAACAGTTCTCTAACTGTGATCTGCAGAAGGCGTTGACGATTGAGAGTTTTATTATATGGCCGCAGCAAAACATCCTTCACTTGCACTTTTGAGGAGTATCCGTCCTTTTTAGTTACCTCAAAACCTCATTTTCAAAGCTTAAGGTTATAAAACAGCTGTGACTGAAGTGTGTAAGGGACATTATGGGTAGTTCAGTGCATTCACAGGCTTCCAATTAGGAGTAAGGAAGAGTTAGCCATTTAGCTAAATCTGTTAGCTGAATGCTAATGATAATGCTTGTTTGGTCTGACACTAGGAAAGGCTGTGCTGATGAGGTTCATGTAGAATACGTGACACGCTGGTAGACCCTTCTAAACACATGCCCCGAAAGGCACATTTATTATGGATGGAAATGCTAAATACTGTAATATTCATTTTCCCACCACAGTTATTTCTGCCTGCCTCGGAGATCATCTACTTCTTGAAATGCACATAAAAAAGTGATCTACTTAAGAGACACGACACACTCCCTCCACACACACATCTGACAGGTTTCATGGTGCGAATGTCAGCCCCGTGTCAGAGGGAGATCCGCTTCCTCCTGCTAAGAGGATTGGTTGCCTAAAGACCAGCGACTGTGAAGGCTGCAAACGCCCTGATGAGGACTTCAGAGAGAAAAAGAGGGCTGAGGCTGTGGAGCTGGAAAGATGAAACAGGACCTAAACTGGACTTAGTACCTGAGCTAAAGTCTAAAGTCTGGATGTCGGCCGGTAAGCGTGCTGAGTGAAACCTTATCTGCATGCTAGGCCGTTGCCTTGATTCATCCACAGTGGAACGTTATCACTTTTTTCACACCAGCATGTGCAGAGTGTCCTCACCTCATTTTCATCTGAAAGGATGGCTGCAGAGGGGAGGAGGCTTCCCTAATCTTTCCTCTGGCAGTGACAGGATAATCGTGGCAAGACGTTCAGTTATTCTCACACAGTTTCCTGAGGTAATGTCAGTTTTTAGTGATTAGAAGAAAAGTGTCACTCTACATCCAAACAAAACTCAGATAACAGTTTCAAAATGGCCGTTGCTAGAAGACACACACACACCTGAGAGGAACTCACCTCTGAACACGACTGGAGCTACAGTCTGTCTTGTCGCGTGCAATAAAGACCTGCTGATCGTGTTTGTGTAGTTGGGTTACGATACATGTCCGTGCACCAATGACTGCCAGGCTCTCCATGGTACAGATGCATGTCAGCAAATTAGAGTTTTTCTCTCCACCAACTTGCCACTTCATGACCAAGCCATAGTGGTGCAGCACATGTCAAGGACCCACTGTCACCATGCTTCACTAAACACCAACAAACACAGTTCACCGCCACAGCTAAAGTATGAATACCACATCCCTGCAGTGGAAGTTTCACGTATGTTCCAAAGCCCTCATGACATATCAGCCCTCTACAGGTCTGCGGTGTTTTCAGTTGCCACCTTGTTTAAAATCCTCACAAAAGCATCCGTGTTATGGCCAAAGCCGTACATCATGGGCTTTACCCAGTAGGATGGAGAAACAAAGACATCCCGTTTGTTTCATCCAACTTCGTCGTGAAACTCTCGTGAACTTCATGACTTTCCTCCATCCTCTCATCTTCTTTGCTGAGGCGGGCTTTAGAAACAAGTTTCTCTTGCTAATCACTGAACAGGAGTCTCAGAAATGTCACAGGGCCTGATCCTGTCCAGATCTTTCCATGTACACAAGATACTTTCATACATCCATTTTCCTTATTCACAACAAAAGGATGCGACGCAAGTACAACGCTTTATGCCCTGGTGTCTCTCGGCAGAACAGCATTAGGCATCTAACGCAGCTTTCGGCACCACAGCTCAGTGTTTTCCCCATTTCCCCCATCAACCCACCTCTTCCATATGGTTGTATCCATCAGCTACCTAGCCATCAATCAGTCTTGGAATTACTTTCTTCTGTGTGCTTGCTAGGTGGAGCTCATAAAACATCAGAGACATTATTGTGCATTAGACAATAAAGATGTGCTGCAGGGGGAACCCATTAGCTCCTATACAGAGAGGTGGCATGAATAGAAATGTCTAGGGTGTTGTCTCACATGATCCATCTTGTTCTCCTGGGTAGACGTGCAACAGCGTTTGTGCTTTCGGTGACTGAGCACGTGCTACGATGAGACTTGACTTTTTGAGATTGTTTGCATGTGAAGGTATGTTCATTCATCCTCATCACTGGTATCCCTCTACGGCTAAGGTTTACTGGAATGACAGATTAAAGTACTTCAGAGAATTCTTTCCAGGGTTTGAAACATTTACCACCATTCTGGGATTTCTTAGCCGAGCTGGCGGTAGATGGTCCACAACTGCAGTCAATATGCCCCTGGGCTGTGGCTGTCAGCTCCGGTCGAGACACAGAACCCTGGTAAAAACACCGAAATACTAAACTGAAGCTTGCCTCACTGATCGGGTTATGCTGCACAGATGTTCAGTTCCGTTCCCTTTAGTTGTGCAGATGATCGTACTTTCCCCACTGAACACAGCCGAGTTATATTGTTGCTTCCCTTTGAGCTGATTTCACCAAACACTGAAGTGATTTCTGTGTGTTAGAAGGGTGGGGGTTGATTGATGATCACATTGTGAATAAAACAAGTCTAAACAGAGACAGACAAAAGCACTTTGTGATTTAAGTGTTCACCATTCACAGTTCACAGTGTTCTTACGTTACCTTGCATGCCCCAAATGCCATTCGTGGTGCTGCAAATGTTGGAAAAGGACGTTCGTCCTGAAAATGGTTCAAACATGTCTACCTTGCCTGGTGAGGAGATTTACTATCAGTCAACATCAAAGATAGATGAGAAATCTCCTTATATTAAACTTTAGGTTTAGATGGAAACAGGACATCCATCCAACACCTGATTTACGGCAGTTTTTGCTGCAGATTCATACTTCGCTAAGGAATAAACTCCTGTGACTTCTAATGTCTAAACTGCCTCGAACATAATCTTCAGAGAAATATTTAATAATTGAGGCTGTAATGATGGTGAGAAAACTCCTGCACAATGTCTAGTGTAATTACCAGCACCTTCCCTAGTGGGTTGCTGCAGGCTTGCAGACCTTTAGTGTTGTTAAACATTTATTTATGCAGGACAGTCAACCGAGCATGCATGCTCTTTCACAGCTACACTGACATTCATGCTGTCTTCTGGGAGCTGCCCAGAAACACTGCCGTGTCTGGTCACAGCACTGACTCTGCAACAGTTGCTTATTTGGCTTGGATGCCTGTCGTTCTAGAGATACCGTTGGTATTTCTTCCTCTTGGTTAATCTTCCTCATGGTTGCTGCCTGCATCTATTTACCTCAAGAGTCAACTTGTTGGTCCCATCTGTGTTCTGCAGCCTTTCCCAAATTTACATCTTTTGGGCTCTTTGAATCCTCGCTGTGTTTCTATTGGGATATAAACGAGCTGAATACTTGCTTCCCGATCAATAGCAGTTTTTTGCACAGTAACTGGATGCACATTTTTATTTATTGTTGCCATGCATCAGTCAGATGGTCTTGAATGAAAGACTGGATAAATTTAAATGTTAGTCATTTTAATCCAGTAACTACAATCCACAACTTTCTGATCATCTAATTACACTAAAGGATTGTTTGGTCTGGTGCATCACAACCACATCCTTCACAAAGTCTCTTGGTCTTTAATGTGAAAATGTTCAGTTTCATCAAAACCTACCAAGAATTGTGTTGGCTCTTCTATCAACACATCAAAGCAGATGTATTTGTTTGGCAGCATTTATCCAACACCTTATTTTCCACGGTGTGACCCCAGCATCTACCTTGCTTTGTCTCCCGGTCCTGCTGAAGGTGTACGTTCCATCACACCCTCATTGGTTTCCTAGAGCACCTGTGGTCAGTCATATGGGTCACTGGGCCTTCCAGGCTACAGACACCATTACTCATCATTAGAGCCCGTGGATGGTGCCCCAGTAACCCCTTACTGTGACTTTGATCTGTGACCAATCGCTTCACATCGGGCTCATTTGTCCCCCCCCCCCGGAGCTGACTTTTATTTCCTGACACTTAAATATGTCTGCAGGTGTTCTCATCCTAACTGGCACATGGAGTCATTATTGACATGCAGCACTTGTAAAAGAATGTGTTATTATAGGGAGCAGTCAGCATTTATACTTTCAACAATAATCAAGGAGTTACTGATGAAATACTTGTTTTCAAATGCAGTGTTTATTTATTTATTTTTGATAATGTGCTCCTGTTGTACCTCATTAGACAGCTACATTAGCATATTAGCACATAGGGAGCAGCTCTGAGAGGTACTTGGCATGCTGAAGTACAGATAATGAGCAGTTGACTAAATCGCTGGGAAAAAAAAGGTCCCTCTCCTGTTTGGACAGACTTACCGACCTGGACCATCTTCTAATTTAATACAAAAATGAATACATCATGATTTTGTTACAGCATTACTGTGCAGCAGATGATTAAACTGCTGTGTGTAATTGGCTGGTTGATCAGGCTACATTTAGATTATTTGTCCAATTTATGGTTTAACTTCATTAAAGTGGAAAGTTAAAACTGCAGCAAATCAACTTGTTAAACAAAATCTAAATCAAGAGCTTATTCAGGCGCTGGTGGCAAATGCTTCTGTTGTTAAAAACAAGTTGAGCAATGTGGAAAGTATAAATGATTAACATGAAAATGCAGCTGAACACACAAGCGCAGCACCTCTCTACCACCAGCTCAGTGAACCTGCATGGTGACAACGGCAACAAACTGGCCTTTGATCCCAAAAAGTGTG
The DNA here is from genome assembly GCA_006942095.1 of Nothobranchius kuhntae. Lineage (NCBI taxonomy): Eukaryota > Metazoa > Chordata > Actinopteri > Cyprinodontiformes > Nothobranchiidae > Nothobranchius > Nothobranchius kuhntae. The sequence goes on from SSNQ01034240.1 coordinate 292,130, forward strand.
AAAAATAAGAAGTGATGAAAAGTTTTGACAAAAGTACCAACATTTTTTTTTCACTTCAAACACAAATCATAAGAATTAGCTTTTAAAAGATGCTGCTCACAAAATGACTTGCTAGCATTGCTAATGCTAATTAAAACATGCTACCTATTGCTGTTAATTATGGGTGAAAAGCTCCCAGGGGCAGAAGTGTTGACGACGTCATAAAGCATCTTCAAAAGTAGTGATGCACCGATGTGAAATTTTTGGGCCGATACCGACATTAAGATCACTGTTATGGCCGATAACCGATATTTGCAGATACCGATATACTAAACAATTACACATCACCCCCTCACCCTCTGAGACTGGCAGACTAATGGAGACCAGATGGAAAAAATAACGGTTGTTCATACCGGCTCAGTTTTATTTATCAAACCGATACCGATATGTTCAAAAATGACTAACATCAGCCGATACCGATATTGATGCTGATATATTGTCCATCCCTCTTCAAAAGCAGATATTTATAATTTGTTCAAATCAAATGATTTCAACTACTGTAAGGTACCAAAGGTAAATTCAAGCTACCAAGCATACGTTTTGTTTGAAGTGTCTAAAAGCAACAAGTATCCACCGAGAACTCTACTCTGACACGTCTGTCCAGTGTCATCAGGAATAATCGCGATATGAGGTTTAAAAAGCAACTCGGACAAAAATAAGAGCTCTGCTTTGATGCCACACGCACAATCACGGTCACGAGCAGTGTTGGGAATGCTACTTTTAAACAACTATTTGTTACAGTTACTAATTACTTTAACAACAAAGTAACTCAGTTACTTTACTGAGTTACAAGATTATAAAAGTAACTAGAAAATAAATATTTTGTTACTTTTTCATAAGAATGTGCCAGAAAAACTGACTGATGACTAAACAGATTTGAAGATGATCAAATGCATGTACAACTGTTTATTATAAAACTGAAATGAATGGGCTCTGGACAGGAGGAAACAGGAAACGCGACACTGATCTAAGCTATCCAAACCTCCCGCTGTGATATGAAGCAAGACCCCAATCAACTAAAATGTATAGTTGCACATAGAAAACACCTGTAAACTCATGATCTACACCAGCACATCTGTAAAGAAAATCCTTTCAAATGACACTAGCAGAGGCACAAATCTGATCGAGGACTTAAATGTACTAAGTTGGGTCAGACCCAAACACAGAAGAGCTGAAGCTGGGTGGTAAAGACACACGGGTCGTCCTAGCAACGCCTGAGCCCCCATGACGTCCCCATAACAGTCAGTGTTACAGAGGGACTAAGACATGATCAGGGACGGGTTCCAGTTGGAAGATCTAGGAAGATCGTGACGATTGATTCATGAACTGACGTCTGAGCGGCGAACAAGGGAGCGGACCTTCAGGAAGTCCTGCTTTCACTCCAAGAAGGCTACGGCTGCAGACTCACAGACTGCAGCGCAGATCCACGCCTGCAGCAGTGAACCTGCGGGTCTCCAGGTCTGTGGGCGTACACTATTCATCACGTCTTCCTCGTTCTTTACTGGCTGTGATGTGCTTGGATGCAAACATCTGCCCCTCTGGCTCTCGCTTAGCTGATGCCGGCTTCAACACTCCTTGCTGCTGAGTTATAGTGGATAATAGTAATATTAGTAATTATCAGATTAATTGGTTCTGAAAAAACTAACTTCGTTAGTAACGCCATTATTTCCATCACTGGTTATGAGACACAGTCAAGCAAGAACATCAAGTGAGATAAATAATGACCCCTGAGCTGCCAGGAACTGGAGGTGAGCTCAGACACTCTTGTCCAGCTCCTCGTACTCTGGAGGAATAACAGGAATAAAATGCATGAACAGAAGCTAATCCAGCATGTGTGGCATTCATGTCAAATACATTCCTGGCTTCACCAGCTGCTGTTCTCCCAGGAAAGCTGTCACTTGGCATTTTGTCAGGTATTCAGGTAACAACTGCTACTGACACTTAACTTTTGGTATAAAATCAAGTCGCGCTGCACGGAGGTTGTGGTACCAGCTCCATGCTGGTGCAGCAGAGCAGCCATACACCTGCTCCATGGATTTACTAGATCAAACATGGATGCACAAGTCAGTTACGGGTGTGTGTGTGTGTGTGTGTGTGTGTGTGCGTGTGTGTGTGTGCGTGTGTGTGTGTGTGTGTGGCCCACTTTCGCGCTCGGCTACTCACCGGTGAAAGAGTGAAACAACCCCCCCCCGAGTGAGCAGAAGGCAGGTAAACCAATGGCAGTAAAGGTCACAACCCCGCCCCAGCAAACTTTTAATTAACAAATCAGCAGAAGGTGCCAGGAACCAGAGGCTACAACGGTATCACACAGTGAAGATGTTTCTTCCTTGGTACTTAGTGCTAATTGGGCACCATTTAACAGACCAGTGAATGGATGCTAATCATTAGCTAAAGCACCCAGTAGTTTTTCTCTCTGCTGTTCAGGTGTAGAAAACAAGCTGCTCCGTTAGAGCAGGTCAGTGATGCTTGATCTGCGTGGAAAATAGGGTTTTAAATGCCCAACGTTTGAATTCTCAGTGGCATTTATTTATTTGGCTTCTGTCCAAAGCAACTTCTAACTCAGGAAGTGAATGTGATGTTCACATGAACCCAACGTACAGGTGTTCGTTTTGTGAAGAGAAACTGGAGAATCTGCACAGATCCCAGGGTTTCCCTTAGATAGGCGTAGCCGTGGCGGTCCGCCACAGCTGAATTCCCACCGCCACGCCTACAAGATCCCAAGTTTTTTATTTATTTATTTATTTTTGCGCTGTTTCTCGAAGAAGCAGCGGGAACTACTATGTTGTCGCTTGTGATCGCAGCCGGCGGGCAGCAAGGAGGAGCAGGCAGGGCAAGGTGCAGTTACAGCATAAGTTACTGAGTTTAAAATTAGAAAGGTAGCAGTGGATATGAAGCTTTTTGGTTTACATGTTTCAGTAGCATTAAGATAAACAAGTGTTGACGATCTTGTCAGGTTTTCCTCCCCCCACCAGGCTAAGCATCACTTATTCATGTAAAATTTATTTATTTTTCATGTCTGACTTTAACCACATCTAATACTGTATTACGGCGTGAGCGCAACAGCGACAACTTAAGATCGATGTGTGAGCAGCTGAGAGGTCGGGTGTTTCATCTGAACCCTTAAAACCTCCAGCAGGCTACGCTGCACTATTGACGTGTTAGCGCGCGCGCTAACAACTTAGCAACGTGACATGTCTCGGAGAAAGCATAAAAACACGCTGGACGCTTCTTCTGAAGCGGGAAAATAACACTTCTTCTTAAGCAGAGCACGACGTCGCCTCGGCTCGTTCACGGCCGAGCCGGTACCGGACTGAGCTCGATAACATTGACCCAGCACAGCCACTGGGCCGTTGGAGCTGCCCCGTGACTGCCTGATGGAAAACCAGCGGGTTTCATCAGACTTGTAGTTTCTTGTTTTTGCTGGGGACCCCTGTATTTTACCGCTCCCTCCTGCAGTCTTCCCCTATTAACATTTAAAATGATTCTGTAAATCCGTGTATCAATAGAAACAATCTCTGCCTCTGCCAGCTGCAGTAAATGTAGTCTCCAAATAATAAATAAGAGGTGCATTCATCTGTGTATCTCCTTTGATCCGCATGAGTGATATTCTCAGCACCAGAACAGTGAAGGAAAGAAAGATTCCTGAGTTTGTTAGTAATTTTATTTATTAGGTGCACCTAATCTGTTCTATTTTTCTCTGAAATGAGATCAAATCAGTGCTTCTATGGGTTGTCTCCACTCTGCACTAGAAACATGTACTTTATTTAGAGACTTGTCATACTTTCTCCCCAAGGAGGGAAAAAGGCACTTCAGAGTTACCCTCCACAGGGAGGGCAGCTTTGCTCTGCAAAAAACACCTCAGACAGAAATGCACACAGACTTCAGACAGTACACAACATAAGTGTCCACTAGGTGGGGAGGTAGGGTTGGGACACTTCAGTGCATGCAGCCACGATAAGCAGCGCTCATCACCTCCGTTTGGACAGGGGAGGGAGATAATGGGTTAGAGGGCACAGTGACTCCTGGAGCGGTTCCACGGCCTTCGCCGGTCGCAGTCCCGCCCAGGCTGGGATAGGGAGAAACAGTTACCATGGTGACGGCAGCATTCCACGTTTCTTCTGGGGGGGGGGGGGGGGGGGGTTCACTTCAGCCTCACAGGCTCAAGGGCACCAGATCCAGATAAGAATTGTTTTGGGGCGAGACAGAGATAATTTCCTCTCTGTCTTAAAGTTCTGTTGGTCCTCAACCCCTCTGAATCATATAATGGCGTAAATAATCTATCCCAATTGATCCGTGCTGATCTGTCCACTCGCTCCTTGATCAAATCCACCTTCTGTGCCAGAGTCTGATATCTCAGCCAAAGTTCCAAGCTTACGACTCATCTCAACAATTATATGAGTTTGTGCTCGGGGATTGAGCCAATATTCCTCAAAAGCTCATTAATTTTCCGGTAAGCCAGATAACCGCTCAGGCCAAACAGCAGGAATCCCGACACCAAAACGACGGATATCCAGACGTCTTCAGAGTCCTCTACAGACAGTTGAGAGAGCTAGATCAGGTTCCACTGTTTCCAGGAGTCCATGATATACCCAGCTGGCTCTGTCCCAGAGGGGCATCCGGGAGCCCCTTCTCCCGTTCTCATCGCTGAAAAAACGTTGTCATTCGTGTTGAGACCAGCTGACCAGGTCCATGTTTAATCATTTCCAGTTTCCAGACAAAATGCAGAAGCGCCGTGCACACAAAGACAAAGAGCCTTGGGATGAAGAGGGGAGGAGGAGTAAAACGCGTCTGTACTCTCCAAGAGCCGGAAGCATTTGCAATCTTTTTAATACTTTTAATTGCTGAAAATAATGTAGTCACATCCCTGGTAGGCACAGTGAATGGGTGTGGCCAAATGTGCATTTTTATGTTATTTAGAAAATCAAACAGATACGGAGCTAAACGCTTTCCTGAGACCCGCTACGTCTGATTCATGATGTGTGTTTGATTACACTGTAATGTCGTAGGTGTGTTCTTGCTGTGTCGTTTCTCTAATAGTGGGCAGCAGTAGCTCAACAGGTTGAGCGGGTTGTCCAGTAATCGGAAGGTTGCAGGTTCGATCCCGGCTCCGGACAGAGAATTCTACTATTGTGCCCTTGGGCAAGACACTTAACCCACCTTGCCTGCTGGTGGTGGTCGGAGGGACCGGTGGCGCCTGTGCTCGGCAGCCTCGCCTCTGTCAGTGCACCCCAGGGCAGCTGTAGCTACATCGTAGCTCATCCCCACCAGTGTGTGTATGTGTGTGTGAATGGATGAATGATGCACTGTAGTGTAAAGCGCTGTGGAGTCCTTACTCTGAGAGGCGCTATACAAGTGCGGCTCATTTATCGTTTATCATTAATTCCATGATGTAGTTCTGTGTTTTAAAAAGAACTACAGCATGGAATTACACTGTAATGTTTAGGCATAGAAACCAACGGGATGTTCCAGTAATAATATTCATGCTGAGCAAAATGTGTTTTACTGACAAATAAAAAATCTATTGTAGGCAAACTCTTTTGGTTGTACATTATAAGCCAGTTCAATAAGAAACGTTTATCTCATTTCCAGCGGATCAGACCTTTGATCTTCTCTAGAAATTAGATTTAGACCAAGGTTCACCCAGCTGCCAGGCCTTTCCCTGGGTTAATAACTGGGAAAAATCATTCCCATTTTTATTTGTCCCATGACAAAGACTCCACCAGTCTGGGATGGAGCTAAAGGAGGTGGGATACGGAGAATAAAATCTAGTGCTGGAATTGCATTAGCTGCAACGAGGAGACCAGAAAATAAAGATAAAGCCTCTGTAGTTGCAGCGGCAGGGAGAGAGACACAAAGAGAACGGGTGAACAAATGGTCCAATAAGGGAAGCCAGAGGAGAAATAATGGGGTAGCAAAGGAAGGGAAGAAAGAAAAGGTGGAAACGGAGGTCATCAGGGGCAGATGGCATGAAAGGGTGCAGGCTACCAAACAGCACCAAGGAATAAAAATGAGGAAGAGAGGAAAGCAGATGTCTGATTCATCAGCTCATCCTTCTGCTGTGGCATTGAGCTGCACGAAGCCGGAGAGGCTGAGAGAAAGGAGTAAAGAAGACGTGGGGACATTAAGGTAAAGGATGGTACAAACCAAAGGAATGAAGACGGATGAAAAGACACAGAGCGAGTGAATGAATGCGGTACATCATCATTATGAGCTGCATGGAATGGCTACGGAAGAAGATCCCTGCTCCCAAAGGCTCGTGATGCCAGGAAAACCTCCAGCAAGCCAACGAAGAGTTAAATGAGGAAGACTCTGGCAAAAACATGCAACTCATTGTTTGTGTTTCTTTTTTTCTTACAACCCGTAGAGCAGCCCAGAGTTCTGCTGTGTGGGTTTTAAAGTGGGCCTCCTCGGCATGCCACCAGCGGAGCTGCCCGCTCTGCTTCACCAAGGGGTCTGCCCCTGGGGAGCCAATTAGGAATGTCCGCTGTATCGCTGACAGCTGCAGCCCTGAAAGCCTCCACGCTCCACATCGCTGATGCTGGAATACTGCAGAACTGGCTGGGAGGGCAGGAGATGGAACTGAGGGAGTCAGAGGGGAAGGGATCAATGGAGACAGCAGCCATCCTGAAAGCACCGAGACAGTGAGGGGACGTTCGAGACGAGGCCATTTCTGAGGCTGCCATGTGACCCCTGCTCGTGCGCTGACCGTCACTGGGCTTGGGCACGGGTTTGTTAACAGTCACTGACTGGCATGTGGTGCTGCAACAGAAGCTCGTGTGTTGGTTATGTCCTGCAAAAAGTCAGAGCAGCAGTCTGCGTTCATAAGAATCCTGATTTACCAGAAAAGTGAACGACCCTTTTGTTTCAAACAGCTTGTTTTTAACAGTAAAGTTTATGCAAACATATGAATTTCCAAGTTTATCTAAATCTTTTCAGACGAGCTTTTATTGTTCAGTCTGGAGAATCTGGTAAATGACAGGATAAACTTAAGCTGACTCGCTTTATTTTCAATATTTAGAATTTATTTTAAAACTAACATAAAGATTTCTACTTGTTTTTATTATTGATCTGAGCTGTAATCACAAGACTTTAAATTTACTCTCAGCAGTGTTTCAAATATAATTTAAATGTGTTAACTTTCTCTTGAGTTTGTATTTTGACTTTATTCTCAACATTTATATTCAAGCTCAACATTTGCACTCAATCTTTGAATATTTCTGTTTACTATAACAGCTGTTTATGTTTCTGTTAGGCAGGATGCAAATGAGCCTGTGCACCTAGGTAAAGTTGGAATTAGAATAAATTCAAACACACATGTGATGTACTGCAGTCTACCACTCCTTTAGCTCACACTTCAAAGCACCGCTAAACACAAAACCTTTTATAATTCAGGTTTGAAAGACGAGCAGAGATCACCAAGGTGAGGGAAGTGAAAAGCTGTGTGAACAACGTTCCTGCATGAAGACGTTTTTTAATTGGGGCCGTAGAGATAAAACTTATGATGCGGCGTCCCAGCAGGGGTGGATGTGGTGATTATTTATTCTCATATGCTGCTATTTACATACTGCAGCAAGAAAAAAGCAGAAATCCCTGCTTGCTTTCCTCCAGGTGTTCGCCCAGAACAACCTTGAAGCTTTGCAAAGAGTCGCTGCACCCGTCTGAGAACGAGTTACAGAGAAGCATTCCCGTACTTCTACTGCATAATTTCCTCTGATGGCATTTGTGTCAGAAATGAGGCTCATTGTTGGTCTGGGGAAGGCTTGCCCCTTATTTGTTCCATCTCCTCATGTAGATGAGGCTCTAGCTGCTTTCTGGGACTTTCTGACAGCCGTGTCTGGTCCTTGTGACAACGGCTGTGGATTCAGTCACACTAGCAGTGAACCGTGGGCTTGCTCGTGGGATGAGAAACTGTCTGTCTCACGTCACTGAAACAGACAACCATGTCAGCACACCTGCACGGTATGCAGCAGCAGAAAGTCAAATATTTGGTCCATGTTTGGGTTTTTAGCAGGAACTGATTCGTTTTCAGCAAATCTGATTTAAAAAGGCACCAATAGGTGAAAACGCTAAATGCTAATATCAGCGATAGTGCAACATCGTGCAGATAGGAAAGGTATGTTCAAAAGTAAAAACTATTACAGTGTTTGAATTAAAATGTAAATAATGTGTGTGACTCTTTTACACTTCAACACAACGCAGGTTCAGTACTCCCTCTAATTAGACTGAAGTTAGGACGCCATCTTGTTTCTGCATTTGGACTGTAGATGATTTAGATGTTGACTGTAGATGATTTAGATGTTGACTGTAGATGATTTAGATGTTGACTGTAGATGATTTAGATGTTGACTGTAGATGATTTAGACGTTGACTGTAGATGATTTAGATGTGGACTGTAGATGATTTAGATGTTGACTGTAGATGATTTAGATGTTGACTGTAGATGATTTAGATGTGGACTGTAGATGATTTAGACGTTGACTGTAGATGATTTAGATGTTGACTGTAGATGATTTAGACGTTGACTGTAGATGATTTAGATGTTGACTGTAGATGATTTAGA
>SSNQ01034240.1:332798-342798 GCA_006942095.1 Nothobranchius kuhntae
TGTGGGAGCGTCTGACTTTTACCTTCAGCTTGTCTCAGTTTAGTGTTTTAAATCTCAGAAACGCTCTTAAAGTGTGGGCAGAGTGCACGTCCATTTGAACTGGTTTGGTGTTCTTCCCTGCATCAGTGTGCACTTCCAAAGAAGTATGTTTATTAAACATCCAGCTAGTAATGATGGGTAGGACACATTTAGACCTTCTGCATGGAGACACATTCCATCATGGCTGAAACATCCCTTTAAGTCGCGCCTTCCTGTTAGAACAGATGCTGCTGATAGGCGAGTCTTACTCTGGATGTATTTTGCTAAATCTTATTAATCTTATTTCTTATTTAGAGGAAACTGTTGTAATAATCGACGCTGCCCTGATTTCTCTGTGTTGCTTTACTTTTTACTGGGTAAACACGGCTTTAAAGATGAAACTCTAATTTTAGGGTAGGTTTGGGGTGAATTTGTGCTTTTGTGTCGTGAGAGCGGAGACAGAGCAGAGACTAGCTGGAGTTTAGTTCACCGAAATCAGAATTTCAGAGTTGATGGACGAGGTGACGGCTGCCTCCTCCATGTGTCGTTCTTGGTTACACACTCTGCACACACTCTGCACACACTCTGCACACACTCTGCACACACTCTGCACACGCTCTGCACACACTCTGCACACACTCTGAACACACTCGCCGTCCGCAGCAGAGCAACGCTGAAGCTGAAGCAAAGAGAAACGGTTTGTTTTCCTGTGTCGTGTTTACGGATCCCTCTGTCTCATAAATATGATTGAAATAAAACAAAAGCTTTGCTTTTTATCTTCAGGTTGGTCCTTTTCCTAAAGTTCTTCCTGCACTTTTAATGGTGCAGCTCTGTGTGCAAAAGCAGTCCTGGTGGTCCACGCTGCACTGGTATGTTGTTTAGATGCTCTAAGTCTGTGAGATTGGTGTTCAGGACTTCCGGAGCTAACCCTAGCCCTACACATCTGGAACCAGACCTAAACTGGACAAACAAAGCTTCATTTATTCTGTTCAAAATGTTAAAAATCTTCTCTGGTGGTTGCAGAGGTTACTGATTTTTACAACATCAGGGTAGAAATGAAAGAGTAAAGGCTAGTCTGTGGTGACATTTCTTCATACATAGAGACCCAGACGCAGCAGAGAGACCACCAGAGGGTTTCAGGCCTGTAACAAGGCTTAATATCTGTAGAAGGTCAATGTGATGATGGACGCTTAGCTAACAGGCTAACATCTGCTACGTTACCGCTAATGCCAACATTTTAGCCTGCTGTCATTCCTGAAACGAGGTGTTTCATTTGGTTATGACTCAACAAGCACCATGACTACGGGTGTGTGTGTGTGTGTGTGTGTGTGTGTGTGTGTGTGTGTGTGTTTAAACACGATTCTACAGCTTACATGTCCTTTATGGCGTCAGTCTCTCTGCTCATCACATACCTGCTAATTTTATTTTCCATGTTTTGCAGATTTGTTTTTCTTTCTGCTTTTGCTCAAGCATGACGTTGGTGCCAGGGCAACAGAGAAGGAAACATATCTGACCAAATAGTAATCAGTCAAACAGCCTCATCTCCCTTCATCAACACCATGATGCTGCAGAGGCACCAGTCAGTTGTAGACGGGCCGTTTTAACCCATCGAGGAGAGTCAAAAGCAGGAAAACTGACCAGCATAAATATGGATAACACCTAACATCAGTTTACTCAATCAAAATATTACAAAATTATGATTTATAATCCTTAATCTGGGAAAGGAATTCATATACCTGTGGGAGGTGCATGGTCTCTAATGTTTTACAGTTAAAAAAGGAAGAGCAAACACACTTCATGAGAATTAAGAGGACAACAGCATCATCCCTCAACGAGCATCCTGGTTTTCCATCCATCCATCCATCCATCCATCCATCCATCCATCCATCCATCCATTTTCTGAACCCGCTTTGGGGGGGGGGGGGGGGGGGGGGGGGGCAATCAGGCGGGGTACACCCTGGGCAGAGAGCCAGTCCATCGCAGGGCAACACGGAGACACACAGGACAAACACACACACACCTAAGGACAATTTAGACAGACCAGTCAACCTAACAGTCATGTTTTTGGACGGTGGGAGGAAGCCGGAGAACCCGGAGAGAACCCACGCATGCACAGGGAGAACATGCTAACTCCATGCAGAAAGATCCCAGGCCGGGAAGTGAACCCAGGACCTTCTTGCTGCAAGGCAACAGCTCTAACCACTGCACCACTGCGCAGCCATCCTGAATTTCCTTTGAATTTAAAGCTGATTGAAAAGAACTGGGTGACGGGTGTGTTCACTCAGGCGTTGCATCACCTCAGTTGGCTTGTGAGAACCCAGGAAACCAATCACGATGGTGAGATGTTTCTGTTAATTGTTGCTTAATGTAGAATTTCAGCAGCCTAAATGTTCCAGAGTCTCTTCTGTTTTTTACAAAGCGTTCAGTCTTAAAATGCATTTGAGAATGAAAGCAGATGTTTACGTAATTATGAGGTACCAGTTGTGGACCAGAAGTCCAACATAAACCATCATCATGACTCAGTTATCAGCACTATGCATGTAGTACGCGTGATTTCTGACTGTGTTTATTCTGTAGACTGCTGCACGTTTCAACTCAAAACACAGTCAGCATCTATTTTATAGGATGGCAGCCAAAGTGTTGTATGGAAATTATGATGGCTTAAGGCATGTTTGGCAGAGGGATTTAAGCATGCGGTTGGATAGAGATTCATGGCAAACGATAATGTCCAATATGGGATGGTTTACCAGGGAAGCACGAGGAAAGCTGACACATTAGAAGATAATCCATAGATATTATTTTACACCGGTTCGTCTCTATAAAATGGGTTTAATGAAGAATAACCCTAACCCTGTAAGAGGCAGGAAGGTACTTTTATTCATTCTGTGTGGTCATGCTACGTTGTTCAGCCTTTTTGGGAAAACATACTGAATACAATGCAAGAGTGGTTGGGTATACCGCTCCCGGAAACCGCTCGACTTTGTTTACTAGGAGACATGTCGTGTCTACAACGGCAGGGGCCCTGGCTCTTACAGGCTTTACTCCAGCAGCTAGAGTCATACTGCGTAACTGGAAAAGTTTTGAGGCGCCTGTTTACAGGACTGGATAATAGCGATGACGGAGATTGCATCTTATGAATTAATAATTGCTAAAATGAGGGAAAAGACTCATATTTTGATACCTGGAATGAAAATTTGTTTTTTATTGGTAAAAAGATATAAAAGTTGTTGGACAGCATGTTATGAAATGATTATGAACTGTGGTTGTATGTAGTTTTGAGCTAGCCTGTGCTGTAAGGGGGGTGGGTTATTTCAGTATTTTGTTTTTGTTTGTGTGTAAAAATTCGGAAAACTTAAAAAAATAAAACTTAAATAACAAAAAACAGTTTTAATTGGCTGGATTATAGACTATTGCAATTATTCACACATTGATTAATATCATCTTACAGATTTAAACAAGCATGGTTTTAAAAAGAAAAGCAATCAACTCCACATCCATAAATAAAGTCCTTTAAACTTCATGCTGTCTGCATGAGGGAACCATTGTTTACATAGACACAGGCCAAGTAAACTCACTGGATGTGTGTACTTAGTAATTTCAGCAAAGAAAGGTAGTTTGGACCTTTTCTGAGAAGAATCTATAGCTGAATTGTTTTCATCCCAGTGTCACACACACACACACACACACACACACACTCTCTCACACTCTCACACACACACACTCTCTCACACACTCACACACACACACACACACACACACACACGCTGCCTAGCTTAAGAAAAGTGGCTATACCAAAAACAAAGATGACACATTTTAATGTTTTATGGGACAGCTTTAGCTTTGATTACAGCACACGTTCGCTGTGGCGTTGTCTCAATAAGCTTCTGTGTGGCAGTACGTGTCTCCATCCAGTGTTGCATTACTGTCTCACCAAGAGCGTGCATTGATGATGGTAGAGTCTGGCTGCTGCACAAAGCCTTCTCCAGCACATCCCAGAGATTCTCAGTGGCGTTAAGATCTGGTGGCCGACCCATGTGTGAGAATGATGCCTCATGCTCCCTGAACCCCGTCACTATCTGAGCCCGATGAATCCTGCCATTGTCCTCTTGGAATATGGCCGTTCCATCGGGGAAGATGGAATAACCTGCTCATTCAGGAAGTTCAGGTAGTCAGCTGACCTCATTCTTGGAGCACATGTTGCTGAACCTAGACCTGACCACCTGCAGCAACCCCAGATCATGGCACTGCCCCCACAGGCGTGTACAGTAGGCTCTAGGCATGATGGGAGCATCACTTCATCTGCCTCTCTCCTTACCCTGATGCACCCAGTGTTGGGAATGTTACTTTAAAAAATAGCTATAGTTACTGATTACTTTTTCAAAAAGTAACTCACAGAGTTACAAAATTATAAACGTAACTAATTACCAAGAAAACTAACTATTTTGTTACCTTTTTTCATTAAAGACTGCAAGAAAATTGGGTTCCCCTCTTAATTAAACTTAATTGACTGTAGGTGACTACAATAGTGAAGTATGAATGACTAGAACATAAAACATGTATCTCCAGTTGTCTTCTATAAAACTGAATAATTGAAGTAAATGTGCACTTAACAGGAGGAACTACAAAGAATAAACATTACAACAATCTAGTGTATTAAAATGTCACTGTGTGATATTTAATAAGACCTCAATAAGCAAATAGAAACACCTGTAAAGGTTCCTGAGCTTGAATGTAATTTTGTACAGTATTTAAATTTTTCCAGCTTCACATAATTGTGTGTTTTAGCAGCATTTCTGTTGCTGCTAATCTAGTAACGGTTAAATAAATAAATACAATCCTTTAAAATGACACCAGAAGAGGCACAAGCCTGATGGAGGACTTACATTTACTAACTTGGGTCAGACCCACCCACAGAAGAGCTGCAGCTGGGTGGTGAACACACACAGGAAGTTCTGATAACACCTGAGCTCCATGCCGTCTGAGACTGATGCATCAGTGTTACAGCGGGACTAAAGGCATGATCAGAAACAGGTTACAGCTGGATGATCTAGGAAGGTAGAAGATCAGGACGTCTGAGCGGTGGACAGGTGAGCGGACCTTCGGGACGTCCCGCTGTCACGCTAAGAAGGGCACGTGGACTATTCATCACGTCTTCCTCGTTCTTCACGGGTCGTGATGCGCGTGGATGAAAACATCTACCTCTTTAGCTCCTGATCAGCTGATGACAGCTTTAACGCCGCGCTGCTGAATTAGTAACGCACGCATTTCCTTATCTGTAACGAAAACAACATTATGATAAAAGAAGAAGGTAAATAATCAGATTACTCGTTATGTTGTTGTTATTCCCATCACTCTGGAACAGGGTCCATCTGGACTCATCAGACCAGGTTCTAATCATGTGTTGGACCGTTCTTGACCCAGTTTTAGTCAATTCTGCGTCTCCTTAGATGTTTTCTCTGCTTGCCAATGATCTGACCCTTCTTTTCATCGACCACCAGATGTGTTTAAGAGATGACATGCAACTCGCTGCACCAGTTGGAGGTAAATCAGCTGTTACTTGCTGCAGTAATGATCCAAAAGGAGGCTCGTACCTGTTTGCTTATTGAATCCAGGAGGCGACTTTGTGCATGACTCATGGTTCATCAAGTGTTTTGACATGTGGTAGAAATGGAAAGACCTGCTAGCTCTCACCTACACCATAGTTACACCCCAGGGTGACACAGTCATGAAAAGTATTTTTGTCAACAAATAAAAAACAACCATTTTGCTTTTTAAGATGTTCTGCTTCTCATCGAATGATACGACCCCGGGCCGTAACATCCAAGCTGAACTTCCATCCAGACTGCCCTCCAACATCATAACCTGTGCAGTTTGAGCTGGCCTGCATGTCGGATCCTTTAATGTGGAGTTTGCTGCTGTCTAACAAAGACCCTAAACACCTGCACGGAGGAGGTGGGGAGACGTCGTATAACAAACTAGTAAACAGGTTTAAGTTAAAGAGCAGGATCATTTATTATGTCCTGGATTTGAATCCATACGGAGGAAGTCGGTGTGAGATGTCGGCCACGTCGACACGTTCTATAACCTTTTCTAATTGTGTATCTTGATGAGTTCTGTTACACGTTTTATTATTTGTGGTGTCAAAACAAAAGATTACGCCAGCAGAGGCGATGCTTTTCTAGCGCTTTACGTGTTACAGCTCAGCGATGTGTGCACAGTGTTTGACTTCTTTGTTGAACTCGATGAGGGAAGTCGTTTGTGTGTTTTTCTTTTCTTGCTCACCCTCCTGTTTGTGGTGGTAGAGATAACTGGGGACATGCTCAGTCCTCTGGCCGCCATCAGCCTCCATCGCTGGCAGCCAGAACGCCCTGCTGTGCTTATCAAACGCCAAGATGACAGATTTAATTAAAGACCTTACACTCCTCATTCAGCCCAGGCCTGTGTCTGTTCTGGCTTCTGCACTGCGGGGGGGGGGGGGGGGGGGGGGGGGGGGGGGGGGGGGGGGGGGGGGGGGGGGGGTTACAGGAATCACTCTGTGACGGGGTTTTGATGAAGTCATTAGGCCTCCAGACTAATAATAGAAAATGGGTAGGGTGTTCTTTTGTTAACCAAGAGATAGGCACCACTGCTAGCATGTAACACAAGAGGATGAATGCTTATGGAAATGAGACAGGATCATGTAATGGAGGATCACTAATCTAAGATGACTGGAAGTACAGAGAGAACTGTAATATGAGAAAAGGCACACAGGATTAATGAGACACAAAACGACTCTGTAGAAATGTAATCAGGCTAGGAAATGGATCCCTGCTTCTCTGGGATTGGTTTGGGAGTGAGCTCCAGCTATAGGTCACACAAATGAATCAGTAAATACAGAAGTCAGAACCTAGCCTGTGGCACGGTGCTTCATCTTAATGCTTTTTCATGCTGCCCTTCCCTCTGCGGTGCAGTGGTGCAAGCATGGAGTCGGCTGGTTGTGCCAATAAGCTAGGGTCTGATTGCTAGGGAGTGCAGAGAGTGGAACCCACAGGGTCGGACACCGTCAGAGTTCACGTCCTCACACCGCTCCACCACAGCTGGAAGCCTGCTTTTTAAGCTACTTTACTGAAACAATCTGCTGAATTTCTATTGGCTGGAGAGCTTCTGTATAAACACCAACGCTACACCGTCTACAGAAATCTCATCACGCACTCTAGCCTGGCCCTTTCCACTCCGTCTCCCCTGGTTCAGCGGTTCATTCGCTGGCTCTGGCATGGTTTAGTTTCACTCCCTTGGCCGTGATTACAGTGCGTACATTTAAATAATTCAATTTGCAATGCCCTGCTACATAATCATATTCTTCCTTCCCTGCATGCTGATGCTTCAACTCCCTGTGGGCAAATTTTCTCCTCTGTCTCTCTCCATCAGTTTAAAAAAGTACCGCTTCATTAAAGGCACACAACTTTGATCTGATGGCAGTTACACTCTCGTCTTTTCTCCTTGCTTCTGTTAGCCAGGGCCAGTCTGGTGCAGGGCTCTCCCGTACGAGCTTCACCGTCAGGAGCTAGTAATCACAAACCACAAATAACAATAATAATAGTCATTATTATTTTATAGTAATAGATCCGTTATGATGTAAAACTTCATAAGTGTTCCAGATTAATATTAGCTTCAATACAACAAATAACTTACAGACAGAATAAGTTCAACAGGAAACCGTCGGCGCTAGACGACAGACCTCGATCCTTGTTTCATAAAAGTTTTCATCCCAAACGTTCGGACTGGTCTTCTTGTCTTTGGCCCATCTATAGAAACAACATGAACGTCTGAAGCAGCTGTGAGGACACCTGAAGTCACTCATGTGTCGCTGACAAGTTCTCATGACAATTGTATTTAGATTTCCTCCAGCCCCAAAGGTCAGTCGCTGAGACGAAGACACACGGTAAGCTCTCCGTGTGACATTCATCCCCTGCTGGGATTTGGTCTACCACATCACATCACGCTTCAGTCACAGGTGGTCTCTCTAGATGTTGGACAAAGACTAAGGCAGGACGGTGAGGTCCATGTGAGTAAACAGAAGGAAAGGGAGAAGTGAAGGAGAGAGAGAGGCAGGAAATATGGCAGTCAGATGGAGAACTGGCTCCCTGCTACTGTGCTGGCACAGCATCAACAAGCTGATGGCCAATTAGCAGTAAGTAGTGGGCAGGTGGGGGCCCATCAGTTTGAAATCTCACACAGTCAAATCCCCACTAGCCTTATTTGTTACATCCTTTGTTTCCCTCCGTTTCCCGTGTCCTTCTCCTACTCCAGTGACCACCCACTCCCTAACACATCTCTCCCAGGGTGCAGTCCCTCCTTCGGGCCTGCAGAAGCCAGATGGCATTCACAGTTATGTCAGTGCATGAGTGTGTACGTTAGCGTGGGTTTGGTGCCTCTAGACAACAAGCCACCGGCCAACCAGAACTGTGGGGCGTCGCTTAAGCTGTTGGCACTGAGTGGGCCATGCTGGGGCATGCCAAGTATTTCATTCATACACTCAAGCACACGCTGCTCACATCACGTCTCATCCTCCAGCGTTTGAACTCGGCCTGCAGGGATGTTCAGTGCTCTCTTGAAGAGACTGCAGGACAAGTCAGGAAGTGGTCACAAGGGACGTATTTTTTATGGTTAGCTATACAAGACACGCTGTCCTCCAAGATGAGACTCTGCTCCCTAGCTGTGGGATCAAAGCACGTAGGCAGCTTTTCCGTAGGGTTAGCTGAGAACACGCGTCATTGACAACAAACACGTTACATTTGTCCTTCCCTCCTAAGAGTCCTTTCACACACGCTGCTGTAGTTAATGTTTTACATGCAACTGTCCACCGCTCCATGACTTGTGGACAGCCTGCAGCAGAGCACCTGCAGCATTTTCAATTCATTATGCCATAAGGGACTCATTTAATTGTGTTTAATCTGACTTTTGTATTAGGTGTATAGTGTGGAAATGGCTTCAGGCAGCAGGGCCTATCGGCAGTGAATACATGATCAGACACGGGAACAGAAAATCCAGAGAGGAGCCCAAAAACTAGACCTTTCCATAGGTGCTGCAGGGCGCCACTGGAGCTTCTGCCTGAGATGTGATGTTTGTTATAATCTTATGTGAGTCTAAATGTCTCAGTTTTATAGAGAAGTAAGAACTGAATAAATGCCAAATCTGTTGCCAGCAGCTCACAAGAGTCAACATGGTAACCGCTCTAAGTCGACTGAGGGAAAACTAGAAGTCAGCAGTTCATAACGTTTGAGCAGCAGAAGGCTTCTCAGGGTTCTGCAACCCCCCAAAGCACTTCACAACACAGTCATTCACCCATTCACACAGTGGTGGGGATGAACTACGATGTAGCCAAAGCTGCCCTGGGGCGCACTGACAGAGGCAAACACAGGCACCACCGCTCCCTGAAACCACCACAAGCAGGCAAGGCAGAATGTGCCTTGCCCAAGGACAGCAGCATTCTCTAGTGTGACTACTGGACAACCCGCTCTACCTCCTCAGCTATTGTCCATCCGTCCATCCTTGGTCGCTTTTCCGGGGCGAGGTCGTGGGGCAGCAGCCTAAGCCGAGATGACTAGACTTCCCTCCCCCCAGCTGCTTGGGCCAGCTCCTCCGGAGCAATCCCAAGGTGGTACCGGGCCAGCCGAGAGGCATAGTCCCTCCAGCGTGTCCTGGGTCTCCCTTTAGGTATTTTTCCGGCTGGGCGTGCCCAGAAAACCTCACCAGGGAGGCCCCCAGGACGCATCCTAATCAGGTGCTCAAGCCACCTCAATTAGCTCCTCTCGATGTGGGGAAGCAGCGGGTCTACTCTGAGCCCCTCTCAGATGACCGAGCTTCTCACCCTATCTCTAAGGGAGACCCCAGCCACCCTGCAGAGAAAACGCTTGTATCAATGATCTCGTTCTTTCGGTCACTACCCAAAGCTCATGACCACTCCTCCACTTGGGGCCGGACCTCGTCCCTGACCCGGATG
>SSNQ01034240.1:347130-357134 GCA_006942095.1 Nothobranchius kuhntae
CTCCCTGAACCGTCTACAGGTGGTTCAGAACGCCTGTGCTCGGCTTCTGACCAAGTCCTCCAAACACACCCACATCACCCCGCTTCTCCTCCAGCTTCACTGGCTGCCAGTCAACTTCAGGGTTCATTTCAAGATCCTGGTTCTGGTCTATAGGGCCTTACATGGACAAGCACCATCTTACATTGGTGATCTTCTTAGTCCCTACACCCCCAGCAGGTCCCTGAGGTCCAGTGACCAAAACCTACTGGTTGTGCAGCACCAGGCTAAAGGTCAAAGGTGACAGATCATCTGCTGCTGTGGCCCCCAGACTCTGGACCTCTCTCCCCCTGAGCCTGAGATCAGTGGACTCAGTGGTCTCCTTTACATTTGTTGTTTTTGTGAAGCGCCTCGTGATTTTTATCTTGAGAGGCGCTATAGAAATGATACCTTCTTCTTCTTCTTCTTCTTCTTCTTCTTCTTCTTCTTCTTCTTCTTCTTCTTCTTCTTCTTCCATAGTTTAAGCACTAGTTTATTGGAGAGTTGTGTAAGGTCTAAAGTAATATATAGCTGCCTTCCAACTGGTGCATGAGGACTGGTATCCAGAATGTTTTAGTTGTTTCTCTGCTCCGACACACTAGATTCAGTGGTTAAATCACCTGTACAGCAGCTCAAGATCTGCAGAACCTGGTAATCACCTGCTGATTACAATCAGGTGTGTTGCAGCAGGGAAACATCTAAAACATGCTGGATAGTGGGCCTCCAGAACCAGGATCAGGCACCCCTGCTATAGATGTCCCAGATTCTTGTTGTGACTTTCTTGAGATAAAATGTGTTGGATTGATTTTTTATGTTCAAACTTCAGCAACAAGAAAGCAATATTCTACTATTGACACAAGGAATAAAAACCTTGTAACAAACTCAGATGTGAGAAACTCGACTGCAAATGCAGCTCACGAGTTGTCGCCAGCAGTTCGACACCAACTTAGACCTGAATTTGTAAATTCTTTAAATCTGGATTCGCAGCAGAAATGTTAAGGTTTTCAAAAAGTTTGAAAAGTGAGGAAAAATGTAAATAGCAAAGAAACAAAATACAAATAAAACATTGAACACGAAAAATTGAAACAGTTCTAAAAGATGAAATTGCAGAAAAGTTGAAAAAAAGTCTGAATTAAGGAAAGTAAAATGTAACAAAAAGAAAAAAGTAATAAAAGAAAACATTAAAAAAAGAAGAAATAAGCAGGACAAAGATACAATGTTAATAGTAAAAACAACTTAAATGTCTTACTACAGTATTTCACTGAGTACTCATTAAAATACTATGTGTAATTTAAGTTGAAATGTTAAGACAAACGTTGCCTATAGAGGATCGTATTAATTACTGACAGGTTCACGTGCATCAATGCAGTAATGCAACGTTCCCATCAGAAATGTGTTTAAATTGTGAACATAAAAAGTTTCCTGTTTTAACCAACTGTTTTTACAGTGTATGTCTTCATCAAATAACAAAGTTAGTCTAATTAACCTTCATTGTTTCTCTTATATTCCTGATCTTTCTATTAGTTTTCAGGAGGAGGGTCACGTTTGCGAGTAGGAGAGAATCGTATCATTTCTTATGCTTGCTTCATTAACACTGGTTGGTATTTCTAAAGAGCAAAGCTTTATTGGAACTGTTCAGATCGATCAGATCAATATGTGTACAGTAACTAGGTGGGTGATGAGGTCGGTTGTTCCCCAGCGGTGAGAACTCAACGCCTCTTTCTCTGGAGGTATGACCTACTTCCTTGACTGACGATGTTCATGATTATTTACGTGCAGCTGGTGCGTTTGTAATGTTTGCTCTCGTCTCGTTACCGTCGCCGTCTAACTGCAGCAGCGTGTTTGTGTTTGAAGGTGAGTGTGTGTGTGTGTGTGTGTGTGTGTGTATGTGTGTGTAGGCTGGATTCTGCTCTGCATAATGCTGACGGTTCCAAACAAAACTGTCACACACACACACACACACACACACACACACACACGCACGCACGCACACACACACACACACACACACACACACACACGCGCGCACACACACACACACACACACACACACACACACACACACACACTCCACAGTTGTATTTTCTATCCTTATCAACACTGAGCTCAGTGACTGAGGGGTATGTGTTTACATTCTGAGTGACTTTGTCTAATCTATGGAAAATAAGCTGCTTCAACAGGAACGATTTAATTAGCGAGAACAACACGAGCCCACGGTCTATCATCTTCTACACCAGCAGGTCACAATGCTGCTTAGAGCTGCTTCTCTAACAGCTTTTTCAACAGAATTCATAAACACAGTTTGAAACACCATTTATAAACTTCATCAGCTCTTTTCCTATCACGGACTTAGGAGACGATTACAGTGCTGTTCAGTAGCACCAACCAGGGATCAGTAAACTGCATTCAGAAACACGACAGTTGTTTAAAATGAAATTCGTAAAGAAGGGTTTCTTAAGATTCCTGCAGGAATTAAAAGACAAAGCTGGTAATCTGAGTTCAACAATGTGCCTCTGTAACCATAGTAACGTTGTGGCTGAACACATGAGAAGGCTACACCCCCGACTAGCAAGCACCAGCACGAGTGGTCCGGTACGGATTCAGCCCAGGAGGTGGAGTGGGTGCAGCCACAACCGCAGCGAAGGAAAAATGTCTTCACTTCCTGGAAATTCAAGCAATTTTTGAAAAATCCTCCATGAAAC
The DNA here is from genome assembly GCA_006942095.1 of Nothobranchius kuhntae. Lineage (NCBI taxonomy): Eukaryota > Metazoa > Chordata > Actinopteri > Cyprinodontiformes > Nothobranchiidae > Nothobranchius > Nothobranchius kuhntae. Next base: position 349,848 of record SSNQ01034240.1, read on the forward strand.
TTCTTACTTTTGTTTACAGTCAACATGATTATTGTTGACCAGAAATAATTGGTATCATCAATGCAACCAAAATGCTACAAGTTCCCATTCACTCCATTTTTTAAGCTAGGCAAAAGCAAACGGAGTGCTGTCGGGTCAGGAGAATCACTGCGCTGGTTACAAAATGCTTTTTCTCACTTATCTAACCCTGGGGACGGCGATAACAGACACATCTTCACTTTTGGGGTGGAATATCCCTTTAAAGTCAGTTATTTTTGTAGACTGCATCTTCTAGAAAGACACGGTTTATGACAAAACTATTTTACTTTCTTAGTGCTTTATTTACCAGAGCCTGTATGGTGTTAAAGACTGCAGTGCTGTGTTATGTCCAACCACTTTGTCACTTTATTACAGAAACACACTTTGATAAATAAAAGAATGAAAGTTGTATTTTCCCAGTCGGTTCCTACCGTTTAGCATAAACACGCCCTCTGTTTTCCAGTGGGAGTAGCCACCAACGCACGAGGTGATATTTAATAGACTTAAATGCTGATTTTTTGGGGGGGAAGTGTTCCAAGTATTTAGAGTACAGTACCAGGATTAAGTAAAGTAGCAGGAATATGTTACAAAATACATTTTAAAGCAGGTATTCAGTATTCTGTAACTAAGTACATTGTAGCGTCCAGAAAGGGTCAGTTTTCATCCACACTCTGACCTCTTCAGTATCCGGTCGTATGGAGACGTGAGTCTGAAGTGGAACCTTTAACCTGAACAAAGATACTGGTGCCTGGCCAAGGTCCCTCTCAAGTTTCCTCTCATCTTCATCTGCTTTGCTTCACAGAACAAGAAGAATGAACTTTTATAATAATGAACAATATGGTTAAATAATAACAATGTTTTGATTAATCTGTGCTTAAATTACTGAGGTTGACATGGATTATTATGTTACGATCAGTAAAGTTGGATTAACAAGTGAATCACTATCTACTGACAGTCAGACACGTGACAATGGCAAGGCTGAACTAAAATCATGACACATTGCTTTCTGTTCTACAAATCAGAACTCCTGTGCCTGATGTAAGGTGTAGTTTCTGAGGTTTGTTGGCAAAACCCCTTTACACGTACAATTCTGATTGGCCATGTAATGAGAATACGGCCATCATTAAAACAGAACTCGCTTCCTGAGTGAGGCAGTTGAGCTGAACTCTGACTGGCCATCGGAGGAAAACGCTTCTCCCACCACATCTTTTGACCAGCTGTCAAAACCTGTTGCACACTTCAGCTGACACAGCAAACGGTTCCTTCAGAACCAAGCCGAAACAACTTCAACTCCTATAGAGTCCGTTCGAGATGCAAAACAAGTCCACCTGTTGTGACCTGGAGACGACTCTGGACTGACCTGGTCATACTTCGGTTTTTTCTACAAACTTCGGTACCTTGGGGTCCACGGACTCCTAACATCTCGGATCCAAAAGAGAGTCTCCGATAAGGGTACGTAGACATGACAGATTGCGTCTGATGCTGTTATTAGAATCAACTTTCTAGTTTAACGCAGACCGAATTCACTCCCACTCACAACTCAGTTTCTATCAGATACAAGGTTCTGATAAACATGCCACACCGTTCCATCATCATCACATTCCATCCACTTAAGTTCATCCATCACATTCGTCTTATTTATGACTTGTCTTGTTTTTAATTAGTTTGAAATACATTTCTTACCTTTTATAAACTTGACTCTGTCTGAATTAATACGACGTGTCTTACGATCCCTGAATAAACAAAGACTCCCTAATTCTGCTGGTTAAACCCCTGGAGACCAATCAGGTTGAATTTCCGTATTTATATAGAAATTCACATCTTATTGGTCAAATGTAGCGTATTGAGCTTAAAAAGCACCCAAAATACATACGTATGCTAACCCTACAGCATTTACAAAGTATTCTCGCCCACACTGCCAACCACAAACACCACCAACTAACCCCAACCACAGTACGGTTTAAGAAAGACACGTCTCTGAGGGTTAGGGTTAGGAGTGTGCCTGATGTTTAATGTCCCATTGCATTCTGGGATATTTTGTTTCAGAAAGATGTGTACTCTCATTTCTAAAACATATAACATATGTATAAAACGTGATCTCAGGAGCCTGATGAAACAGTTGCCTGTGGGCTTAGAGACTGGCAGGTGTGCTCTACAGAAAACTCAGAGTGTGGCAGAGGGAGGATCAAACATTTATTGGAGATGTTGTTGTAAGTGATGGATGACAGGGCTCAGCATCGGCTCTCTGGCTGTGGAAGAGCAACGCTGTTTTTAGACTAACCAGAAAAGAGCGGTTTGGCGCCAACACCCTTTAAGTCATTCACTCATTCTGTGTCTAAAACATGAACTCTTGACAGAACCGTCGACAATGTCACGTTTTATTGTGTTCAGTCGTCTCTTTAAAGCATGCTGTGGCTTTAAAAGGGACACCGAGCTCCTGACAGGGGTGGTGATGTCACAGGGCATCAGAGAAACTAATCACCAGATAAATGGTGCTAATTCACTTTCTGATTTCTGACTGAAACAAGGCCGAATATTTTGACCCCTGTAATAGAGAATTACCCAGAATTTAATTAAGACACTAATGTCCTTCAGGAAACTGCTCCTTCAATTCTCCACCGCCAAAGAAATGGTTTTAATTTCATCCAGCTGGGGTCAGAAGTTATCTAAAGCATAGGGGGTGACTGATTAAACATCGTTGGAAAAGGTAATCACTCCGTTTTTCTGCCCCTTAAGCAGCATTCACGAGGTGTGGCGAGCACCCAGCGGGACAGTCTGATGACACAGGACTGACTCACGGTGATGAGTGAGAGAAGCAAAAAGGAGGAGAGACATTTTTCTTTGTCACTTTGTTTCTGGGCTTCATATTTCACTGCCTCCCGGCATGTTGGAGATCTAAGAGCCTACCTTTCCCCTGGCTCCCTCGCCCACCCATTACACGTCTAATCACGTCCGTCTGCATCGTCCCCCCACAAATCTTGTGGTGTTCTTGGCCAGCCTCCTCAACACGCACTGCTTTAAATTTGCTCCATCATTATGGCGATAAATTAGACTCGTGGAATGAAAAGGCAGCCTGCAGAACTGTTAAGAAGTGTTATTATGAATGTCACCATCCATTCAGAGAGGTCACATTTAGAGAGAAACACATCATGGAAGGCGATGCCTTATATCAGGACAAATGTGTTTTTAGTCTCACTTTTTTCTTTGTTGTGCGTTTTAAATTCAGCGTTTATTAGTTTTACCATTTTGATTCTGCATTTAATCTGATTAAGACCGGGTCGATAAACAGAAACGGGTCCATCTCTCTCCTCTGCGGCCCGTCTACCTCCTCTGTCTGTCCGGGTCATTCTTTGGACACTCTCTGTAAAATTGGTAGCAAGTGAAAGACTGCAGGTAGTAATAACCAGCCGCAGCACTCAGCCACAACAATCCCACAAATACGGGAGGAGGGCGGCTCAGGAAGACCTCCGCACAGCATCCTGTTTCTCCACGGCTCTTTCAAACACACATGCAACCACATCCAGCTGCACTCGTGTTGGCACACGCATTTAACAGAAGCCAAAGTTTCACACACACACGCACACACACACACACACACACACACACACACACACCAACGGAGATGCACACTGAGCTTTTTTCTCTGAGGAATTCAATCTGCAGCAATCATGCATGACCCCTCTGCCATCAAACAGAAGGAGCTCTTTTTAGTGTGACTCCATCTTTGAAGGTTCAACACTACAAAGCCAACGACTTGTGGGTAAAGAGGGCGATGTGGGGAGCTGGTAGGAAAAGAGGTAGAGAAGGTAGGAGTCATAGTGGGTAAACGGCGTCTGCCTGAGCACACGAACAGCCCCGTAACCTTCAGAGGCTCCAGTGCAAGGGGGTGTGGCAGTCTGGTAGAACATTGTCACACAGTAGGCATGTTTCCATCAGCACACCTCCAGGGTAGTTCCTGGGACGGGGAACTTGACCAGAAGATAGGATGTCCCAGTCCTCTCAGCTCTCCATTCAAACGCAGCCCTTTCAGAAGTCAGCATATCACGACCGCTGTGGCAGTGAGAGACGTCACCGATCAGCCCCAAAAAGCCCAAAGTAACATTAATAATATTAAAAGCATTTATTTTATAGAAATATATCATAATTTAATCCATTCAGAGGACGCGAGCGGCTCTGAGTCTTGTGTTAAGGCTGTGGGGGAATTTCACGAGATTTTCGGTGTCGGGGGTTAGATTTTAAATATCATCAGTGCTTATGTTCTTTTGCTTCCAGTCTGCTTCACCAGCTACTCTAATGTTGTTGCTGCCATTGTTTTGGGCATCTGCTGAGCTACAACCAATCAGCGTGAGTTAAGCGAAGGGTCCCGCTCAGCTACTCCAGAGCCGGCATCAGAAGGTTCCTGAAAACGGCCGTTCGGACGGCCGGGTCAGGTGGAGACACGCGCATGTCGGGAGGTTCCTGTAAATCCACCCTGAGGTTCTTGTCGTGGAAACGTGCCTGTTTCTCTCCCTGAGAACATCAGGGAGGTAAAACCTCTGGAGGTGGCAGCTGTGGGTTATTAGAGTCGCTCAAGTAGCAGCATGAGTCTTTGCAGCTCCTCTGTGCTCTTTTTCTAACAAAAACTTCACAAGTTGTTTTCTGATCATTTCCAGCAAACGGAAAAGGACATAAACAATATGATCAATAGGAAAAACCAAGACCTAGTTCACAGTGAAGGCTTAAATGTCTAGTCTCTTTTGCTGGAACGGCTTCGTCCAGCAACACGGGGGAAGAACGTGCGTGAGAATCATCTTCAGAGTCCATGAAGGTTTTACAGGAATCCACCTGCTGGCTGAGGTAAGATTAAGCAAACAGCCAGCATTATTACTGAAGAACTGATCACGAGGACAAGACTTTGGTGTGACGAGTATGTGCTCTGAACGATTCTCGGCTACTACACCAAACTTGTTGCCTGCCACCTGACTCGGTTACTGTCTGGTAGAGACACTGAAGTTCGTCTGAGTCATTTCCAGAGGATGATGACTTTTGCTTCCCAACTAAAAGATGTATGCACATGAGACAAGATTCATCACCCTTTCACCTTCTGTCGGTGGGACACGAGAGGGATCTAGAGCTGGTTTCTTTGTAGCTGGTGTTCAGCAGTCCAGAGCGACACAGCTCTACTCTTGTACTGAGTGTGTATTTTAGGACAATTGTTGGCTTAATCCAATCTTTAAAAGCAGCTTCTGTTCCACAGAGAAACTCAGTTTTACTCTCCAACATTTTTCATCCACCGTAACGATCCATCCTTTAGACACAACCACAAATCCAACCAAAGTCATTAAAACACTGTCCTCCAGCTGAGTAATGCAACAGCCGGCCCACCTGCCTAATACATCAGCTGCACTTGTACTACGTTAGCAGTAGTTTTTCATGTCTATTGGGCCAAAATAGAAACAAAATTCCAGTCTTGTCGTGACTCCTGCTAGCCAAATATTAGCTGCCAAGCATGGAAATGGCAAACCTTTTATCAGCTCAACGTGTGAGGAGAGGAGGACATCAGGAATGGAGCTGAGCTGAGAGAGCCTAGGGAAGGCAATCCGAGTCAGAAGATGAGAAAAAAGAAAAGGTTGGAGATGAAGCACAATAAAGACAGTGCTGACTATAACGTTTCCTCCCTTACTTTCATCCCGTCTCCCCCGCTGACTAAATGAGAAGAAAAGAGCAGGAAGGAACGAGAGAACATGCATGACCAAGCATGAAATGTATGCAGTGGGTATTGGGTTTGGGAAATGACCAACTGAGCAGAGTGTTTGACGTCCAACGAAGGATAATCATGATCACTGCCATCACAGCCATAGGGTGCCAAGCCAGTATGAGGGAGGCTTGATGAGGTTTAACTGATGCACAGCAGGATGGTGATCACATGGGTAATCAGACTAATGGGGTGTCTGGGCTCGTGCTGCCAGGCCAAAGTAACCGCTTACAAAATACACAAAAACAAGGTTCGTGTCACGGCGTACCTCCTCTTCTTCACCACACGCCGAACAGGACAAGAGTTATGGAGACACCAAACCCCTTCTGCTCTTCGTGGTCATGTGTTGTAAAAGGTTAAAAAGCTAAGCTTGCAATACCTGTCAGAAGTGAACCATCAAGGAAGCGTTTAACCTCCTGCCATAAACACTTAGACAATCTTCATAAGTATGAAAGTAAACACATATGTAAAAAGTATGTTTATGTAAATACATCAAGGGCGTCAGTTTGTTTTCAGAATTGCTGGGGACAATAAAGTAGGCTAGCACAGGTGTCGGCAACCCGCGGCTCTTCCATCCATCTGATGCGGCTCTCTGTGCTTGTAAAATAATGAATGGATATTTCAATAAATGCTTTATATTTTACTGCATTAATTTTACATCTGTAAGCTAATTCTAAATGTAAAGATTGTCTGCGTAAACCTGAACAGGTCCAACCCGGTCTTACTGTGAGACCGGGTTGACGCGTCACTCTTGTGTGTAATCATAGGCGCTTCCTGAGCTGAAGAGGATGTGAGATTCTGGGACTCTCCTCAGACGGCTCCTGGATGTGTCGCCTCATTGGAGACAGGAACAAGCGCTATTCAGCCAAAGTTTCATAATCAGGGAACATTTTCTAAGTGACAAGTCTCTCTGAGAGACCGGGTTTGGAAAACACTCGCTTCAGTGGGAGGAATGCGCTCTGGTTCTCTGGGTGGCTCTGGGGTTAATCAAGTTTAGTTGTTTCTCGTTGCAACAATCTTCACAGGAAGGCAAAACAGTTAAACGGCAGGTTACAGATATTTCCATTTGACTGTTTATTTTGACAGATGAACTCAAGGATGTTGCTTGGTTTGAAAGAATTACCCCGACGCACACTGATGCGCATGGATGAGCTGACATTTTAATCGTTAACGCACATCACGGAGGTAAAATATTCCCATCAGAACATCAGAGCTTTATACTGGACACTGTGTTCAGCGCGGCTCGGAGCGCCCACGGTGGACAGTGAGCTGAAGATCTGGGGTTCGCAGCGCAGTGCAGAACCGGCGCATGCGATAAGATTTCCTCCCACTGAAACAGTCTGGAAACCCGGTCTCTCTGAGGGATGTGTCACTTGGAAAAATGTTCTTTTTATGAAATTATGAAACTTTGGCTGAACAGCGCTTGTTCCCGTCTCTAATATGGAGACGCATGACGCGTAGAGACATTTGATCACGCACAAAGTTTATGTGGAGCAGAAGCGGTCGGGCCACGGCAGGTGAAACGTTCCTAGCCT
>SSNQ01034240.1:379286-381786 GCA_006942095.1 Nothobranchius kuhntae
GTGTTGCTGTGCTACTAAACTGTTCATGGAGCTTGAATGGGACATTAAAGTGATTCAACACTAACACAGAGCTACAAGCACAGGAGTTAGAGTAAAATTGGGCTGATATGGACACAAGGGGACAATTGTGGCGACAGATTTCAAAGATAATTCGTCATGGAAACTGTAAAGCTTGACTTTGCTTTTGCCATAAAATCGATCTGACTCCAAGGGAGGGTTGTACTTTTCCATGGCTGCCCATCGTCTCTGACCCGTTTGGCTGCATGGACAGTGTCGTGAGACTGAGTGGTGGAAAAGGAATCTGGAGTAATGACTCCCCTCTGTAGGACCAGGCTTATTTAAGGCAAGGCTAGGTCCACATGGCTGGGTAATTATACTGACTTTTGACCTGATCCTCCCCTTATGACAGTCTCAAGAATGCCCCGATCTACTGTCACGGCTTTAACGATAAACCTGTCAGATGCTCCTGCCATATCTGGTGGGTTCAAAAGTTCTGGTCCTCTCAGAGGAACGTTGGGACTGGTTTGGATTGTCTTGTCCCGGTACCGCAGCATGAATGAGATGAAAGCAGAAAGCAAGGTGACGGAAGCACAATGCACGGAGCGAGGGGAATCCAAACCCTCTTCCTCATTCACCTGTTGGGTATGGTCCAAAGTCACGTCTGATCTTGAGGTTTTAAAAGATTTAGAGTGTGACGTCGTAATGTTGGTCAGTGAAGGCGTTTTGTGTACATCGTCTTGATTTCGCTGCTTGGCCACTCACAACTCTGTGATAAAACAGTAAAGTGCCATGATTATTTATTCCCACACGTGTGGTCTCTCACATTTTGAAACCTCCCACTCCAACAGAAACAAATAAAAATGGCCAGAGGGACGAAGACATGCTGGGGCTGAGATTCGGTCCTAGTCCAGCCCGCTCCTGCGTCTAACTTCTCTGACCAAACACTGAATGCATGGCAACAAAGGAGGAACCTATACGGCATTGTGCTGCACAAACTGAAAATCAAAATCTCATTTGCCAGCATGTTTCACCACCCGCTGAGACTGCTCCGTTGAAGCTCAGATCGTGCTGTATGCTTTAATACAGCGCTGTGCAGTCATAATACTCAAAGTGATTATTAAGGCTGACAGCTCAACAGATCTTTGGAAGTTGTAAATAGAGAAGAGCCAACGTGAAAACCTCTTACGTCTAAAGTAAAATGAGTCACGCCGATCTTGGTGCCGAGGAGGCTTTGTGATTGATTCAGCTGCTGTCAGGCAGCAGGTTCAGAACAAAAACAAACACTCTGTAGGGAAAAGAGAAAAGCAATCGGCACACAAACACAGAGGTGCACACCAAAAGCATGCCTGCTGACTAACAGCCAATCCAGCCCAAGGTTTTATCGTGTGTGTATCTCATTTCAGGCACTTATAAACACACAACACCTAATTATTTGAGGATATTTTTTTCCTCCACCTAATAAATTCGTTTGGCAGTCTTTTCATTCCAGCAGTTACACTTGGCTGATGATTATCAGCCGCTGAAGAGATGGAGTGAACAGTGGCTGGAAAATAAAACGAAGCCCTGCTTCTCCTCTAATTTAATCATGCACGAGAGACGTCGTGGAGACTGCACTGTCACTCTTCAGTGGCATTGATCTGGAGCAGGGGGCTCCGCATCACCCAGCTATGCAAGTTTTATTCACGAAGCAAGAAAATGTGAAATGGAAAGCCGTTCCTGTCCTTGCCAGTGCCGCAGTGAGGATATGATGGTACGAGTCATACGAGTGGGTGGAAGTTGGTTTCATGTCAACAGGATAAACACAGTGGTCTTCTCCCCATCCTCCTGTGGTACCGCTTTGTATTCTGCTCTGACTCAGTGTTTGTTTTGTCATAATTCATTCCAGGGAACAGATTACAGAACACCTACAAAACCTTTCTGACAGACACGCTGCAGATAGAGGCCAACAGGGCAGAGGGGGGAGAGAGAGAGTAAGCCAAGAAAAGGTGGTGAGGATGGAGGAACAGATATTAATGTACATATTACATGAAATAATATGTAATGTGGTTACTAACAGGTGGCAGGGCACCTTATCTCAGGCAGAGCCCCACAGGCTCGCCGTACTGCCATCCCTACTGATAGCTACAGTTTAGCTTGCTAATTCATCCTTTGCATGAAAACATGTCCTCACCTTCTTGACGCCTCTCTGTTTACTCTAGAAATAAACATGATGTATGTCTATGCAGTCAGGGTTTTAGGTGAGGAAAACAACATTTCTAACTTTGGTTTAAATTAAAAAGTTTATTACGAACACCCGACATCTAAATATTGAATGGACTTTTCTGTCTATTTAACGTCATCCTCATGTTGTCGTTATACATTCTGAGTGATGAATAAGAACTAAGATCACATTCAAAACACAATACATCACACACATGGTGATATAAAAACATCACCTATTTAGCTTGATTGTCCTCATGGCACCACACACACTGCAATACAATCATCCCTGAACCGTTAA
>SSNQ01034240.1:384286-411786 GCA_006942095.1 Nothobranchius kuhntae
ATACATTGAAAAGAAAAGGAATGATGTAAGCAGGAAAAGAGGGAAACTACAAGATAAATGAAAAAAGTCGTAGGGGATGAAGTTAGACCTGGTGTAGGTTATTACATAAGTGGTTTAGAGTCGAGCTATTTAAATAAGTAACCATTTAGAAATTTGATCTCGTTGAGATCAGATTAAATGTCCAGAAAATGAGTTACAGTGAATTCAGTTGGAGTCGAAGAAGCATCTTTGTTTTCTGAAGTATTCCCAGACACACAGACGGGGTTAGGGTTAGCTGCTGCTGCGGCTGATAGAGCGGTGGAGTAGCTCTAATAATAACAGTACTAATAATAACAGAGGCTTCTATTAGCCTGAGCAAATGCTGAAACCCTTTTAGATAGACTATAAATACTCTCAGTGAATGTGTGCTATGATACAATTAATTTGTGAACTTTATTAGCACCTGCTGTGTGACAGAAAACACCCCTCTCTATTATAATGTCACACTCTAACACACCTCCACACAGAGATGATGTGTTTGGGATTTCTGAGCAATCACTTGAATGAAATAAGTTTCAGCAGGGTTTTGATTATAGCATCTGCCTCAATAATTCTCTCATTTGCCCATTTGAAAAGGAAGCTAGAGTGCAATCGCAATAACTAGCCTTCAAAAGGTTGAGGGGGTATGCTCAGTTCTCCAAGCAGAGTACTGTTTTCCTCCTGCAAAAGCATTTATCACAACAAACATTGAACCAAAACACAACTGTGACGTTTGGACTGGCCCAACCGGGGACAGGAGTTGTAAATTAGCACTAGCTGTTCATTCTGAATGTGCTGCATAAGCCACGTCTTTTCTATGCTGGACAGCAATGTTCCTGTCAGATAAACATTAAATATCATCACATTACAAATAAGAGATCGATTCTAGCAACATGGCCTCAAATCCATTTTGTTGTGCCATGTGCACGTCACACGTAGGTTTCAAAACTTTTAGTCAACTTTGAATCAATTCATTTGATCTAATTTGTGATTTTTTTTCAAGAGTAACAAGATATATGTTCTAGTTGAGTTACTCTAAATGTATTTTTAAAGAGACCAAACAGCAAATGGGCTTCTGGTTGTTTGTCAAGTTTAAGTCTGAACGACAAAGCAACTCAGGGTTCATGAGTAGCTTTTCCCTGGGGCGGGGTCAGATGTTTTGTACACTGCAGGCTGTGCGGTATTTCACTCATTTCAGAGAGCAGATCCTCTTGAGGGTTAGGGTTAGGCCACTGCCCCCGCGACCCGACCATGGATGAGAGGCCCAAAATGGATGGATGTATAGCTAAATGCAGTCAGGTATAAAACAGAAGCTGATGTTAAACAAGGTTGGATTAAAAGGACGTGACGCCACCAACATCCAGCGGTTACCCTGACGAAGACGGCAGTGACGTCGAAACATGTCGGCACAGGCAAGAACAAACCGTCATCACACCGTGTACAACGAAGAACTAAAGAAGACAACGTTGTATTTATCTAGTGTCCAGTGCAGCCATGCGTTGTTTGTCATGTGTGTCTCTGTGTTGCCCTGCGATGGACTGGCTCTCTGTCCAGGGTGTACCCCGCCTGATTGCCCGTTGACCGCTGGAGATAGACACCAGCCCCCCCCGCGACCCTACATGGACAAGCAGGTTCATATAATGGATGGATGGATGGATGGATGGACGGGTGGATGGATGGGTGGATGGATGGATGGGTGGATGGGTGGATGGATGGATGGATGGATGGATGGATGGATGGATGGATGGATGGATGGATGGATGGATGGATGGATGTCTGCAGCCATGCGTGATCAATAAAGTCATGCTCCAATCTGGTCAAATTTATCTTTTGTCTGATTTGAAGTTGATTTTTGCCAAAATGTTTAAAATTGCAGTTCAAGACAAATCTGATAATTGTTTGCCAGTAATAGTAATATTTCTGACTTTATAACTGATGGATGTAACCTCTACTAAAGTCAAATAAAGAAAATGTCAAGATTTTAGACAAAAACCTAAAGAAATGTTCACATATCAGTAAAATTCACCACTATGAAAAGAGTAAAGCAAGTTTTTTTTAACTCTGTGGAATAATTATACTTTATGTCCATTGTTTCCTGTAAACTGATGCCACATTTTAATAAAACGAGACCATAATAATAATAATAATAATAGCAATAATAATAACAATAATAACAATAATAATAATAATAATAATATGTGAAAGAAGTGGACAATAAAATAGATTTTCTCATTTCAAATTTCCAGGTCAAAGTTCAAGCTAATTAGATCCAAAATCTTGCCAACAACAACAATGTTCTCCAGATGGGTTCTCTTGGTGAAAACGAGCTGATACGAGCCTTCTGAGAAGTGAAATCCACCTCTTCATGTCTAAATTACAAACGCTGATGAACACAGTGGACGGGTAACATTTGAACCAGTGTCTCACTGGGCAGTCTCACTGGGAGAACATTTCCTAAAGGCCTAGAAGTCAGGAGAAACATGTTGGGTAATACAACCTTCTGAAAACCTGACATAATGAGACACAATGACCAGAAAGGGGAGAGTGAGGAAAGGCTTACAAAAGGAACAGACCAGCTTTTCCTGCGATGTCCAGTGCTGCCCTCCTCGTTCTTCCTCCACACAGTAAAAGACAACATATGCTCCAGATGTCAGCGGTGACCAATTAAGTGCTGAAAAGAACTTTTTGAAATGAATCAGCTTTTGTCCAAGAGGGAGATCACTTGGCTTAGATTTTATCTGTCTAGTTGTCTCTAAATGGAGTTTATCACCGTATGTACTTCTGTTAGCTTCAGTCCAGCAGAGATGTGTTTTACTGAGCTTCCACCTCTTTTATGTTAGATTGCTGTGATTCAGATCGTTTGTGTACAGTATGCCTGTGTACAGTATGGCTGTGTACAGTATCCCTGTGTACAGTATCCCTGTGTACAGTATGCATGTGTACAGTATGCATGAGTACAGTATCCCTGTGTACAGTATCCCTGTGTACAGTATGCATGAGTACAGTATGCATGTGTACAGTATCCCTAGGTACAGTATGCCTGTGTACAGTATGCCTGTGTACAGTATGCATGTGTACAGTATGCATGTGTACAGTATGCATGAGTACAGTATGCCTGTGTACAGTATGCCTGTGTACAGTATGCCTGTGTACAGTATGCATGAGTACAGTATGCCTGTGTACAGTATGCACGTGTACAGTATGCACGTGTACAGTATGCACGTGTACAGTATGCACGTGTACAGTATGCCTGTGTACAGTATGCATGAGTACAGTATGCCTGTGTACAGTATGCCTGTGTACAGTATGCATGTGTACAGTATGCCTGTGTACAGTATGCATGTGTACAGTATGCATGTGTACAGTATGCATGTGTACAGTATGCAAGTGTACAGTATGCATGAGTACAGTATGCCTGTGTACAGTATCCCTGTGTACAGTATGCATTTGTACAGTATGCATTTGTACAGTATGCATGTGTACAGTATGCATTTGTACAGTATGCATGTGTACAGTATGCATGTGTACAGTATGCATGTGTACAGTATGCATGCGTACAGTATGCATGTGTACAGTATGCCTGTGTACAGTATCCCTGTGTACAGTATGCCTGTGTACAGTATGCCTGTGTACAGTATGCCTGTGTACAGTATGCCTGTGTACAGTATGCCTGTGTACAGTATGCCTGTGTACAGTATGCATGTGTACAGTATGCATGTGTACAGTATGCCTGTGTACAGTATGCCTGTGTACAGTATGCCTGTGTACAGTATGCNTGGATGGATGGATGGATGGGTGGATGGATGGATGGATGGATGGATGGATGGATGGATGGATGGATGGATGGATGGATGGACGGATGTCTGCAGCCATGCGTGATCAATAAAGTCATGCTCCAATCTGGTCAAATTTCTCTTATGTCTGATTTGAAGTTGATTTTTGCCAAAATGTTTAAAATTGCAGTTCAAGACAAATCTGATAATTGTTTGCCAGTAATAGTAATATTTCTGACTTTATAACTGATGGATGTAACCTCTACTAAAGTCAAATAAAGAAAATGTCAAGATTTTAGACAAAAACCTAAAGAAATGTTCACATATCAGTAAAATTCACCACTATGAAAAGAGTAAAGCAAGTTTTTTTAACTCTGTGGAATAATTATACTTTATGTCCATTGTTTCCTGTAAACTGATGCCACATTTTAATAAAACGAGACCATAATAATAATAATAATAATAATAGCAATAATAATAACAATAATAACAATAATAATAATAATAATATGTGAAAGAAGTGGACAATAAAATAGATTTTCTCATTTCAAATTTCCAGGTCAAAGTTCAAGCTAATTAGATCCAAAATCTTGCCAACAACAACAATGTTCTCCAGATGGGTTCTCTTGGTGAAAACGAGCTGATACTAGCCTTCTGAGAAGTGAAATCCACCTCTTCATGTCTAAATTACAAACGCTAATGAACACAGTGGACGGGTAACATTTGAACCAGTGTCTCACTGGGCAGTCTCACTGGGAGAACATTTCCTAAAGGCCTAGAAGTCAGGAGAAACATGTTGGGTAATACAACCTTCTGAAAACCTGACATAATGAGACACAATGACCAGAAAGGGGAGAGTGAGGAAAGGCTTACAAAAGGAACAGACCAGCTTTTCCTGCGATGTCCAGTGCTGCCCTCCTCGTTCTTCCTCCACACAGTAGAAGACAACACATGCTCCAGATGTCAGCGGTGACCAATTAAGTGCTGAAAAGAACTTTTTGAAATGAATCAGCTTTTGTCCAAGAGGGAGATCACTTGGCTCAGATTTTATCTGTCTAGTTGTCTCTAAATGGAGTTTATCACCGTATGTACTTCTGTTAGCTTCAGTCCAGCAGAGATGTGTTTTACTGAGCTTCCACCTCTTTTATGTTAGATTGCTGTGATTCAGATCGTTTGTGTACAGTATGCCTGTGTACAGTATGGCTGTGTACAGTATCCCTGTGTACAGTATCCCTGTGTACAGTATGGCTGTGTACAGTATGCATGTGTACAGTATGCCTGTGTACAGTATGCATGTGTACAGTATGCATGTGTACAGTATGCCTGTGTACAGTATGCCTGTGTACAGTATCCCTGTGTACAGTATGCATGTGTACAGTATGCATGTGTACAGTATGCCTGTGTACAGTATCCCTGTGTACAGTATGCCTGTGTACAGTATGCATGTGTACAGTATGCCTGTGTACAGTATGCCTGTGTACAGTATGCAGGTGTACAGTATGCCTGTGTACAGTATACATGTGTACAGTATGCATGTGTACAGTATACATGTGTACAGTATGCCTGTGTACAGTATGCAGGTGTACAGTATGCCTGTGTACAGTATACATGTGTACAGTATGCATGTGTACAGTATGCATGTGTACAGTATGCCTGTGTACAGTATGCCTGAGTCGGTGAGCACTGGCGGTGTGGCTGAGCCTAGTGTGAAATGTACGCCAATAGGAACTAAAAACGTGGATTCACCGGACCGTCCGGGTTCATGAAGACACAGCGGGGTGGGAGTGTGAATTAGTTTTTGTTTGTGTGAAATAGACTTCCAGCGGTGTCAGCAAAGCCTCTTTACCGTCACCAAACCTATTCTAGCCCACAAAGGATCTCTTAATTTGGGACATTTAACATAATATGCTGGTGCCGTTGTTTTTGGGTGACTGGACCTATTAATGCCTATTAAAGCAGTTTCATTTTGTTCTTTCAACACATCCACTTCCATTTTGGAGGCCTGAAAAAATCGAAATTCAAAAGGTCCAGATGCAAAAAAAGTCATGAGACTTGTGTTTCCTACGATGAACGTGTAGGGGACTGGTTCACGCTAACTTACAGACTTTCTGACTGGATGCTAAAAGCTTGTTTACCAATGCAATTTTGGGAATTGATCTGAAATTGGGTCATTATGTATTTGTACCAATGAAATCTGATCAATTTCACAAGAACAATAAATGTCACTAAAGCTGCGATGCAGAGTTTTCCCCTTTTATGCTCCTCCATATCGAGAGTAGCCAGTTGAGCTGGCTCAGGCATCTAGTTAGGATGCCTCCTAGACGCCTCCCTGGTGAGGTTTTCCAGACATGTCCAACCAGGAGGAAGCCTGAAGGAAGACTCAGGACAAGCTGGAGGGACTATGTTTCCCGACTGGCCAGGGAACACCTTAGGTTTTCCCCAGAGGAGCTGGCCCGAGTGGCTGAGGAGATGTGTCCCGAGGCCCGCCAAGAAACAAAGGCCCATCCGACATGTCTGGGTCTCCTCGCTTAGGCTGCTGGTCCCATGACCAGACCCTGGATAAGCACAGGAAAATGATGGAAGAATGGACGCTGTACTTGCTTTTTATTTGTTTTCCAGCCACCACGTTTGACTTAAAGGATTAATACATATTACTGTTAACCAGGTGATCCAGATTGTACTCCTATTTAAAACTAATATTACAGCCTCTCAGATGTCAGGCTTAAAGGTTTAGTAACCTAACTATGCGTGTGCATGTCTATGCATCTGTATTCTGTAGCTAGCTAACCTCGTAACTTCTGCCACGCTCTCCTTTCTTTTCTGTGAATATTTTAACAAACAAGGGCTTCACTGTGAACACATCTAATGGCAGGTGTCTGATTCATTCTGATCAATATTATTCACACTTAGATCCTCATTCTGGTGTTTGCATGATCTCAAACCAACACAAACAAACAAACAAACAGACATAAAAAAAGTCAAATCCTGGATAATCTTTCCTTCACTTTCTACCAATATTACCACTTTTATCAGACTAAATGTGCTTTGCATGAAGCTTAATAAACGTTCATATTTGCAGATAGAAACACCCAGCCAGAAGTTTTTATTACATTTACTTAAAAGTATCAACATACAAAAAAATATTAGTTCAGAATTTAACAAACAAAATACTCTTTTCTGTAGGTGTAACAGTACAGTACTGGGTAGTTTATTATGTTTTACTGAATAAAATAGTTGATTTTCAACACTGAGTCAATGACAGTCTGCAAAATCAACATCACACACCTGTCCCAAGCAAAGGCCACAACCTATGAAATACAGCTGAAAGTGGAATCAGTTCGACCATAGCTGCCTGAAACATAATCCCAATGACGTCTAGAATTACAACAAAGATCCACATTTTGCTGAGAAAAGCGAGTATGCCTAACAACTAATCACATCACCCTGGCTGCAGCTAATTGGTCAAGACAAAAGCTAACTCTTTTGTGTGGTGGCATGGTGAAGAAGAGCAAACATGGTACGATCCAACCAGCAGGTATACACGCGTTCTACCAGGCTGAGCTAAAACGAGACCTGAAACGGACAGGATTTCTGACACGTGTCACACTGCAAGAAATCACAACTGCAGTTTAGTAAATGTACTCACCATGAAGCCATTTAGAGTTATTGGCTTTGACAGACCAATGCTATGGCTGAGAAACATTACATATACCAAAAATCCTCTCCTGGTCTGAGTGAGTGCAGCGTCTCTAAAATAGAAACTCACACAGAAGCTCCAGTTCAACCGCTGAGCTGTATTCTAGCAGGCTCAATGTAGCGTAGCCAGAGGCCAGTATTTACATTACAAATGACCAGAATCTAACGTTGTCACTTGCAGACGCAAACATCCCATCTGTCTGGCAGGCACAAGGCCTTGTTACGGAACCAGGACGCCATTACATCTTTACTCATGGTCTCACGCAGAAGACCTCCACTCTCTGAACAAAGTTCATCTTCCTTGAATCATAAATGACTTTACAACTTTATAGGTTGATATAATCAAATGTGTTGAACGAACAAGGTGTTTAAATGTTTAAACATGTTGGAATAATGTGTGCATCAATCAATGATGTGTTAAAATGAATATTTTTCCTGCAATGATTCATTTCAGATCTTAAACTACACCAGATCAGTATTTGTTGAAGTTTATGTTTATGTTTATGTGCTTAGCAGACGCTTTCACCCAAAGCGACTTACAATTTTTTTTTTTTACCTATAGGGCATGTTGTGATCTGTGGGGGAAACCGGAGTACCCGGAGAAAACCCACGCATGCATGGGGAGAACACGCAACTCCACGCAGAAAGGCTGCAGCCGAGTTTCGAACCTGCGACCTTCGTGTTGCAAGGCAACAGTGCTAACCACTGTGCCACCATGCAGCCCTTGAAGTAACAAGAGAATCTCTCAGTGTACTCATACATCATAAGATTAGTATTAATGTTTTAACATTCACTTCACAAAAATGCGCAAAAACATTTCCACTTCACACCAAGTTAACCTCTGAGTATCTGGGTGAAGGCGTGACTTCTGAGGTATTTTGTTAACACCCTCGTAAACGTGTCACATTCTGATTTGTCTAGAATTTGTAAACAACATTGACTAAATACAGGAATCACTTCCTGATCTAGTCAGTTCTCCTGCTGCATCCTGGTTTAGCCGACCGGTGAGCAAGCATTTGGAACTGTCCTATCTTTTGACCTCAAGGTCAAAGCCTTTCTGCAACGCTTTTGAGTGATTTCAGACACAACGGCTCTTTAAAGATCCACCCAACACCTCAGACAGACATCGAACCTGCAGACCCTGGTTGCACCTCATGGCTGGACTAGAAATCTGAATTCAAAGGGAACTGCGCCTCTTTGGGATTCCTGTAGCCACGACGTCCGGTAAATCACCGCTCTGGCTGCCTTTCGTCCGGACCGTCGATGTGCAACCGTCACACAAAGGGTGCAAAGGCTCAGCACGATTGCGTCGAATGGTTTCATAATTAAAGTTTATCTTATCAAACCATGCAGCCACATGGGTTTTACAACCCAGACTCTCAGATACTTAAAGGTTTTGCTAAAACACCTAGCTTCCATTCCATCATTTCATTCATAATGTGTCATGTATCTGTGTATTTAATCAATTCCCCTCTGGGATTATTAAAGTACTTTTGAATTGAATTGAATGTACAATCTTTAGTTTAGGAAAATAAGATTAAAATCATTTTTATACCTATATTCTTGACTCTGTCTGAATTAATGTGAAACTATGTATGTCCCCTGAATAGTCAAAGAACCATGGGTGAGACTGCTTGAGTCAAAGCTTGGGATTTGAAGTGCCGTATAGAAAACCCAACATGAAGCTGGTTTGAATCCACTGAGAGCGACCATGTACAGAGGCAATTCCCGTTATCCTCTTACAGCCACTTGGAAGTCATTTCTCCAGTGTCCTGGTTGACTTCAGACACGTTTCCCTAGGGGAGGCTTTCTCACAGACACAGATGGATTTAAGATGGCTTAACCTTTAATAACCATTTAAAAACTTTCACGCTTTTCTGTAAACCCTCAAAGACCTCACCAGGATCAACTTTGACCACATGATTAATAACAAGAAGTAATACAATTCAGAAAAGGCATTTTGTATTCTTAGCTGTCAACTGTCATTATCATCCTGTCTTTGTTTTTATTTTGTCTTCTAATTCACATTTTGTGCACTAAATACTGGACATCATTGCTCTGCCCAACTCCAAATGAATCTTTTATTTCATAAGAGAAGCTAATATATCGTTAGGGTTAGCTATTTGTTAAAATCATAAAAAGTTGACTGTGCTTAACCCAAAAGGGTATAATAAGCTTAAGCTTCTCTTGATCGGACTACAGTCTGCGTTCCTGCCATGACGTAGACTCATGCTGTGATCAACACTGGAAAACTGGTCATGTTAGTTGTTTCATGTGTTGTTTTCATTTGTTATTAAATGTTGATAATGGCTTGAAAACAGATGTGTTTAGTTGACATAAAATGACTTGTTGTGTGTTTTGATAGTTTTTAAACTGTGCTTACATTGCTAGTGTTTTCCATTGGGAGCCATTCGAACTTTGAACCTTTTTAACGCAGTTTGTTCTCTCTGTATTCCTGTAGTTCCCCCTCCCTCACTGTTTCACTACACAATGAGAGGGTGAGTTCGTGAAGGTGCTTTTGGCATGTCTGTGACTTTCTTTGCTCAAGCTATTATGTTGAGTATTTATTTGCACTGTCTTTGTAACTTTGCTGTTTTGTCTGCAAAAACAAGTTTAATGGACATTTTGAAGTTTCCCATGACAGAAAACAAAACACATCACCAAACAAAACACATTCTGCAAATGTTTAGTATAATTCCAGAGTACGAGTTCTAGCATCACCATTCTTTAGTAATAACAGTATCTCAAATTAAAGGACATGCTGCTGTTGCCTTTAGGTGTGTACCAGAAGACTTCAGTGTCCTAGATTCAAATCCAGTCAAAAATGTGTCATTTGTAACGGTTCTGGTATTCAACAAACTGAATCAGATTTCTATTAATACATATTCTATAGCTAACTGGTGGAAAATTAGGCCAGACAGAAATGAAAAGTTTGGATCCATTGACCTAAAGCGTCTTCATCACTTATGTAGTGCTGCCAGTATGCTAGCTTGAATAAAGCTGGGCTAGCAGCCCTGAGGGTTGGTGTTCATTTGTAGAGGCACTGATCTGGGCTTTTCAGTCCAGCCAGCTCAATTTATTTAACACCTTAGTGCAAGGGATTATCATGGAGCTTTGGATCCCCAGCACTCCCAAGACCCTATTCACTGTCTGCTCAGGCAAGTCAAACCAGTCCCAAGCATATTGCTGGCCAGAGTCCACCTAATGACACAAAATAAATCTTGCCGATGAGCGATGGAGGCATTAAATGAGGCTGTGAGGAAGGATATTGAGGTGGGCCACCGTGAGTGGAGCACTGGTCTTGTAATTTGTATACCTGCAAATCAGCGACAAAAGAACACACGTGGGGTTGAAGCCCATAAGCCTGTTGGACTGTGACAGGCCACTGAATACATAATAGTGTTCCCATGGATGTTTTACTACGACGTCCTAAAACTGCTCATTGTAAGCAAAATGTAAATCGTGGAAAAAGAAAAGCTCAAGGACATTTTTCTGTGTACACTCGCTGAGGACAGCCTTGGTGGAGACGAGTAAGACGCGTGGTCAGACGGACATACCCAGTCACCACCAGCAGTCCCAAAATCTAAACAGTCCAAAGACAAAAACGTTATCAAACATGTTTTAAATGTTCTTCTATAACCATGTCCATGTTTGTTTAGCAACCATGAAGACATCTTCTGTTTGTTTACAAGCCATTCAAATGTTAAAGCCCATCAGAAGCAAGTGCTGAAAATCCCTCTTCAATGATACAGTGTTAATGTGGAGTCTCGTCACTTCAGAAAGCTCATCTTCCCATCTTTAGACTGTTTATGTGGGAAGTTGATCAGTGGTGATAACAGGTGTGCTCCTATCCCCAAATGACATGAAAAGTAACATTTAAATTTCAGCCCTTTAGTAAGTTGGGGTATACATTTGAGTGGTGTTGTGTATGTCTTGGATAAAGGATTATCGAATGAGTCAAGAGTACCAAGATCAGCAGAAATGTTAAATCTGCTGTAAGTGGCTTATTAGTGTCACCATGGTAACCATAGCCTATGTATTTGGGGTGATCCTGGCAACTACACACCAGTGCTATAGAAGTGCCAACACATGGGAGCACAGGCATTGTGAACCACCTGTAGACGGTTCAGGGAGGTTCTGCTCAGACACGTGAAAAGAGAGTTACAGTAGTCTAAGCGTGAGGAGATGAAGGTGTGGAGAACTGAACTGACATGAGAATCCAGGGTGAGAGCTGGGTCAAAGGTCACACCAAGACTCCTGACAGAAGGTTTGGTGTGGGAAGCAAGCTGACCAAGAGAGTCTCTGACTTTGGGAACCAGCTTGTCTGGGGCACAGATGAGGATCTCAGTCTTATCTTCATTCAGCTGAAGAAAGCTCCCACCATCCAGGCTTTGATAGAGTCTAAGCAGGTGTGTAACAGCTGCAGCTTAGACATCTCATGGGGCTTAAAGGAGATGTACAGTTGGATGTCATCTGCATAAAGATGGTAGGAGACTCCTTTGAAGGAGCTCAGGATGTGCTGAAGAGGAAGCAGATAGAGGAGGAAGAGCCGAGGCCCCAGCACAGAACCTTGTGGGACACCATGGGTAAGGGAGGTGGTGGAGGACCTAAACTTGGAGACGGCCACACAGAAGGAGCGCTCAGAACGATTGGAGGAGAACCACTCCAGAGCAGATCCTGAAAGGCCTACCCAGTAAGAGGAGTGAATTTGCAAATCCATTAAAGAAACATAGACAACTGAATATTTAGTAAATGATCAAACAAAGGTGAATATATCATAGTAAAATCTCTAAAAACGATCAAATTTCAACTATGATTGTGTAAAACATGTAAAATATATCAGATTACTAGTTCAGAAAAGTCCAAATGTATCTGTTTTTACTTAAAATGATGTTTACAGTAAGTTGTTGTTGTTGTTGTTGTTGGTTTAACAGCTGGGTTTTCTCATTTGTTCTGCCAAAAATAACATTGCCTATGTGAGCATTATTCAGAATAGTTTGCCTATTTTCTCTATTGTACTGTTACCAACAATCATAGCACACACGTCGTCACTGAGCAGATAGTTTAGATGCACCTTATTGGATAGGTTTTTCACCGCTGTGGGAGGAGAAGAGTGGCACAGAGTGTATGTCCTAACAGGAAGAGTGAACCATAGCAAGCCAGAGGGACTAAAACCCAAATGAAGCGAGAAAGACTGAACACGATAATCATCTCCTCTGTGCATGTTGATAATACTTTAGTTGCTGAACATATTGAAACGATGCTTCCATAACAATAGGAAAAGGATTCGGGGGTGAGACGATGCACCCCGTTTGTCATTGTGACAAAATACCTGATAACATCCACAACATTCATAATTATAATTTTGCAGTGTAAGGGTTATGGTGATAATAAAACTGGAACGGCGCTCAACCTGGCTGGTATTCAGCTGCTCAGAGAGCATCGGCACCCGCCTAATCTGTCCACTACATCTATCTGCAAGCCAAAAGGTACGCGGGGCAAAAACCGGTTAGCAAAAGCAATATGCCCGCAGAAGCATTCAGCTGAGTTTGCAGTCTCTTCCTCTCTCCTCTTTGCCTCACCTCCTTTGAGTTTCCTACAGTACGTGTCACTGGCCTTTGTAGGTGAAGGATTAAATTAGTTTTGTGTGGGTGGTTGACAGCCTGTCAGTGTCATCTCATCGTGTTTGTTTTCAGATTATCTGTCATTTTTCCGTGTGCTTCCACAACGGTCTCTCTGAAGGCGAAGAAATAAAAACTGTTTTGTTTTTCATCTGTATGTGTGCACAGACTGGAAATGGAGCAAGCTGCTTTCTTAGGAAGACAAATTGTTTAAAAAATAAAAGACTTATTTAATCCTAGCGGTTCAATTTGAAGAGCATTTCATTTCTAGCAAAAAAGGCTGAGGTAGCCACATGTAAACATGTAGAATGAAAAATATCAAAACACGTAAAGTCCACGGGCTCATGCAGCTCTGCATGAACACAGAAAAGAGCAGCCTGTCTTTAACTAAGCTGGAAAACCTCAAGTAACTGTGACAGGCAATTTACTGATTATATTAATGCGAGCGTAAAACATGACACCGACACTGTAATGGCTTATGTGACGTCTCCAACTGACAGCTCTATTTGCGTCTCCGGCTGAGTGTGGAAGACCACTCTGTTCAGGCCAGTGTTCGGTTACTCTGAAAGCACAGAATGTCAATACGATGGCTTTGGTTGGTGGAAGCCATTGATCCAATGCAGAGCGGAGGAAACCAGAGAAAGAGCAGAAACACTGAGAGGACGAGTCATTTACGGTGCAAACAAAGGGAAACCAAGGGAGACCAAACTAAGGCACAGATTAGCTCGTTCATTTCCATGTCTTTGATGTTTGCTTCATAAGGAACAAATACATCAGTTATTCATTTAGATTTCAGAAGAAAACTGTGCAGCTTTGCATTATTGTAATGACATGTTTTTGGTGTTTCAGGACCCATCCACTCTTCTCCGGTTAGTTTTAAACACGGGAGCACTTTATTTAATCGTCTCTATGGTTCAGAGATTAACAGATTTTATTCTGAGGAAAAACTGAGATTATTTTAAAACAATGGTAAATGTTGGCTGGCCTGTACAACCCCCCAAGACACTTTACAGCACTATCAGTGTTACGGCCCCTCTATTATTCTGTATTTTAATTCAGTTCCTCGGTTCTCTCTTCCTGTGTGTGAGAGGAGAGTAAACGCAGCATCTGACTACTCCACACCTGCACAGCTTCATTTGCACTCAACCAGCTGTCCCAAATAACAGCCAGCCCGTAGCTTCAGGGAGCAGCAGACCAGAGAGGTTCTGTCTGGAGGGAATTCCAGAAAGAGAGATTTTCCCAAAACCAGGCTTTCTTGTGAGATTCCTGGTGTAACCACCCCTAAATCGGTTCTACAAACGAGGCTAGCCTGAAAACCATCCCAGTCGCCATGGTAACACATACCAGAGAACATACTAGAGAACAAATGCTCCGTGGCAGGCTAGCAGCTAAGCTTACTGACGCTTCGTGAATATGATTGTATAAATCAAGTGACGTCACCTGTTTCTTGTCGGTGGCTGGCAGGTTGCCAGCTACGAGGTGGTGAATTAGCGACACCGCTGGCCCGCAGCGGTAGCAGCAGCTGCAGCTTCGTTCTTGATGGCTAAATTATTAATAAATCTGGAGTTTAAATTTGAGTCCTAACTGGATTTGCATCTTAACATTTGTTGCATTTAATCTTCAATTCTGGACGTGTAATATATGTGCTAAACGTATATTTGTGACACACGATGTACAGCGTTAAGTTTAGGGTCACATGACCACCACCCGCGTTTATTCTGAAAACTCACAGCTGCTTAGCAAAAGAAAAGTCATCGAGTCTCTAAACATCCTGATCGTGGAGCAGAACATGAAAATGACGTAGAAATGATGAAAACAAGAGCCGAAGCAGTTCTTGTACATTCTTAAAATCCAAACCTGTGGTATGATTTCCTCTGCAGGCCAGAAAGGTCCTTTTACTAAATGCATTTCCTTTAAAAAATCACTTTTCATCCCTAGCTTTTGAAGAAATGATTGTTTATAAGTCACATGTGATTATATTTGTTGTAGGTAAAGCAGAACTTCACTAAAATGAAGAGGTTTGCTTGCCTCTTCAGTAAACCCTATGCTGTCATTCTAAACGGCTTTAATTTCATGTAGACTCGGCTGACTTGATAGACAGATGCTGATAAAACCAAGTCCTTTGGTTTGAGTCTCTGACGGTAAATCCTGGATTCACTCAGAAATTCTTAAAATTAATTAATAATAATAAGTCAGAGGTTAATCTCTTTGTTTTCTCAAATACTTTCACTTCTTAGTATTTTGACAGATTTTAAGACAATACTCAGGATTCTGAAGGAGTATTAGCTTCTAAGTATTTTTCCATTTAAGGTCCAGTACCATGCAAAACCCACTTTTTGGAGCTTTTGGCCATTTTTTTATAGTTATGGAAACATACCCCAAAGCAATTTTTAGCTTCATGCACGCAATTGCCTGTCACAGCTACGTCTTTCCTTCAGCCCCCCCCCACACACACACACACACACACACACACCATTGGTGCGTCAGTGCTGTAAAGCAATTCTGCACAAGGACAGCAGAGCGGTTTAGTGACTTGCCTTCACTGCAGTCACGTCTCTTGTGTGTTTAGATCGTGTTTTTGTATTTCAGAGACGTGTTTTTGTATTTCAGAGACGTGTTTTTGTATTTCAGAGACGTGTTTTTGTATTTCAGAGACGTGTTTTTGTATTTCAGAGACGTGTTTTTGTATTTCAGAGACGTGTTTTTGTATTTCAGAGACGTTTTAACTCGTGCTGCACCTCTTCGTCCAGTTACCACCTCTAAACTCACGTTTCCCGTCATTTGCTGACACGAATAAAAAATGTGCTGCATATCTTTGTACTACTTCAGTCATGGGTGTATTAACATTTATATCACCTGACCTTTTCTTCAGTCTGCTTCGTGTCTGTTGTTAGATAAGTTTGGTTCTCCTTTTACTTTTTGGAGTGGAATGGCGGTGCTAGTGACAAAGTTAAAGGAAGCAGCATCCTGGCCAGTCATAGGATTGCGGTCCTTCGTTGCTTTTGATGGATATTTAGAAACGTGGGCTCCACTCCATTCATGCTTCCAAGCAGGTGAAGTATAAACTAGGCGTACCCCAGCCATCTTATGGAGGAGGCTTATTGTACTTGGGACCTGTGTTATTCCCGTCCCGATTGGAATGTTGATAAAGCAGTTCTTTACGAGGCCAGACTGAAACACAGCCATCGTTGCTGCAGGCACAGCTCCAGTCCCTTTCTCCGTTCTTACATTGTGAAGAAGACTCCCAGCTTCCAGACACAAACTCCTCCACTTGGGGAAAAGACTCTCCCAACTTGAAAGGAATATTGTAATTTTCCCCAGTTAAAACCACTGTCTCTGGTTTGAAAGATGGACTTCCACTGAACTCAAGCACACCAACGTGAAACCTCCGTGGTCCTTTTGTGAAACTTTTGTTCCATTCTTCCTTACAAACGTTATTGTTGTTTTCTTATAATTACCCATACGGCATACCTCACAGTGTCCCTCCGTCTTACAAAGTGCTTTACCCAACAACCCTACAGAACAGCCTCCGTCGTTCCATTACGAAATAAAAAGTTTATGTTTATTCATGTTTATCATGATGACACAACCGTAGAAAGTACTCTGCTGGCGTGGTCTTTTCAGGGGCCTTGGTGTGCTGGGTATTAAACATGGCATTGACGTTCATGTGTAGAAAACTAGTTTCATGTCTGTTGAACAAGAAAACCGATTCTGATACAAGATATGATCCAAGAAGGTCCAGATAAAATTCCTTCCTCCAGGAGTTTTTCCACTTCTAATGGAAAAGCACTGAGTGCTACATGTTTAGACTGCAACCATAGCGTCATTATTACTAGTTTATGTCCTATCCTCTCTTGGGGTTGACAAAGACGGCTTCTTTAACTCCTCTATGAAACTATTTATCTCGTCTGTCCCAAATATGAATGTTTCTGTTAGGTATAATACATTATGTATACGGCATGATACCCGTGTGTCACCCAACGTCTCACGTACAGTAGCTCCTCTGGCTCCTGGAGGCAAATCTGGAACACATAACAAAACCTTTTCTAGACAACAATCCGTTTGATTCCACGCTGTACTACTGCACACCACCAGCTGTGTCATCACTGCCCCCCTGATTCTTTTTTCTGCTTACCTCTTTTGTTTATGCTTTTGCACCAAGTACCGCAGCGATTTCCTGATGTTGTGATTTCTCACACAGATTGTGATACACCCGTTGTCACAGAGCAACTAAATGAACTCCAAACCAAAAACCTGCATGAGCCCCACCAAACAGAACCGGGTCCAGTTCTAATGTAACATGCTGACCTGAGGATTTGTCTCTAAACGTTTAAACAGCAGCTTTGAAAAGAGTTTAGGAAATGAAATAATAGCGTTCTCCGTGTAAAGCATTTAGACTCGACTGCTTCTGCAGACTCTCCGAACCGCATTAGCAGAGGCTGTGGTTGTGAATAAAAACAGCTCAAGGTTACTTCATACGGATATTTATGCAAATAAAACCTAATAAACTGCAAACTGATAATCATAACTATTTAAATGTGAAATCATTATGGGTCTAAAAGTCAACAGCTGGGCGTAAATGAGCCATCTGCTTAGGTGGCAGCTGGCACTAACGGACAAATTGTGGCCTTTTTATCACTTAGCAGACGCTTTAATACAGATAATAAAATTGGCTTGAATTGGGTATTTCTTATTTATTTAAAAACTGCCGGTTATGGCTTCATGAACAGAAAAACCCAGATTTTGGAAAGCTGCTAGAAAGTACTACTTTAATTAGCAGAAGAAAGCAAGTCTCAGTGTCTGACCTGCTGAATGCAGACGTGTGCATGAGTAATACCAAAGCCTACTTGGAAGCCGTCTATTCATCTAACACGTTCAGAAGGATGTCCACAATACAGCGACAGCTGTTTGGCTGCTGGCAAAACGAGACAAAGGACGTCTCTCCTCCTAACAATAAGGTTCTGTGTTTTTATCACAGCAAAGCAACATTTTGGGCCTGACATCCTCCTTCGTTTTTGACATTTGACTGTAAAGGAGACAATAGTTTCCTGAGATCTATGGGGAGATTAAAAATGCAGATTAGCTGCATCAGCGCTATGTGTTGGTCAGGTGTTCTTTTCTAACCTTAACCCTTCCACAGCTGAGTGCATGAGCCTCGTCATAAAACTGATCCAAATCGGTGTGGAACTCAAACTAGAAGAAAAAATAGAGATTATTGTGCCGCGTTTGCTATTTAAAAGCTTTCAGTCTTAAGACCTCATTAATGACACAAACTTCTCACAGAAATGTCCTTGTTTCTGTTTTTTTATAATCTCAGATTAACCCAGACCTTTTTGCTTGATTTATGCTAAATGCGTCTAGGAACATTAATCCCACGCACGTGTGGCACTCCTGAAAGGCATGGCGTGCTTTTTAAACGTGTCTCTGTTTGATTTACAGAAAATAAAGAGTTGAAACCATTTAAAGATCCACTTGTTGTATTCCCCACACGGGCTGCTGTTTCACTAACAGCTGCTGTTGTAAGCTCAGGCAGACTGAACCAACCTAAGGTGGTGGGGTCATACATTCAACACATATTATTAAAATTACAATTTCCAAAAGTAGAAATAAAATTGATAGATTTCCTTTGAGGTCACAAACTACAGGAAGCAGGAAATAAGTGTGGGCCCTTGGTTTAAGAGCTGCTTAGTCTGGCTGCACACGGGTTTTGTGACCCAGCTGTCTTCTGGAACTGACAGAGGAGCGTGTGTAAAACGAAAGTTCATGAGAAGGTTGGGACACGAGCTGCTCTGCTGCTTTTGGGATTTATTTGACGACAACGATTTTTGGTCTTGGCTCCAGTGAAACGTCCTTAGCTCATCCATCCCGTCAGAACTGACCTCTACAAACGAGAGCTCTTTACAACAGGCATGTATATATCGCATCGGGACGGCGGTGGCACAGGAGTTAAGTGCTCGCCCTGCAATTGTAAGGTTGCAGGATCAAGTCCCTGCGCAGTCTGTCGCTGTTGTTGTGTCCTTGGGCAAAACACTTAAAACCCCTTGCATGCTGGTGGTGTTCGGAGGGACCAATGGTGCCAATGTACGGCAGACTCGCATCTGTCAGTGCGCCCCGGGGCAGCTGTGGCTACAATGTAGCTCATCACCACTGGAGTGTGAATGACTGATTGTGTTGTAAAGCATCTTGGGGGGTTCCAGGACTCTAGAAGGTGCTATATTAATATATGGACCATTTATCACATTGTTCAGGATCTTTCCACAGAAATCGCTGCACCTTCTTTGGATTTGGTTTGATATCATCTACAAAAAGAACTTTAAAAATGCACGACCATCAACACCTTGCTCGTGGGCTTCCTGCTAGTGCTGACAGCAGACCAAGCATGCCAGCTCTGCAGCAGAGAGATGCAGAGACACAAGCGTGTCATCCATCTGCTCTACTCCCTCGGTACTCTTCACCATGGCAGAGGTCACATGCTCTCTGGCTCCAATGTTACACCCAACACACACAAGCACCCTCTCCCTGTGGCTTTCACCCCGCCTTTTTCTACTGCAGGTGTCCTTAGATTAGGAGCTGCTACTCTTTCATATAATGCAGTAATGGCTCAGTTGGTCTTTCTCTTTTCTTTTGATGCCAAAGAAGCAAAAGGTTTTTAACTACATTCAGCACAAAGAACATCTCTTTCAAAACTAACGGCATCTTTTAGATGTAGTGAAGGAACAGAAAATGAAAAGCCTTTCAA
This sequence comes from Nothobranchius kuhntae, assembly GCA_006942095.1. Classification (NCBI taxonomy): domain Eukaryota; kingdom Metazoa; phylum Chordata; class Actinopteri; order Cyprinodontiformes; family Nothobranchiidae; genus Nothobranchius; species Nothobranchius kuhntae. Next base: position 404,134 of record SSNQ01034240.1, read on the forward strand.
ATGAATGCAATTTCTAGCAGTAGGAAAACACTTTTGGATGCATACCCTGTTCAAATACTAGTTTTAATGCTAACTTTCTCCTGCAGAAGTACAGGGTTTACTTAATCACATGTCTAGTATGTAGCAGCCCTCCACAAAAAGGGAGTTCACGATGAAGAAGTGTCTGAATGCCTCTTCATTATCAGCAGTTAGAGGTGAAAGCTCGAGCCTGCAATCATCCTTTAGGAGCCAGCCCATTCATTCCAGTAATTCCCCATTAACAGTCATTCATACACTCTAAACTCTGTTTATTTTCTCTGAACATTTAGTTTTATTTCAATGGGCAGAGATCAAATACTGCATGAATGTGTGTTCCTCTACTATGTAATTAGTGGTTCTTATTATAAAGGGTGAAATCTCTATTTATGCTTCAGTAAAGGATCAGTCCGATGCTGTTTTGCCAGTAACGTTATTATTGTGTTTATTCTGAAAACATCCAGAAAAACATTTAAGTGTTTGGAAAATACGCAGACATATTACGTACTTTAAGAGTCCTAATAGGTGGGTGATAAAAAGATAGCACAAATAGAATTCAAATAAAGAAAAACACTTAAATGCACTTCACTGTTTCCTCTATTATACCTTTTATTTCAGCCGAGTCCATCAATCCCAACACGTTGGCTCGATGCTAACGTCCCTGCAAACACATCACATCCTACTTTTTACTAACATTACAGATGAATAAAAATGTAAGGTTCCAAGTTAAAGGGGGTCATAAGAGTATGTAACAACTTAGTTAGCCACATAGGTTGTCATACATGATGGGAAAGTCGATGTTTGCCGTACAAACATAGAAGCTTTCCAATAGGAAGCACATGTAGTGACCATACCTGAGGAATACTGTTGCTCCATAAATACGCTAAATGTTTTCATTTATTATCTATACGCTATAATCAGCTTCAAAGGGCCTCTGGTGCACCGATTTCACATCTATCTATCAGAGCTGAGCCTCAGACGACAGAAGTCTTACTTCCTGATATTTGGACGTACAGGATTGATAAGAGCAACGCAAATTTACCGCCGACTGTTTGTTTTCCAACATTGATGTTTTATCTCCAGAAATACCACAATCCTGGAGGACCCTGGTGCAGTTGCTATTGCTTAGCTTCTAGCAGTCGAGACACTCGGCTGTTTCCTGGACGATACAACAACAACAGCCGTCCCCGTCGTCAGTCCAGATGGGTGAGACCATGAATGTTAAGTGACAGTGTGACGTAGATCTGTCAGGATTTTCTAATCCTAGAGTTTCACCGTCTGTTTTCTCTCCGAAGATAAAGCAGGAGACAGGTGAGAATCAGAAATAATCAGAAATAGCAATTATAAGATGGTTTTGCAGCGTTGCACACCTTTAACTAATAAAGTGTGTGAATACGTTTATAACTAATCTTGAGGGGACTACATGTGTGTTTTTCACCACTGGCGGGGGACATCTTGATTATGATTGATAAAAGGCAGGTCAGGGGCCTCATTTATCAAGCTAGCTTACGCACAAAACGGGGTCGGAAAACTGCGTAAGCAACTTTCCACGCAAACTTTGGGATTTATGAAAGAAAACGTAGCAGAAAAATGTGCACAGCTTTAAGTTGACTAAGGACCTGGCTTAAGGTTGGTTTATGCTTGATGCGTCCGCGAGGTTCGCACGGCTCCGCGCGGCGAAATTGCGTCATTTTAACAACCACGCCCCTCCACCGCGTCTCCGCACGGCCCAAAATTTCCGCAACGCGCACCTAGGAAAATTTCTAACCACGCGGATGGACGGACGGACACAGAAAAACATGGCGGACCGGCAAGAACTAGTATGGCAGAGGTTGGTAAATACAGACATTTGTATGATTCAGCTCTCAGAGATCACCGGGATCAACATGTTGTTAATAATTCTTGTCCCCCCTCCCCCTGCCACACCTGGTGTGAGGGGTTGTGCCTTGGTCTGCCTGAGTGTTCGTGACAACCGGGTCTGGGGGTTTAAGATTTTGGCATCTGCCTGATAGATCCCGGTGGCTGCCTGGTGGGGTCTGGGTCCCTGGGCTCTGCTGGGTCCCCGGCGGGGGTGGTCGCCCCTGGGTCCCGGGTCGCTGGGTCCCGGGCTCGGCCGGCTAGGGGGTGGGAGGCTGCGGGCGGGCCTGTGGGCTTGCTGCTGATGTCTCCCAGGACTCTGCCGGCTGCTGGTTGTGGCCCCCCGGGGCGATCCTCTGTGCCTCTCGAGGGGGGCGGGGGCCTTCCTGGTTGCAGTCTCCTTGGGGTTCCTGTGTTCTGGGGCAGCGCCTGGATCTCTGGGACTTGGAGCTCCCCCCGTCTCCTGCGCATCTTTGGGGGGCGGATCTGTGGTCCCTCACACTCTCTGTTGGACGCTCCTATAGAGGAACCTTACATAAACAAGCGCGTGTACACACACAGGTGCTCACATGGTGCTCTCAAAAGTATGGGCTTGGGCACGTTCAACACAGGTCTTAAGACTATGGTGGGCACTTAATGCACTGTGATTTATTATTGTGATTCTTCAGTTAAGCAATGTTGATTATATATATTTTTTTTCATCAAGTTGACACAGTGATAGCTAGATCTTGTTGTATTGTTGTTGTGTCCTTTTTTGTCCTTTTGTTTTTTTTGTCTTTTTCTGCAGGTCTAGAAGCAGACTCTTGTTCATTGTTTATTTTTGTGGACCCCCCTCTCTCCCCACCTTTTCTTTTCCTTTCTCTTTCACCTCTGTCTCCGTGTCTGGTCGGAATTACAAAGCATTCAACAACAACAACAATAAAGTTTTAAGTATCAGGCGTGACATTAAAAGCAAACGCTTTGATGCTCCACCTGAGAGTAAATCTGTAAGGCTTATCACCAGCATTCAGACATCAGTTCTGCTTGCTTCACAGCCAGACAGGACACGGTAAAAAAAAATTAAAAAATTCTTGGAGAGAAATAGCTCGCACTGTCGGAAAAGACAAGGACGCTGTTAAAAAATGCTGGAATGCCATGTTGTAAACAGCAGTATTTTCTACTTCTACTATGGTGCAGTGTTGGATGCATGCCGTAGAGCTCCATGCTGCCCCCTACAGTTTAGGAGAATATTGGCTCACCGCAGAGACGAGCCGCATGAACCATAAACGCTGCAAGTTGTGAAGCGCGTTCCATCCACGAGCCGCATCACCGCGCGGAAAGTAAACGCGTCAAGCATAAACCAAGCTTTACGCACATGCTGGACATGGAGAGCACCTGCAGTGCTGCTGCTGAGAAGATACAATTATGATATCCTGCAGCCTTATCACTTGTACCCACGCACACACACACACACACACACACACACACACACACACACACACACACACACACACGCACGCACGCACACACACACACACACACACACACACACACAGTTCCCAGTTAGCAGTAAAATACTTTACCATTGCTAGTTACCTTGAGGGTAACAGATCATTGTCCTTGGGAGTCCACGACAGACGAAACTCAGCTGAGCCTGAGAAGCCCTCTGCCAGAGATGACACATAATCCTGTACCTGAGCCTCCAAAACAAACACCTTACCATCACAGCGAGTGGCTGAAGCATTCCATAATGTTGTGTGTAAAACTGGGAATGTCAAAATGCTGGTGATGCACAAATGATATCCCTAAACCTTTGCTTTCATAAAACTCTCAGCTGTTCGAGGGCTCCGTTTGTGTCCGCGTGTCTCAACTTCCACATGCATATTAATAATGCACTCCGTGTTTATTCACCGACAGGCTCATTTACATGCAATCAAGCACTGACTTTACCCTCCAACATGCAAACCCAAAGATCTCCACATGGGAATCAACACCTTCAGGAGCTAAACACCAAGCCTGAGTCATCACACACCATGTTCCTGTCAATTAGGGATGTTGTTTTCCACATCCAAGGGCAAGGCTGGGAATCATGCGGGAAGCCCACAACACAGAGGGAGTCATTTTGAGAGTGGGGATGCACCGCACGCAAGCTCGTCTCCATTGCTAAGGCTGGGACGTAGTCTGCAGGGATCCCTGCAGACCCCAGAGAACTACTTTGTTTTTTACAACTAGTAAACAAGCTATTTTATTCAACCACGGTGTGGCTGCACAAATCAAAGTACATCACACCGGGAACATTAGAGCTACAGGAAATGAGGATGTAGAAAGTTAAGATGGAAGCAGAAAGGTTGTGTGACACATGTATTTTTAGTTTTTATATGAAATTAATTTAGACTATTGTATTAGATATTTATATGTTTTATATTAACGGTTGTTAAACTCACTATGGTGTGTTTTGTTTGGCGCTCTCCTCATAAACAAGAGCTTTTAACCCTTTAATTCAAGTAATTCTCCCAAAAATAAATAAATAGGGGAGATGGTGGCTGAAGAGTTAGGGGACCGCCTCATAACTGAAGGTCCGTTCAGTCTGCAGTCATCGTCTCCTTGGGTGAGCTAACCCACCGTGCCTGCTGGTGGTGGCTGGAGGGACTGCCGGCGCCTGTGGATGGCTGCCTTGCCTCTGTCAGAGCTGTAGCTCCACTGTAGCTCCTCCCCAGCAGTTTGTGAATGCCTGATTGAGTTGTAAAGCACCCTGGGGTGTTGTAGAACCCACAAATCATGAAATTCTTTAGTGCAATCACAGTCTTCATGAGATTAGTCCAAACCCAAGCCAGCCCCCAGCTCCATCTCACCACCCGGATCCTCCTCTTTGTATACTTGGAAAATTCCATCAGTGTGGACGCTCATTATTCCACCTCCACCATCATTCTCACTGCATCAGGTTTCATTAACACCTGACCACACATGGCGTGCTCCACCATCTTGCCTGTCACCCATCAGCATGTGACTTGCTGATTGAGTGACGGATGAGTGATTAGCGATTAGCACCGCTTTCTCCCACATCCTTACACAGCTGGGTGTGGGAGTGATGAGGGGGGTGGTGGATGTCTGGTTAGAGTTCAGGGAGGTGGTGTGAGCGGCGTTCCAGGACATTGCTTACACGAGGTCTGACGTGAGAAGAGACAGAACCCATACATTTGAAGTCCTCGGGGCTGTTTTTGTCAGAAGTGAACGGGTTGCTGAAAATGTCATCCGTGTTCATTTCACAATGCCAACCAATACAGCTCCTTCTTTAGGAATATCTGTTTTCTGTCGTTTATGTTGGGTCATGAGGAACTCCTGAATAGGCTACATTAATGATGAACAACCTCCATAAAGATAGTTAAATGTTCTTCCTGTTCTGTGGCGTCTCTTGGTGCCACCGCTCCTACCTATATCCATTTGTTCCTACATCTATCACGCCCCTCAGCTGTCCCTCACCCTTTGAGTGCAACTCACTTCAGATAAATGAAACACAAATGTTTCCTTCGTAAACAGCACCTTATCGTCCTTCTCTGCCAAAGCCTCCCCAGTGTTTATCTTCTGCACTGGTAATGGGCCAGAGTCATTTCTCATTTGTAACAATATCAAAAAGCAATTACATGCCTGTGACTAAAAGCCGCTGAACAATGTCCACCATCAATCATCCAAGAGGTAAAAGGCAGGCGGTGGGGAGGCATTTCAGCTCGTTTGTTCCCCCTGCCTCTTGCTCTGATATGTGTGCTCAGCTGAGCCTGGCTCTGGCTGTATGGCTGCTTGGGTGCCACTGTGAAAGGGCAGGAGCCAGTTGGAGATGGCTGCCTACTCGTTATTTTTATTTATCAAGTTGAAATGTCAGCTTCGAAGCGTTTTTTCATTTCCTATACCACAGTTATTGCATTCAGCCTTTATAAGTGGTTGGGTGTGCTGGGCATCATATGTGACTAGTGAGGCAGGTCCCTTCCATGCCAGGAAAACTGGGAGATGCAAAAATAAATCACATCTTTGAGTAATCTATTACATTTATCTGAATTACTTTTGAACCCAGTGATAACACTTGTTGATACTCCCAACAGCTTTCCACCACGGAGGCTGCGTTAGTGCTGTGTTGTACGTATAGCATGTAGGTGTGGTTGTATCAGTCTGCATGTGGCACTGTGCTGAACTAGGGCTCTGTTAAGCTCTCTCATCCACCATGGATACCAGCTCTGAGGGCCGGCCCCAGCAAAGGATGGAGATGGTACATGAAACGAACAGTTGGCTCATTTAGCAGATTTCTTGTTCCAAAGTGGATCATGTGAGGCTTCTTTAATTCAGGAATCTTCACCAGGAACCAGGGATGAGGGGTCTGTGTGTTTCCCTTCATAGGAATCAGGGCCAAAGCTGATTTCCAGGATAAAAATGGACCTTTTACCTGCAGCTGATGGTGGGGGAGCACTCACCACTTGTGATAGGCCGATTATCCCAGCATTCCTGATAGCCAATCCAAGCTGGGACACCTGCCTGCTCTCTGACAAATCACAAGACTTCACAAGAGCAACTTAATCTGTGTAATCTACTCTGCATACATGCATCAGAGCAACTAAAAGAAATGTTCATAATGGGTTGAAAGTAGAAATGTGTGCCTCACAATGGACTGGCACCCTGCTGCTACCATGGAACGACCTCTAAAGAGGCAACAGGTCCTCATGACCCTGACCTGGACCAGTCAGGTGTAGAAGAGGGATGGAATGTTTCCTCTCACAGCAGATTTCTTTTATCAAGCAAAACACGTGGATAGAGTCTGGACTGAAGGCTGATCTTTATCAGTCATCTGGACATTATGCCATAAAGGGAGCTTTCAGTCCACCTGATACCGCCCTATGACATTGGTTTCAGCTACTAGAATGTGTTGAGAGCATATTTCCTCATCTTCCTCTGCATGTCTTCCAGACTCATCATTCACTCCCATGTGGATTAGGTTAATCCAGACCAAAGAATAAAGAAGCTTGCATTTCATCTGCTGACATATTTTTGTTTTTCTGTGCCTATTTGCATAAGAGCTGCCACTGCAGTGACACAACAACACATGACGAGCCAAGATGGAAAAAAGGCAGGTATAAAATCTTTTAAAGGACAAAGGTTGAAATAAAAGATTTTAAAAGATGTGGTTTAAGTTCAAATTTAAGGGAGTTCCTACTGTGAGCAGAAGGCTTTTACACAACTAGTACTGGCCAAAAGGTGACAGCATGAAACACGGTGACAGCATGAAACACCAGGGCATGAAGCGGCCTGAAGGGAGGTCAGGCCCACACATGCAGTATATTTTCCTTTCAAACACACACATATTTCCATGGTCAGGTCGATCGGATACAGTGTTAAGAACGCATGCCTGCAGTATACCATCTGATGAGTATTTGATGAGATCTGATGCCGGCATACTGTCAGCTTTATCAGACCTGGCAAGGGCAGCCATGCATTTTAACGTCCTGTCTCTTTGCTTCTACTTTACGGTTGTTTCAGGTGCTGCTCTCTTCCCTCCCCCTACTCCACTCCTAGATTTCCCATTTCTTCACTGAGCAAGCAGAAACAGAAGGATTATGCTGATGACCGCCACAAAGACGAGCTAAAGCACTGAGTCAGAGGACACTCGAGTGAAGGTGTACTCGTGTGAGTTTAGCAGGCTGCATGTTTGGAACGTGATCCGTTGTCAGCACAGGTATCAGATTTCTATGTGATGGTGTTTGTGTGGATTCATTTCTGAAACCACATTAGCGAAGCTATTTCTTTTCCCCCATTGTTTTA
>SSNQ01034240.1:422742-436198 GCA_006942095.1 Nothobranchius kuhntae
GTGTGTGTGTGTGTGTGTGTGTGTGTGTGTGTGCGTGTGTGCGTGTGCGTGCGTGCGTGTGCGCGTGTGTGTGCGCGTGTGTGTGTGTGTGTGCGTGCGCGTGCGTGCGTGCGTGCGTGTGCGTGCGTGCGTGCGTGCGTGTGTGTGTGCGTGCGTGTGTGTGTGTGTGTGTGCGTGCGTGTGTGTGTGTGTGTGTGTGTGTGTGTGTGTGTGTGTGTGTGTGTGTACCCGGACTCGTTCTGCTGTTTCATGCTCATTTTTCCTGCTACACTGCTGCTGGTTCATTCTCACGAGACCAAAGGCAGCAAAGAGGCAATCTCCCTCTCCTACAGGAGCTATCATCTCACCTTTACATCATTCCTTCCCTATTTGTTTCTCATCCAGGCTGCTATCTGCCACTTCCACCGACGTGAAACAACGAAACATCCTTTTTTCTTTCCCAAACCAACCACATAAATGATGTTCTCTGGTGTAAAATTAGAAATCTATTTTTGGTTATGTATAGTAGAGACTAGAGCGTTTTCTGAAGTCTTCATCTGCAGGACCACTTTATTGTTATTAATAAAAGCAGAACCATGAGATGCAATATAAGCAGAACCAGAGTTGATGACACTAGATGGGAATGCCTCATGGAAGTTCTCAGTAACACACTATATGTGCTACACTAATAGTTCCTGACCTTCTATTGTAAAATGTATTATATGTGCTACACTAATAGTTCCTGACCTTCTATTGTAAAATGTATGGCACCCACCCTCTCACTCTCGGACACCGGTGCTCCACAAAAGATCAGTTCATTTATCAGTCATGAGAAGTCCTTTAGGAAAGCCAGCTTTCAGTTATTTACATAAACCGGGATCAGTCCTCCATGTAGCACAAGTCTGCCCCGGATCGAGACATCCAGTGGTTTGTGACTGGTCAAAGCTCTCCTGGGTGGTAACGTCTCGGACTGCTGTAAAGAACGACATGTCTCCACTAGGGCAACAGCTGGCACCCAGCAGATACAAGGACACTGAGACCAGAGATGACCGGGTTTTGGTCGCAAACCTCTGAGACCAAAGGCTCCCCCAGTACTGGAGGGGATCCAGCGCGTATGCACCAGTTCTAGCGTAGTACTATGGTACAGACACTTATACAGCACGTATAGTCTGTATGATGTATGGAGCGTTTAGTTTGTATTTCATGATTATTTTGTGAGTGCTGTCTTCTTCTTCCTGTGAGACTGGTGGGTGGTGCCCTGGGTTAGGCTAGGGTTAGGACGAGCTGCCACCAGTGAGATAGATGTGCTTTATTATGGAAAAGCAGACTTGTCATTTGAAAGTTGTTGCCTACAACAGCTTTTATTCTACCTCAAATCTTTTTCCATCGCAGTTATTTCGTGCACAATGATTCACTTTTCTTGTGTTTCCATTCGTCTGGTTATTTTCTTTCTTCCTTCAAATTCATCGAGCATGAAAACTGGATTTAAGTTGTTTCACCTGCAGAAGTAGCTGCAACAACATGCAGTATCACATTATTTCCCTTTTGTTTTTTGTAGCAAACAAGGTTTTCTTCTACGCCACTGCATTAAATGGTTTTCCTCCATTCCTGTTCGATACAGATACCCGATGATAAAAACCTCAGAGGAAAACATTTCTTGTTGCTCCCAACTCTGCAATCAGCACGTTGATCTCACTTTGGATAGGGAGGGTTTTTGTGTTGCACCAGGATTCATTAATTCATTAATTTATTTGTTTGTTTGTTTATTTAGGACTGGGCAAAAGGTATCAGAGGCTCTGCATTTTAATAGTTGTAAGCAGACTGACCCACAGAGGAACAAAAATGGACGTTTACACTCACTGAGGTTTCTGAAGACAATAGGGACAACATCAGGAATGCAGTCCTCCTTCTCGTGAGTTTACAGCTGGGATTATGTGAGTTTACCCTTTTGTTCCAGAATGAAAGCTGTCTTTCATCTTTAAAAGGATAAAAATAACGTGCAGAATTAAATCTTGTCTCTAAATTTAAAGACAGACTCGTATGGTAAATGTCCTGTGTTTGATATAGTGTCGTCTGGGGTTCTACAGCCCCCCAATGCTCTTTACAGCACACACACACACACACACCCACACACACACACACACACACACACACACACACACACACACACACACACACACACACACACACACACACACACACACACACACACACACACACACACACACACACACACACACACACACACACACACGCACACACACACACACACACACACACACACACACACACAAACAGTCACGCACACACACAATCACACACACACACTGATTACATATTGATAGCCGGCCAGTTTGTGTTTGGTTCTGTCACACCGCCACTCGCGCACAACAATGAAAAAAGATGTCAACAAAGACCCTCCTATAGGAGCCTAAGCCACGCCCATCTTCTTCTGGCCCATGGGTCCGCATAAGGACAACAAAATGAATGGAAGTCAATGGGGTTAAAAACATTTGTTGTGTGCTATTAAGTTTTCCTCTCCACTGTCGCTGCATGCTTGCTTAGTATGAGGATTGCCGTAGTCAGTGACTCGATGCCACCTGCTGGGTTCTTATGTAGGAAACTTGTTACTGATTGGCTTAATGACCTGACCTGAAGTGATTTGAGACGACTGCTGTTCGTGGTTTGGCGCTTTATAAATAAACAAATTGAATTGCTCCTCCTTGAACCGCCTTATCGTGGTGGAGGAGTCCGAGTGCCCTAATGATCCCAGGAGCTATGTTGTCAGGGGCACTTGGTGCCCCTGGTAGGGTCTCCCATGACAAATTGGTCTTAGGTGAAGGGTGAGACAAAGAACGGTTCAGAGGATCTTTCATGGATGAACTATCAAGGAGTCGGAGTACCCGGCCCGGAGGGTTACCGGGGTCCCACCCTGGAGCCAGGCCTGGGGTTGGGGCCCGCGAGCGAGCGCCTGATGGCCGGGCTTTCGCCCATGGGGCCCGGCCGGGCCCAGCCCGAACCGGATACATGGGCTCATCCAACTGTGGGCCCACCACCCGCAGGAGGAACATGAAGGGTCCGGTGCAGTGTGAGTCAGGTGGTAGACCGAGGCGGGAGCCTTGGCGGTCCGATCCCCGGACAAGAAAACTGTTTTTTGGGACATGGAACGTCACCTCCCTGGCGGGGAAGGAGCAGGAGCTTGTGGCAGAGGTTGAGCGGTACCGGCTAGGTATAGTCGGACTCACCTCGACACATAGCATTGGCTCTGGTACCCGAGTCCTTGAGAGGGGTTGGACACTCTACTTTGCTGGAGTTGCTCCGGGTGAGAGGCGGAGGGCTGGGGTTGGCTTTTTGTTAGGGGGATCACACTCCTCAGCCTCCCTGGAACGGTCTACTCCAAGATGCTGGAGAGGAGGGTCCGATCGATAGTTGAATCTCAGATTGAGGAGGAGCAATGTGGTTTTCACAGTGACTGCAAAACTGGGTAAGTCTTCATTAATCAGTTTGCTCATTCATTTATTTCTTTGTTCATTCTTCTAATGGTCGCATGTTGAGACGCCTGAATCAGAATGTGAAAACAGCATGACTGTGGATTTAAAAATACACCAAGATGAATGTTTTAAAAACCTCTTCTCTAAATAACAAGGACCTACCATGAACTACATCAGCATCACAAACTGCCCGTTGCTGCAGGAATCCAGGCCTTCTTCAGATAATCCGAGTCACTTTTGTGGCCCTCAAGCCTCCCACGGGCCGAACCATCAACCACACAGCAAGACTGATCCATCTGTGTGACTAAATCCTGCTCCACACTTGCAAAACAATCAAATTATAGGTAAAATAGGCTGTTTCTTGCCACACAATCTCATGATGCAATGTGGAAAACATAAATATCAACGTCACAAAAGATCCTCCTGTTGGACTGCCCATCAGGAGGCACACGTTGTAGGCTGCCACCAAGCCCTGTCGCCCACAGCCAGCCCAGAAAATCCCCACAGACTGTTGGCTACTATCCAGAGCTGGCTTCACTGGTTTATGTCACTGAAACCATTCGGTTAAGCCACTGTTCTAAAGCAGGCGTGGGGAACCCTGGTCCTCGAGAGCCGGGATCCTGCATGTCTGCTCCAACACTTCTGATTCAGGGTTGATTCACCTGTCCAGCAGCTCGTCAGGCTCTGCAGAAGCCTGTTAATCACCTGCTGATTGAAACCAGGTGTGTTGAAGCAGGGTTGAGACTAAAATATGCTGGATAGCGGCCCTCGGTGGACCAGGGTTCCCCACCCCTGCTCTAAAGGAATGTCCATTAATCTCCATGGTTCGTTTTTTGTTTTCTTTTTCTTCAACAGATGAGTAGCAACGGTTTTCTCTAGGTCTTTATTTACAGGGTTTGCTTCTGCTTCAGATACAAGTTTAGCCATTTGTGCAAAATGATTTCTTTATTATCAACATTTGAAGTTTTCAAGCACCAAAGGTAAATAGTAAAACATGTTATGGGGATATTAGGTCCTTCACCTCTGCTGGTTTAGTCTTTAATCTTCCCAATTAAAATACGTTTCCCAGTATTTAGCTTTATTTAGTGTATTTTGACTTTTATGTTTCTGTTTTCATTAAAGTGGGAAAAGTGACATGAGAATCCCTCATTTTATGTGTCTCCTTGGGATCGTCATGCACTGACTGTGGTGACTCCATGCAGACAGACGTGTCACAAGGCTATCAGGGATTAAAAACCCTTCAGCAAGAAAAGGCAAACGTGTGAGAGCTTCCATTTGATACTGAGCCAGAACAAGAAACAAACACATGACAAGGTGGGCCAGATGCAGGCAGAACTAGTCAGAAAACAACATCTGATGGGAGTGAGGTGAGGTACGGCAGCAGGGGGGTCAGTCTTTTATCTTGAAGCAGACAGTATGAGGAGTGGTGACGGCACTGTGAGCTGCAAAGGTCTTTAATATTTTACCACTGCAGCTTCGACTGGCATCAAAAGTAAGATCCACTTTTTTAAACTCCTTTTTTAGTCCCTGACAACGTCAAATGCCACCAGTGATGCGTGTTGGTGCGACGTGAAACACCAAATGTGCACGTAACACCAGGGCTCTGTCTCTAACTCCTGTAAGAGTACAGGCGATTACTAAAAGCACTCTTGCTGCTTTAGTTCTAAAACTGGACAGACTTTTTGTCTCAGAGTGAGACGTCATGTGTTTTATGCTGCTTTGTAACGACTATAGCCGGGCCCTCGGGGGGGGGCTTCAGGGCTTCATCTTTCTTCTGATCTTCCACCTCCCTTACTTCCTCTTTATCTGTGCTCCATATTTAAAAATCAGGTCACTAAGTGGTTTAGTCAAGCTGCTCTGGCGAGTGCTTTGCATCCATCTTTCTTTTCTGGCATGCTGATTGATCAGGACGACGTGTTGATGACCGTCTGCAGAACAAGAGGAGAGAATATGTTCCTGGAACTGCAAAGTGAAAAATAGACATGACATTTTCACAACGCCCAGTCTACACTTATATTCTCATCACTAGCCAACAACATGCCAAACCTTCTCAGCATGTACCCGTGAGCTCAGTCACTGGGCTGCCTTTAGAGTCACTTCGGTCCAACACGGCCACTACAACGCTGCCCTTCATGATGGTTAACCCACATTTCACATCCTGAGCACCAACTGATCACACAACATTTTATATACAGTAACGTGATGCAAACTCCAACTAGCGGTTAGGAAAATGTCACAAATCGCTGACTGAACTTAAAAACTCTCAGACAGTAATTACTGGATTGAAATGTTTGAATTTTGGAGTCAACCCAATTAAAGATGGCTGCTACAGCCATTATAACATTAGTACGCATAGTTATTGTGGCAACTCAGTCATTAATAACGGTATTGTGTTCAAACGTGGTGTTGTAGTAGCGGAGAGGTCCTGGTACGATGCCCCATAACAGTCCAGGAGCGATTCATTCTGGCAAGCATGTTGTCAGAGCATCTCATTTCTGTCTATTATTGGATAAACTTGTACTTTTGGAGTCGTCCCACATCAACCAAGCTATCATGAGCCTTCTCTGGAAAACCATGCTGATCCAGCACCAGGAAGCCATATTGTTTATAAGTGTTCCGACCGTGGCGGTAAGGTGGCACGATCACGACCTTTTTACAAAGTGTAGGCGATGGAGGCATCAAGGGGGTGTGGGGACGTCCGTTTATCTTGGACATAACTTGCTTTTTAAACGATAAACGAGCCACACCGGTGTAGCACCTTTACACTACAGTGCATCATTCATCCATTCACACACACATTCACTCACTGATGGTTGTTTTTGACAGCCGCTCCAGAAGGTGTCAGTCCCCCACAATCCCCATGCAGTCTCTGGTGATCTGAGCTCCAGCGCTGACGGGGAAACGCTCCTGGAGCGCTTAAGCTGTTTCTTCCTACGAGGTGGAACATATGCCTTGTTGCACCAAGGCGGAACATTCATTCACAAGCCCAGAGTTGCAGTAATAATGCTACCAAGTGTGGTGGCATGAATGCTGCAGGATTCCCACAATGCCATGCGGCCGTGGCGCATTCATTAGACACATCGGGGCGGCAGAATTACGCTGATTTGCCGACTCAGTCTATCTTCTAAAAAGGTCTTTAGCTGATCAAACGTAGACACAACCGTGACTGTTCCGCTTATATTTTCTACTCTAGGACTACATGTGCTGGCAGCTGGGACTCAACGTCTTCTAATAGCAGAGGACTTGTGAGAACGTGAAATCTCACAACTGTCTTTTCAAGATTTCACCCAAACAGCTCTTCATCCATTTCTCAGCCCAAATATTGATCACTGTGGTCTGAGACTCTGACGTGAAAGCAAGATCTGCATTCCTTTAATAAACAACAGGATTTAATTTCTATAAGAAGTAGAAGCTAGTAACTTTTTATCTATGAATTCACTCAGCCAGCTGGGATTTCAGCTCACTCGGGGCCACATGAATCACAGGATAAAGCAAACACATTGTTTTGAATATGTATGAACTTAGCTGAGACATCATATCTTTCAGAGCGCGCGTGTGTGTGTGTGTGTGTGTGTGTGTGTATTCATGTGAGTAACTAAAGGGCTTCAAGGTTTATACTATTCATAAGAGAGCATGCTGCAAAGCACGGCAATCAGATTCAATCTAGCTTGACTTAAATGGTTTCACGTGACCTCTTGGCCTTTGCATCGCTGCACATTAAAGTGCTGCTGACAGTTGCTAGCTGTGCAAATCAGAGGTGAGTCAGGGTGCAGCTTACTTGTGAAAACAAGCTGAAGAACCCACCACAGTCTGTTCACTTTCCCTGCAGCTCCCGGAGTGCATAATTGATGGAAAATAAAACCAAATGAGACAGTTGAGAGCTTTTATGGTTTCTGGCGATATGTTTCAGATCAAAAGTATTCCAGCTCCAAGATCAGAGGCAAAGGAGGGAGTTGATAATATGAGGGGACCTGCAGGGACTCAGATGGAGAGAGAAGGCAGAGAAAGAGACTATTGATCAGGTAAAGCTGTGCTGCCTGTCGATAGAGGCCTTTCTCCGGGGAGTGGAATGACACTGGAAAGGGAGGCAGTATTTATTAAGCTGGCTTTATGTGTGTGTGTGGGGGGGGGGCAGAAGGCCTGTGCACACCAGGGAGAGTCCCACTGATGGGCTCTGAGATGGAAGCAGACTTAAACGGCTGCATGTGGACCACTCCTGCATGCTCTATCTGGGGCGAGCAGAGAGATGGAGCGGGTTTATACTCAGCAGCGTCTTGTGTTGGAAAGTCAAGCTTACAATAAAACAGAAAATCATTAAAGGGAAAGTGGAAGTATATTCTTTATTGAGTAACTGCCGTGGTGGTGTTTTAAGATTTTCTATAAATAAAACACCAAAATAAAGTCGGTATTCAAGCGCGACCTGAAGACAACAACTTGTTTTCCTGGTGTGATCTAAAGTTAACCTCTGAGTGTGGCTGCTGTTTAGTTACTGTCTCTAATCCACCCAAACACCAGAGGCTGTTCATGAGAGGCTGATCACGTATGGCAACTTTACAACTCGGTCTTTCAGCAATGGCCTCCACACACACTGAGCAAACACAACAGAAACAGACGTGTTTGGGAAGGTGGAGCATCAACTATCAGCTACTCTCAGAAAGCATCGAGGTGACAACAAGAATGAGGGCAGCTAAATTTAACCGTAGTCTCAGACGGCTGTTCACACTGGAAGGGGGGCTAACAGAAGAGAGAAAGAGATGCTAGCTACCCTCCTCTCTCACTTTCCTTCTCCCTCGCAGCCTCTCAGTACGATTTAAAGATCCTTCCTCTTAATCCACTTGTGGGACTTTTGGCTCACTGAGATCCAACGGAAGGTAGGGACTCGGGTTGTCACATCCAAGAGGGACACTTCCTGGTGCAACAGGACTGGAACAATGTCTGATGATGCTTTGAAGGAATATAAAGAATCATAATAGTCCACAACAAAGAAACATCTTTGCTATTTTACCTGTTGTCACTTAGACACGCCCCCTCCTGAAAGCTGGCCATGCACAGGTGGTCATCAAAGAGATCTTCCACACCTGGATGTTAGTAGGAATGAATGCCTTGTGAATAAACAAGACTCCAAATCCTGCTGTCTGAAGATGCTTTCTCCTCAGGTTGAACTTTCCATGCTGAAACAGTTGCACCGGAGCTTTTTTTCCCCAGAGAAAAACAACTGCTAGACTTTAGTTGCTGTTGCCAACATAAGTACAACCAGCTAGTAGCTTTAGAGGACAATTACAGTTCCACTCTGGGCTTGGGCGCTTGGAGAAAAAGGTTCCAACTCAAAGTTTATAAAACTGGATGAACACGAGAACATTTGTGTGTAATTTCCCTCCAGAGCCCAGGGGTCAAACTCAGCCCCTCGGGTCAACTTTGGCCCGTGAGATCAAATGAAAAATATATTAAACCTGGCCCACCCGTGCCTTTGCAAAGACTACAAGTCCCATAGTGTTTAGAGGGTCGCTCCATTTTTGACGTCCTCAGCGTCCGTGCTGCCACTCTTGCCGTCTTTAGCCGTTCCGTCCTCAGTCTCACACCAACTGAAAAGCTCCTCTTGGTTTGGAAGCCCAGAAACGGAGATCTGCTCGCTGCTGACGTGTAAAGCCAACGACCTTCACACCGAGCTGGTTCACTCCAGTTTAGCAACACGCTCAAGTCAGAACAGGACTCTGTGGCTGCTGTACGGTTTTTATCTTTCCTCCCCGACACGCTGACCCAACTTCATGCCCTAGCTTCTCATGTTCTCTCCACGTTCAGCAGACATAGCTGTGTGAGCAGCTGTTGTCTGATGAAGATGAACAGAACAACAGTGGAGTCTCGCTGCAGAACACCTCCCTGAGCTCAGAGCCCAACGCCAGGGATGCAGGTGTCGGCTGGGACCGGAGAGCGTCAGAGTGGATCTGAGGGGAGCACACTGAGCTGGAGTAATTCTGCTGTTTCATGCACTTTTTCTGCTCCAAAGCATGAAAGATCATAGTTGACACTCTGAATCTTCATGAGAGAAAATTGTTTTTGGGTTTCTGTTGTTGGCCTGTGAAAAATGATTTAACCTACAGTAGAACAGGAAGTTCCTGTCTGAGTCTGGTTCGATGACATCACTTTGGTGATGTGCATTTGTAGTCCTGGATGTATGCCGTTCTAGAATAAGCACTTCCTTGGCGTCAGACTGTGTCTTTAAGGTTCATAGACACAAGTGAAATCCAGGGCACGTTACAGCGGGATTAGCATTTAATCCCGTTGACTTGTAATCATCTTTTCTTTCTTCTGGGGACCCATGTTAGGTAGATGGGCGTGGCTTAAGCTTCCTATAAGTGAGTGAAAAGAATGAATCCGGACCACAGAAACACAAATGCAGCTGTAATATTCCGACTCCCAGCTGTTATGCTGTAAGCATGAACACAAGCTCTCATAAATGGGTCCAAAATGAGCTTTCAGCACTTTGTTCTCTGCGTCTCCCGTGTGTGTTTAGGTCTTCGGCTAATGCTGAAGCAGCGTTTTGTTTCACCGTGTCACTTCCTGCTCATTTCCCTCCCACCTACGCTTTTAAAAGCTCCTACGAGGGAATGTTTTGTCATGCCTGCCTTTGGTCCTGTTGACGTACGCCAGCTGACTGGGCGGTCGGGGCGACTCTACTTACAGGGAGCAGCCTCGTTATGAATAATACAGGAGGTGCCGAGCACCGAGAGGGAGACAAGGGAGCGGGGAAGATGTTCTGGTTGCTCCAAGTCAGTCAGGCAAAAAAACCAAAAACACAAAGAAAACGGTAGACGATACATCTGCAGCCAGACTGAGAACACAAAATCATCGTCGGCACTGAAGCACAGGTCCGATGTGTCTTCCTCAGCAACCTAAACTCTTTCAAAACTCAACTCTGGGATTACTGCTAGTTTCAGAAAATGCTGACATGCATAAATAAACAATTTTACAGGGAAGCATTTTCAGCTTCAGTCGGGATTGCTGCATGCAGGGATCTGTGCTGCAATCAC
Source organism: Nothobranchius kuhntae (assembly GCA_006942095.1). Classification (NCBI taxonomy): domain Eukaryota; kingdom Metazoa; phylum Chordata; class Actinopteri; order Cyprinodontiformes; family Nothobranchiidae; genus Nothobranchius; species Nothobranchius kuhntae. The sequence continues at coordinate 433,241 of SSNQ01034240.1, forward strand.
TTTGGCATATCAATGTGGTTTTTGCTCCGCTCAAGGACACTTGTCTACTTTGTTCTGCTCATATGCATCCCTTCAATTGATCCCTGGCCCTCTTCAGTCTCAGCAAAGTATATGGAAAGCATGCACAAATCTCGTTTTGAAGCCAAAGTCATGATGAAAACGAAGTAATTGGGACATGTTGAAAGGAAGGTTTTGGTTTTACACAGAAAAAGAAAAGTTTCATCTGATCAGAAAGCCAAGGGCTAGGACGATGTATAACGATGTCATGCTGCTAACATTTTACATCAGTGATATTTTAAAGGTTCACACTATTTCACATGTGGTGATGAAGTGGGTTAGGGTAAGACCACTTAGGTAAGAAGTGGAAGGCTGTGGCGCTATTCCAAAGGCAAGATGGAAGTTTTCCAGGAAGATGAGAATAAAATGAAACATTTATTAGGATAAAGAAGTATTTTCGTTTCCATGCATCATGGCAAGACTCAGCTCCTGATGCCGATTCTGGATCTCATGTTTATGTTTTTCTATCTGCTGTGATGCAAAGGCTCGTGGCCAGTCTGAAAACAACGACTGCTTCCATCACAGGCAGGTACTGGTTACTAGCATATGTTGATGTTTCTTTGTTTGGCAGACATTTTTATCCAAAGCAACATACAATTGTTAACCTATAGGACATGTTGTGATCTGTGGGGGAAACCGGAGAACCCGGAGGAAACCCACACATGCACGGGGAGAACACGCAGCTCCACGCAGAAAGGCCACAGCCGAGTTTCAAACCTGCAGCCTTCTTGCTGCAAGGCAACAGTGCTAACCACTGTGCCACCATGCAGCCCTATATATATATATATATATATACACACATATACATATATATTAGGGGTGCAACAATACATGTACCCGTATTGAACCGTTCAATACGGAGCTTTCGGTTCGGTACGCATATGTACCGAACAATACCGTATTTTTTTTATTTATTTTTATCATTTTTTCTTCTGACGATGAGATCCAGTGGATCTGGGTGATCTGCGTTCGACTACTCCGCCTGAGGTCGCATTGTCGAGCGCAGATCCACTTAGCGCCGCCCACATGCTTGGTAGCGAGACATGAGAAGTTGGCTAATCGCTAGTCATGGCAGCTGCGTCAGTGGTCCCCGAGATTTAACCTCCTCCTCCGTCTTTCAGATCTGGAGTTTAGAACTTTTTTGGCTTTCATGTGAAGCGTGACCCTGATGGTAAGCGCGTCACGGACAAAACTACCACAGTATGTCGGAGATGCCACACAATGCTTAATCACGTCAGCGGGAACACAACAAATATGACTGTACATCCCCCTGATGCAAAGACAAGTGGAGGCAGCAAACTTCAGTCGAGCCTTAAGGTGCCGCTTTTGGAGCAAGGGCTTCCTTCTTGCACGGCAGCCTCTCAGTCCATGGAGATGCAAAATATGTTTGACTGTGGACAATGACACCTGTGTTCCAGCAGCTTCTAATTCATGGCAGATCTGCTTTTTGGTGATTCTTGGTTCACTCTTTACCCTCCTGACCAATCTTCTCTCAGCAGCAGGTGATAGCTTGCGTTTTCTTCCTGATCTTGGCAGTGATGAAACAGTGCCATGCACCTTATACTTACAAACAATTGTTTGCACTGTTGCTCTTGGGACCTGCAGCTGCTTTGAAATGGCCCCAAGTGACTTTCCTGACTTGTTCAAGTCAATAATTCGCTTTTTCAGATCCATGCTGAGCTCCTTTGACTTTCCCATTGTAGCATTTGTGGGCGTTTGTATCCAATGAGCCCTATTTACCTGACCTAAGAGAAGTCACCAGCTGTAGTCACTCATAATCACTCACAAGAAGTTAAGAGGCCATGCTATGAAGCTCAGTTCACTGACACGTTTCTAAGTCACCTAAATTGCTAGTTCATGTTGCTGTATGTATATTTGTGACCCAGCAAATGTGATCACTTTTCTCTGTTAACCCATAATAAAGACATTAAAGAACCAAACTTCATGAATGTTTTTTGTGACAAAGAAGTATCTGTTCCAATCACTCTATGAGAGAAAAATCAGAGCTTTAGAAATAACGGGACACTCAGTAGAGCCATTATATTATATTTTTTACAAGTGTATGTAAACTTCTGACCACAACTGTATATATATATGTGTATATATATATATATATATATATATATTTTTTTATATATATATATATATATATATATATATATATATATATATATATATATATATATATATATATATATATATATATATATATATATATATATATATATATATATATATATTTTTTTTTTTTTATATATATATATATATATATATATATATATATATATATATATATATATATATATATATATATATATATATATATATATATATACATATATATATATATATGTATATATATATATATATATATATTAGGGTTGTCACGGTAACGGGTGTAGCGGTAAACCCCAGTAAAAAATAATAATAACCGTCTTGTTTTTAAAAAATATATTATCTTGGTGGGTTACCGTGGCTGCGGTGTAGGCGCGGTGACCCTTACCAGCCACCGTATCATCTGCTGAAGTTGCCGGCGGCACATGCGCACTTTGTTGTTTACAACCAAAACTTTCTTGAAGCTAAAGCTGAAATAATGGCCAAAGGTGGAGACGGCAGCACTCAGGAGGACATTTATTATCCCTCAAAGAAGACAAAGTGGGAAGTACGGGCATCTTTTGGATATTTGAAGAATGCCGAGGGACAGCTGATAGAAGACGGCTATCCTGTTTGCAGCACGTGCAGAAAAAGTGTCTGTGAAAGGCAGCAATGCTTCAAATCTCATGACACATCTGCGTGACCATCACCCACAACTCTACAGTCAACACAAGGCAAGCTAACGTTAGCGTTTTAGCTAAAATGCGTGATCCGAGGATTTGGGTTGAGGGAGAATGCAACGAGTCG
>SSNQ01034241.1:0-11773 GCA_006942095.1 Nothobranchius kuhntae
TCACTAACTTGCTTTAGTAAATCCTTACTTTGGTTAAATAAATCAGTTGTTGAACCCCCCACTCCTTTGTTTGGTCTCTTTTCTTATTACAGCCCACCACTTCCAGTCTGGGTTGTAACAATCTGCAGACAGATTTCTGAGTATCTCCTCCTTTGGTACACAGATCCTCACTGAGCCAAGTACTGTGAACAAATAGTTTCTCCATGATATTATCCAGCAAGGTCCCGTTTTTGTCAAAACAAGGGTGAGGTAATGAAAAAATAGAAATATTTCATTAAATTAACATTTAAATTATTTATATGCATCATTAAAATAAAAAAAAACATGTTTTGAAATATATAAAGTGCACCAAACTTGACTCAGTCCATTCAACAATTCTAAATGGACAATTATGTAACTCATCAATTAATTATTTGAAAGGATCATTTGTCAATTAAATGCTGAAAAAAATAAACAATACATTAATGAGGCAAGAACTTTTTTAACTTGAACATACCTACACCCACAAGTCTATTTTTACCTGGGGTCTCCTCTCAAGAGTGGCTGAAGTAATATTACAACTTTGACAGAATACAAATTCTCTCTCTCTCTCTCTCTCTCTCTCTCTCTCTCTCTCTCTCTCTCTCTCTCTCTCAATGAGGTAGAGGGTAAAGTGCGGGCAAAACTAACCAATCAGAGGACAGAGAAGATCTGCCACAGGCCACGCCTCCAGAGTGCCAAAACCCCTTAACAGCCGAGCGAGCGGAGTCAGAAACCGAGTGCGCAGAGAGGCTGCCGCGCGCGCACGTTTTCCTCTGCCGTGTGCTTGTTGGCAATGCGCGCACGCAGGTTTGTCACTTGTGCACATCCTTGTGCGCTCACAGACACAGTTTGCTCCCTCTCAGTGCACAAATAACCTCTCGCCATGTATATTTTCACTCGTGAGTCCCGTTCACACGCGCGATGTGGACCCGTGCACGCGGTTTTGGCACGGGTCTAGCCCCATAGCTGATCGGTCTTCCAGGAGGGTCTCGGAGTACATCAGCTGCTCCTCCACATCGAGAGGAGCCAGTTGAGGTGGCTCGGGCTTCCTGGTGAGGTTTTCTGGGCATGTCCAATTGGGAGAAGGCCTGAGGGAAGAACCAAGACACGTTGTAGGGGCTATGTCTCTCACCTGGCCAGGGAATGCCTTAGGATTGCCCTGGAAGAGCTGGCCAAAGTGGCTGGGGAGAGGGAAGTCTGGGTCTCTCGATTAAGGCTGCTGCTAATATCCTACTAGTTGGGGGTACCCTGTGACTGATCCCAAAACTGTTCTAGGAGTTAAAAGTTTAAATGGTACATGGACTGTAATTACACTTCATAGTCTTGCTGACCTCTTAAAATGCTTCTACATGTCAAAATCGCACATTTACCTACCCACACCCAGATTTCCACTTTGACATGTGGTGAGGGGAGCAGGAATTGAATAGGCAGCCTCATAGTTGACCGACAACTACACTTTCTTCCACACCCCCCACCATGTTCTGAGTTAAAATGTTTCTTAATGGACTCATCAACTAAAACCTATTCTAACCAAGTCTTCTTGTGGAAGGGTAACAGGTCTAATAGGAGGACATGTCAACAGTCTTTCTCACAAATAAAAGTCCTATTTAAGATTTTAGCAATGGATACTTTTCAAAATATAAACAAAACAGAGTGTTGTTGTGAATGGAAATAAATCCCAATGATACAAAATTCACAAGAGTATTGCTCAAAATGGGGAAAAAAAAATAAATTTATTAAATTAAATACTGACATAGTACTGAAAAAACTCAACATTTTTATATTTAACAACTTGACACTCTAAACTATAAGTCATAATTAAAATCATTGGCTGCTACTTTTGCTAAAGTTATTGACCATGCAACTAACACTCTATTGATATGGATAAAATTTATGTAGGTTGAAGATGTTTTTTTTTATATAAAGCTAGTTAGAAATAATGCTGGATATGCAATAAAGAAATATGAATAACATCAATTTTTATCTATTTTTACTACGTCAATTTTGTAACAAATTTGTAAAAATGTTTTATTGTCACAAATTTGTGATGAATAAAACTAATGAGAAATGTTACAAAGACAAAATAAGCTTTAGAATAGAATAGAATTCAACTTTATTGTCATTGCACATGTGCAGGTACAGGGCAACGAAATGCAGTTTGCATCCATCCAGAAGTGCTTTAGCCGTGATATAGATGTATTAAAATATATATTAGCAATAATATAGCTGTGTAAGTATATTACAGAAATGGATCTATTATGTATGTTATAATGTACACCGTATGAAGTATGTTATGAATATTCTATGACTATAAGTATGAACAGGCTGTAGTTAATACAAGCAGTCCATGAGTTTAACGTGGGTCATATGTCAGGAGGCAGAGTTCAGGAGTCTGACAGCTGTTGGGAAGAAACTGTTCTGGTACCTGGTGGTCTTAGTCCGGAGGCTCCTGTAGCGCCTCCCAGAGGGCAGCAGGGTGGTCAGTGCATGTGATGGGTGACTGTGGTCTCTGATGATTTTCCCTGCCCTTTTCAGACACCGCTTCCTGTAGATGTCCTTTATGGCAGGAAGTGGTGCTCCGGCGATGCGCTGGGCAGTTTTCCCGACCCTCTGCAACACCTTCCGGTCCGAGGCGGAGCAGTTCCCATACCAGATGTTATACAGTTGGTCAGGATGCTCTCGATGGTGCAGCGATAGAAGTTCACCAAGATATCTGAGGACAGGTTGTTCTTCCTCAGAGTCCTCAAGAAGAAGAGGCGCTGGTGAGCCTTCTTGACCAGCTTGGAGCAGTGAGGAAATTGTATCAAATAAAATGGAAGAAGAATTAGATTCTGATTGTTCTGATTGTTGATAAAGTAGTTTATCTTCTTATCTACAGCAGAATATTTAAAACATGTTTTTAAAAATCTCATCATTAACTCAGTGGAGTTCATCACCTGACGCTTGACCATGCTACTATCAATAACATGCTGCTCCGCTTCCGGTTCTGGTGGGGATGGCATCTTAGCAGGGGAGCTCTCGACTGAAACTTATCACAACTGCCCCAAAGCGAAAACTTTAACTAGCTAAGTGCAATCTAAGATAATAAAGGGGCATAAATTGTGTTCAGAAAAAACAAAAAGGACAAGAAGTCAACTGCTGAACGAGNNGGGCAACGAAATGCAGTTTGCATCCATCCAGAAGTGCTTTAGCCGTGATATAGATGTATTACAATATATATTAGCAATAATATAGCTGTGTAAGTATATTACAGAAATGGATCTATTATGTATGTTATAATGTACACCGTATGAAGTATGTTATGAATATTCTATGACTATAAGTATGTACAGGCTGTAGTTAATACAAGCAGTCCATGAGTTTAATGTGGGTCATATGTCAGGAGGCAGAGTTCCGGTCCGAGGCGGAGCAGTTCCCATACCAGATGTTATACAGTTGGTCAGGATGCTCTCGATGGTGCAGCGATAGAAGTTCACCAAGATATCTGAGGACAGGTTGTTCTTCCTCAGAGTCCTCAAGAAGAAGAGGCGCTGGTGAGCCTTCTTGACCAGCTTGGAGCAGTGAGGAAATTGTATCAAATAAAATGGAAGAAGAATTAGATTCTGATTGTTCTGATTGTTGATAAAGTAGTTTATCTTCTTATCTACAGCAGAATATTTAAATCATGTTTTTAAAAATCTCATCATTAACTCAGTGGAGTTCATCACCTGACGCTTGACCATGCTACTATCAATAACATGCTGCTCCGCTTCCGGTTCTGGTGGGGATGGCATCTTAGCAGGGGAGCTCTCGACTGAAACTTATCACAACTGCCCCAAAGCGAAAACTTTAACTAGCTAAGTGCAATCTAAGATAATAAGGGGGCATAAATGACGTCCAGAAAAAATATAAAGGCCAAGAAGTCATCTGCTGAATGAGCCGAAGACAGCGACTAGCAGCTAGCAGCCGACACTAACGCTAGCTCCCCCGGGGCTAGCCGAAGCTACTCTCCCGCCCCGAGTGGGGATGGCCATGGGACTGAAGATGAGGAGGACCCAGTCAGCTTGACGCTGATATTGAAAGAACTGAGAGGCGTTGGCAAGGAGGTGAAAGAATTTTGCAAAGACACGAAATCGCAACTATTGGAAATAAGAGGCGAGTTGGATAAAGCTAACGCACGGCTCAACGAGGTGTAAACCAGGGTCTCTGAACATGAAGAGAAGCTCTAAAACACAGATGAGATCATGGCCGAGATATTAACAATGCAAGAGAGGCTTCAAGCTAAACTGACCTCGCTGGAGGCCTACTCAAGGAGGGAGTCGCTCAGACTATACGGCGTATCGGAGGGGGCAGAACGGGAGCTCCATCTATGGCCCATTTTGTGGAGAAGCTGCTTCGGGAGAACCTCGGCATCTCTCCTTCAACAGCGCTACAGATTCAGAGAGCACACCGAGTGCTTTCATTACCCCCTCCGGATGGTTCCAACCCACATCGATCCTGGTAAAATTCCTGTGTTTTACTATTAAAGAAGAAGTGTTGAGGCTGGCCTGGCAGAAGAAAGGTTTCATGCTGAATTCTAACAAGATCAGCCTCGACCACGACTACCCCCCGAGTAGAGCCCTGCACTGAAGCCCTAGGCCCTCGGGTCGGCCCGGCTCTAGGCCCTCGGGCCGGGCTTCGGGCCAACGACTGTGTAATTACCTCAGACACGTGCCGGGCGCCTTTATTTTTAATCGAATTCATTGAAAAAAATTGAAACACTTAAACCAGGGGTCGGCAACCTGTTCCCATCAAAGAGATATTATTACCCGTTTCCCACAGTAAAGAAAACACTGGGAGCCACAGCAGCCGCGGCGTTGTGGGCGGGGCCTACCCTCAGACAGCAGAGTGCTGCTCACAACAGGTGACAGCAGCCACTACCGGTCGCTCGTGTACGTCAAAGTTATCTTTCATAAAAAGATAATCAATAAAACAATTTATATAAAGTTGATCCAAAAGTTGTAGCCCGCCTCTGCCTACAATATTTTGATATTTTTCACCCTGTTGGTGGTTTTACTGAGCAGGTGCCACTTTTGTCATACGTTTCTTTTTAAAACATATTTAGACTGTTCAGAATACAAATCCAGGCTCTGTCACATTTGATTGTTGTAATTAAACTTTGTAGGTGGGGAAGGTCAGAAAAGGATCCGATCAATTTGTTTTTCCCTCATTTACAGTGACGGAGATAACGGCGCAGTGCGCCTGGCTCTGGTGTTAATCAAGTTTAATTTTATCTATTTTCACAAGAAAACAAAACAGTTAAAAGCAGGGCTTGTGTTGACCGGACAGTTCCCGTATTTGACCGTTTATTTTGATGGAGAAAGAATAGAAAGAATTACCCCGACGCATGCAGACGAACTGACATTTTATTCTACGCACATCGCAGATGTAGCTAAATCGCTCAAGAAAAGATTCCCATCTGAACATCTGAGCTGGACATTGCCCAGTGCAGCTCGCTGTCAGCGTGTACTACATGAGGTCCACAGCGAGCTGAAGATGTGGAGAGGGGCTTGGAGCGCGTCGCAGAACCAGAGCGCATGCGGGAAGATTCCTCCGACTGAATTCAGTCAGAGGAATCTTCCCGCTGATCTGAATCTGATGCGGCTCTCTGTGCTTGTAAAATAATGAATGGATATTTAAATAAAATGCTTTATATTTTACTGAATTAATTTTATATCTGTAAGTCAATTCTAAATGTAAAGATTGTCTGCGTAAACCTGAACAGGCCCAACCCAGTCTTACTGTGAGACCGGGTTGATTGGTCACGCTTGTGCGTAATCATAGGCGCTTCCTGAGCTGAAGAGGATGTGAGATTCTGGGCTTCTCCTCAGACGGCTCCTGAATGTGTCGCCACATTGGAGACAGGAACAAGCACTATTCAGCCAAAGTTTCATAATCGGGGAACATTTTCTAAGTGACAAGTCTCTGAGAGACAAGGTTTGGAAAACACTTGCTTCAGTGGGAGGAACCTTCCCGCATGCGCTCTGGTTCTGCGACGCGCTCCAAGCCAATCTCCACAACTTCAGCTCGCTGTGCACATATGCGCTGACAGCGAGCTGCGCTGAGCAGTGTCCAGCTCAGATGTTCAGATGGGAATCTTTTCTTGGGTGATTTAGCTACATCTGCGATGTGCGTAACGAATAAAATGTCAGTTCGTCTGCATGCGTCGGGGTAATTCTTTCTATTCTTTCTCCGTCAAAATAAACGGTCAAATACGGGAACTGTCCGGTCAACACAACACAAGCCCTGCTTTTGGCTGTTTTGTTTTCTTGTGAAAATTGTTGGAAAGAGGTCAAATTTAACTTAATTACCACCAGAGCCTGCGCCGTTATCTCCGTGACGGTAAATGAGAGAAAAACAAATTGATTGGATCCTGCACATCTTTTAACACATTGGTCAGGATTGATGCACTTTGTTTTCATTTAGTTGATTAAAAAAAGGTCAGGCTCGGGTCGGGCCAGAGAATCCTGAAAACCTTTTCGGACCGGGTCGGGCTGGGGCTCCACCCCCTCGGGCCGGGCCGGACACGGGCTCAGATTTTAGGCCCGTGCAGGGCTCTACCCCTGAGATCATGGCTATGAGCAGGGAATATGCGGAGACTCGAAAGGTCTTAAAGGAGAAGAATCTTCGGTTCAGGACCCTGTACCCGGCGCAGCTTAAGGTGTTTTTTGAAGAAGGAGCAAAAACCTATAACACCGTGGAGGAGGCAACGACGGACCTGGCGAGTGGGGGTCTGCCCATGAAGGTGATTGCCCCCCGGAATCCCAGAGAAAAACCGCAAAGGTGTGTGCTGTGGCAGGGAGTTGGAGGTCGACGCCCACGACAGCACCAAGGGGTCCCAGACTACAGAGAGAACCTGCAAGTATACAGGCGAGGGGGGAAATGACTTTGTTATGTGGTTGTTACTGGACAATATGGTGAATTATAATTTATGTCGAGCTAGGTTGGGTGAGGTGTCCCTTTGCTATGAGCGCTGTTATGATGGAAGGCCCCCTAACTCTGGGAGTGAAAAGGGGTTTCCCTTCAAACTTTGAGGGCGACAGTGGAAGAGATCCACCGTTGGAAGTCAGCCCAGGAGCTTTTAAGCTCCAGTTGTGCTCAATTGTTGATACTTGTTTTCTTTGTCAGGGGGGTTGCCTGCTGCTATTGAGTATATACTGTGTGTTGGGTTAATATAATTGAACGAGTAGCCAGTCAGTAAAATGTATTTCTTTCAATGTTAACGGGGTTTTGAATATGATCAAGATGAGTAAAATATTGTCTAAATTAAGGAAAGAGAAGGCCCAAATCGCATTACTTCAGGAGACACACATGAACCAAACAGACCATTTAAGATTGAAAAGAAAGGGTTTTAAATACGTATTCTCTTCTTCTGTCAAAACTAAACACAAGAGGGGTGTGGCTACAGTTATTCCTGGTTCCCTAAATTATGAGCACATCTCTGAAGTCTGCGACGAGGAAGGGAGATTTGTTAGAATAACAAGTAGGATAGACGGGTTTGAAATTACAATACTTTTGATTTAACGTTGGACTCCAGGGGGACAGTTGTGTGTGTGTGGGGGGGGGGTGGGTGGGGGGGTTAATCTAAGGCTTGATCTGAGAATGGACTCATCTAACCTGACTAATCAGACAACAGCTCTCGCCAGAAAAGTCTGTAACTATATGCTAGAGATGGGAATAATGGACGTTTGGAGAGATCGCCATCCATCTACTAAACATTTTACTGATTACTCAGACTCATTTAAAGTATATGCAAGGCTGGATTATTTTTTATGTTCAATGCAGATAGATTTAGGGTCAGGGAATGCGATATATTGACAAGGGACTCATCTGATCATAGCCCTATCTCTTTATCTCTACTGGTGGCTTTGAAATAGCGTACCACTCTGTGGAAATTTAATTCACACCTATTTAATGATTCAACTGTAGTTTCCAAAATAAAGGAGGACATTAAAGAATTTTTGGAAACTAATGACACGGGAGAGGTATCCCCAACTATTTTATGGGGCACACTGAAAGCGGTAATGAGAGGTAAATTAATTTCTATCGCCTCCCACTTTAAGAGGATCAAAGGGCAGAAATTTGCCGATTTACAGGCGAATTTAAAGTTGAAACAACAGGCAGATGTTGACTCCCCAAATCCTACTATAAAGCAGGAAATCAGGCATTTACAGGGTGAAATAAATTATATTTATACACAAGAGGCCCAAAACAATTTAATCTTTTTGAGGCAGAAATATTGTGAGTTAGGAGGGAAATCTGCAAAATACCTGGCTTATAAATTACGCAAACAAAGGGAGGAAAATGCGATCTACCAAATCAAAGATCCCAAAACTACTAATCTGCTAACAAAATTAGAAAACATCTACCAATGTTTTGAAAATTTCTTTGGGGAATTGTATTCACAACCCATTGTGACTGAGGAGAGTAGGATTGATGTCTTTCTTAGTTCTTTAGAACTACCTGCATTCCTGGGTCCCCAAAATGAGTATTTAAGTCACCCCATTTCGGCAAGGGAAATTAATAAAGCTATCTCCAGACTAAAATCAGGAAAGGCAGTGGGCCCGGATGGTTTCAGTTCTCGTTGGTATCGCTGTTTGAGGGCAGAATTAGTCTCCAAACTTCTTAAGTCATTTAATTGCACCCTACAGGAGGGAGTAATCCCACCCTCTTGGAGGGAGGCAACTATTTCTATTATCCCAAAAGTGGGATAAGATAGGCAGGAATGTGGGAGCTACTGTCCAATCAGCGTCCTCAACCTGGACTACAAATTGTTTACTTCCATTCTCGCCCGTAGGCTGGAAAAGCTGTTACCTGACCTCATTAATTTAGATCAAACTGGTTTTATTTGCCATAGACAAACAATTGACAACATTAGAAGAATCCTACACATCTCTACTCAATTACAGCGAAACAAACCCCAATCAATTATAGGTAGTCTAGATGCGGAGAAAGCTTTTGACTCTGTCAGATGGGTATTTTTTGTACAAGGTCCTGGGGAAGTTTGGTTTTCAAGATGGGTTTATTAGAGTAATCCAAGCTCTTTATGATCGTCCGTCAGCTCGTATAAAGGTGAATTGTGATTTGTCTAAGCCTATTGTTCTGCAGCGGGGCTGTAGGCAGGGGTATGCAATCTCGCCACTTCTTTTCGACCTATTTATAGGGATTTTGGGTCAATCAATTAGGCAAAATTATAATATTAAAGGTGTTACTCTGTCAGGAGTGGAGCATAAAATAGTAATGTTTGCTGATGATGTAATGGTCTGCCTGGAGGATCCAGAGAGGTCATTTAGTGAATTGATGTCTACTCTCACCAATTTTGGAATGCTATCTGGCTCTAAGATTAACATCTCCAAAAGACAGGTGATGACACTGAATTATTCAGCTTCCGTTGCCCTACGTAGGAAATTCAAGCTCAACTGGGATAATGATAAAATTAAGTACCTAAAATATATCTAACAGCGGACCTCTCTGGACTCCCAGGCAAAATACGAGTCAATATCTACGGGTATAAAAGCTGATCTGCACAGATGGAATCTGGTCCCTTTCCTGAGTCTCAGTTCCAGGGTAACAGCAATCAAGATGAATGTGCTCCCCAGGCTGCTCTACCTCTTCAGAAATTTGCTAATAGATGTGAGTATGTAAGGTAGTAAGGTAGTGCGACTCGGGTTGCGAATGACCACAGTCACCAATTCTTGTCATGTGTCTTGCCCATGTATGTCTGATCTCTGAATTGTGTGTACTGAAACTCTTAATTTCCCTCTGGGATTAATAAAGTATTGATTGATTGATTGAGTGACCACCAGTTCATTCAGTGGGATGAATGGATATCCAGATTTATCTGGCAAGGCCGAAAGCGAAGGATTAAGTACACCCCCCTCCAGCTTTCCAAGGAAAAGGGAGGACTGGGTCTCCCCTGCCTCAGGAACTATTACTACGCAGCTCAGATACCCCCCTTCTATTCTGGTGACAAATCATACGTGGCAAGGTGGAAGAAACTGGAGTCTAACTTGTCAGTCCGCTCCCTCCTGCAGGCTGCTATTGCAGACAAGGGTCTAATGTGCCAGCTGGAAGGGCTGGGCAACCCCTGGCTGGCCCACACCCTTCAAGCCTGGCAGAAGGTAATCAACAATTGTGGGCTACAGAAAATGTTGAGAATTTTTAGGTGGTTTGCCTTTGATTCAGATTTTGCTCCAAATAGACAAGACTCTAGTTTTAAATCATGGATGAATTATGATCTCACAACATTTCTTTCTCTTACCTATAGAAACACTGTGCTCAGCTTTGAGACCTAACAAAACAAACATGCGTTGACACATTGTGACTTTCACAGATATTTACTGTTGAGATCATATATCATTCATGAGAGCAAATTGACTGATTTTACAGATGCTGAGTCACATTTTTCCCTTATCTTGAAAAGTGCTTTAACTATGACACCAACTAAATCTATCTCAAAACTATACAAAGCCATCTCGAGTGCCGGTGAGGCCAACACTTTTTATATCAAGGACAAATGGGTGAGCAAATTGGGAGCTGATATTTCCTTAGAGGAGTGGAGCAAATTTGGTGTTTCCAGTGATCAACGTCCAGCTCAGAGAGCTGGAGGGAAAATGGCTGGAAGAATATTATAAGATATTTCAAAACGCCATATCAGCAGAGATATCAAGGCACCCATACGCCAAGCTGGAGACAATGCGGTGCTACTGCTGCTACTCAATTGCATAATTTTTGGGACTGTCCCAGGTTAAAGGAATTTTGGACGGGAGTTCAGACCTCGTTAAATACAGTTTTGAACATTCAAATCCCTTTGGACTTTAAGGTTTTATGTATGGGGCTTGTCCCCTTTCTGAAATGTAGGAGTGAGATTAAGTTGGTGCAATTACTCTTGGTGGCATGTAAGAAAACACTAATGAGAAGATGGCTGAGCCCTGTCCTCCCCACACTGGATGATTGGTATGGGATCGTCTTAGAGATATTTAGGATGGAAAAACTGACATATTTGTTAAATAATCGGAAGACCAAATTCTATGAAATCTGGAACAAGGGGATCTTATTCATTTCCCCCTCAAGAGCGGACTTTATGTGATTCAACTGTTAATCAACTTTTTGTAACCTAGCAATTTCATTTCTTTTTTTGGCAGCAGCACGGGCAACCCCTCAGTTCTTGGTTATGTTTACTGTTCCATATAAATGTGTTTCACCCTTTAACTATTACAGGTCCCCCTCTCGAGCACAGTCACTTTTCAGTAGTTTAGATATTAAGGGACTCCCCTTGATACTCCTCTATGAAGGATGGGATGCTCTTGCCGTCCACTACTCATCTTGGATTCAATTGGGGAGGGGGAAAAGAGGGGAAAAAACAAACTGGAATGACCCTGTTCCTATGTCATTTACATCTTGTCTTGTGTAGCGTTAGGAAGTATAATGGTCTGCCCTTAACAGCTGCCCCTTCACACAGTAACACCGCCAAGGTCGGACGCTTGGTTCAGTATGTTTACATTCCAGGAGAAGAGACAGAAGAACAGAAGAAGAACGCTTTTCATGGATTAATCAAAGTACTTCATTTGTGATAAGCTAATCAAAGCATTTGTTGATCATTAATAATCAGGTGAATGATCTGTGAAATAAAGGTGTCATGAGTTATGTGTTTAAATGAATAAACAGGGCTGCCCCAGACACACTGATATGCATTACCATGGAAACGCATGACACATTGTTTTCAACCAATCAG
>SSNQ01034241.1:11844-37084 GCA_006942095.1 Nothobranchius kuhntae
ACGTATTAAACTCAGCTCCAGGACATCCGAGTTCCTAAGGATTTCCATCGTCATCATTAAGAAGTTCAGACTGGCCAGCTGGACTTCCTACTTTGAGCTGAAATCTGTCAAGCTTGAGATTTTCCGTCGTTTATACCAACGAGACGACGGTCCTTCAAAATAAGAGTGAACTTGTTGACGCCTGCCGATGCTACCTGAGTCGACCCTTCAGACGGGCGTTGTGTGCTGTGACCGCTGTTTCAACCAGCTCCAGTATCGTTGAAGGTCCGAGACCTGGCAATTCCTGATCTACACGGGAGACTCTTCCTGGGTATGTAAATACGGCAAATGGCGGCTCATGTCATCAGCTTCTGAAGCCTCGTGGTAGCCTAGTCAAAACAACCAGATTCGCTACTCAGCCTAGAGATTCTGAACAAACACACACACACACACCAACCCGAACCATCTACATCCATATGCATCCATCATTGAGATAGTCCTGGTAGATTGTAAGAATTTATAATTGTAGAAATTAAAGATTCTTAAACAATCCCAACTTTCTCTCTTTCTTGTCTCTCAGTCAATACAAAATGTTGAAGTAAACTCCCTGATGATAAAAACAGCCTCTTCTGATTGATTACTTAGATTGTATAAATATACAAAATCAGGTAATTAAATTATCTAATTACAGTATATAAATATACAAACTTCAAATCACAACATCTTGTTTATTGATATATGTTCATTCCAAATAAAGATTTAATTAAAAATAATAATAAAATGCAGCTCGTATTAGTGTTGAAAACTCTAAAAACTTGGATGCATGTGTGTTTCCTCTATTCAAACTGAGACCAAGATAAATCTAACCCATTAGTCCTGTTGTCTGAATTGAAGCAAACAGCCATTAAAATGCAAAATAAGGGCAACTAAATGCAAACCAACCAGATGTGAAGACGGAGTAAGATAACAATAATGTGTAAAGATAATGTGAACAACGTATTTGAACACTGGGTTACAGAATTAACATCAGAAATAAATTACAGAAACTTTCTTCTCCCTCCAATTTTAGATATTGGATGGAATGTGAACACATCTAGAAACAACAGTTAAAAAACAACATGAACTGCTTAGTATTATATTCCACGTAGTAGTCATTTTCTATTATTGATCGTATGCCATTTAATGGTATTTAAATGTGGTTTTATCTGCTCAGTTCAGTGCTTTGGACCAACTAGACAGTTGTGGAAAGTGGTATATAAATAGTATGAATAAAGATGATTGACTTATTGAATTTGCATAATATTATATATCATAATATAGTGTGTCCAGCTCGTGAACTTGTGAATCAAATCAAAAGAAGAGTCATTGATAATATTTACTTTTTTGTGATCTATCTATCAATACTTACTTATAAAGTGCCTTCCACGGCCTTTGCGGGAGCCCAAGGCGTTGAACAGAAAATACATTAAAAATATGAAGAGTAACAAAAAGGAGATAAAAGCAACATACAAAGTGTAAAAGTAGCATAAAGGTTAGAGTGGGAGGATATTAGAGTGGGAGGATATCTGGTTTTCTGGAAATTTGGGAAGACGGGAGCGATTGGAGGGCGACCCGCACCCATGGAAAGCACCGTCCGTGTGGAGAGTTCTCAGACTGGGACGTTACTCGAGGTGAACCGTAAGCTGGACAATGTTCTAGCTGCGATACCGGTATTAGTGCGCAAAATGGATGTCATGTCGGAGAGAGTCACCGGATGGTATGGACAAGTTTAAAACCTAAAATTGGCTTCACTGAAGGACTGGAAATGATCAGTTTAAAGACTGAAGGCAGAGAAGAAAATTATCTCAGCCTGACCCAAACAAATTCTTGTTATTTGAATCTGACGCCCTGGCAGCCTTGAGCTGCAAGCAACTAAAACCCCCACGAAGGAATGCAGACAGATGCTGTGAAAACCCGACCCCCCCGCCTTCGGATTGGTGGACTTCAGCCTGGCGAGGTCATCAGCTGGAGGAATCAATGTGCTCTTCGCTTCTCCCAAGATCTCCCTCCCACCTGTGACTGTACAGTAGATGAGCGCCTTAGATGGCTGCTCTCGCTGGGGGAAACAGGATCCCCCGCCCCCCACCTTCCTATTGGAGTCTCATGTATTGAACTGTTGATGTTTGTGCTTGCATATATGTTTGAGGTATTTTTTTGCAAAGCAAAGCCGCCCTCCCGGTGGAGGGTCTCTATTAAGGTAGCGCCACTCAGGGTTGCGAATGACCACAGTCACCAGTTCTTGTCATGTGTCTTGCCCATGTGTGTCTGATCTCTGAATTGTGTGTACTGAAACTCGAATTTACCTCTGGGATTAATAAAGTATCTTTGATTGATTTGATTGAAATGCATAAAACCAAGTCGCATAAAAGCCTAACGATAAAAAAATATAAAAATAAATACACTGTATATAAGGCTGCACAGTGACTAACACTGTTGCATTGCAGCAAGAAGGTCCTGGGTTCAAATCCCAGCCTGGGGTCTTTCTGTATGGAGTCTGCATGTCCTCCCTGTGCATGAATGGGTTCTCTACAGGTTCTCCACCTTCCTCCCACAGTCCAAAAATATGACTGTCAGGTTGATTTGGTCTGTCTAAATACTCTCTAGATGTGTGTGTGTGTGTGTGTGTGTGAGGTTGTTTTTCCTGTGTTTCTCCCCGCCTGTTTGCCTGGAGACTGCATATATATATACGTGTGTGTGTATAAACATTTTTACATTTTTTTTGCACAATTCGCTTGAACGGCGATGTGGGGAGTCAAGGACCCAAATTTTGCACCATTTATAAATGTATGGTCACTTGACCTCATTAAAATGAACATAGTGTTCTCGTTTTAGTAAGGATTAATAAAAACTGTGAGTGGATCCAAACTGGGGGGGGGGCTCTTCCCCCCCAAATTATGACCATGGTCCAGGATTAAATCACATTCACACAACAGTAAAGCCTGTACTTTCTAAGAAAGACACAAACTGTAGAACAGAAAATACACTCTGTTGCTGAATTACAACAGCTTGTGTGGGCGGGTAAAAGTATAACGAATCATAGAAAATGGTCAGGTCTGATGCCTTGAATTGCTTTTTTCTGTTTCTTTTCAAAATTTGTAAGCAAACTTTTTTCCCTAGCTGGTAAAATTTAGCTCCAGAAGACACACATCCTATTTGCATCACTGCTGTCTGCCCGAACAGGAGAGGATTTTCTCAAAAACTAAATATTCTGTCTAATAAAACTTTGCCAGAAAGTTTTTGTAAGGCAAGCCATCGCTGTCAGTCTGTCAGCTCACAGAAAGTGATGTTCCTGACAAGCCAGTTAAACACGTCCCTGCATAACTTCAGATTAATCAGCAATCAAACACGTCTGTCCCCTCTGCCTGTGGCTGTGTTTTCAGAAACATGACTTCTCACATTGTTTGTGTTGCAGCTCCTCTTTTATCTGAAGTTTATTATTACTATTAATATTATTAGCTGCGAGAATATCTGGAGCAGCTTTTCACTGGCCCATCATTTATTCATTGGTAAGGATTTTGTGAGCAGTGGCTCACCTCTCGCTGAGCAGATGCTCAGTAGCATCTCCAGCTACCTTGATCTTAAGAGACACTGATGTTGAAAAACACATTCTCCATCCACGCCGACCCCACACACTGAGATAGTGGCTTGAGGGGCATTTAATTAAAGCACAAACTTATCACTAACGTTTTAATTATTCTGCCATGCATCATCATCACGTTCACTTATGACTTAGTGCCATCTAGAGGCCAAGCTGGATGCAAGATAACGCTGACTCCAGGAAGGAAAAGCATGACTCCTAATTATGTCCAAATCATCTTTACTTTATATATCTGAGATTTCAACTTGATTTTAGAGACAAACAAAAAAAAAATTGAAATGGATTAGTGGACGTATGGCCTTTGATAAATTATGTGGATGCTGAAGACCTAAAAATATATATTTCTGTTCAAATATCAGAAAGAATCTTTAAAAATTAGGAAAAACAAAACACCTCAGAATTAATTTACTTTAGGATTACAGTGAGAAACTGGATGATAGTGAATACTGGCAAAACATTTAGAAATAATAAATATTGGACTAAATATGTAATTTTAAAGCATTAATAATACTTACAGTGTAACTTTCTCTTATTTCAGTTTGGTGAAATCATTGTTAGAACAGCTGAAGTTTATCAAATGATTTCTAAATAATGTTGTATTTCCTTACCCCATCAGCACTGGCGTGTTTACTTTTATTTCATTTTAAAAAAATGTGAAATTATTGTGCACGAATGATCTTGACTGAGCCAAATCAGGACTTTTTACACCGTCAGTAAATCCTTATCTTAAAAATAAAGAATTTTTCACAGAAAACAAGACAAGAGTAAAATTTATTTTACTGTAGATGTTCCTCAGACACCTTTGATCCGTGTCAAGATGAGATTTACAAAGACATTTTTAAAAATTAAATCAAGCCCTACCAATAAAATAACAACCAGATACTGGAGAAACATGCTATGTTTAAAGAGGTTAAGAGACCTGTTCCCATGAAACTGTTTTTTATTTTTTGTTATATTTATGTATATTTTTGTTACGGACAAGAGTCCATCTATCCATTCATTCACCAAACTGCTCAGAAAGCAACTTCCTTGGAAGACGCAGCGCAACACAAAATGGCAGCACTTGAGTTCAACTACCTCCGTATTATTAAAGTACAAAATGTTGAAAGTCTTTCTTTGAAAGGGGTCAGTGCTGTTTTGTAACAGCACACAGTACACTGAGTCACACACCTTTTTTCTTTTAGCCAGACGTTTTACAATTTGTACAGCAAATTGGAGCAGCCAAACACTCCTGCAGCTGCTGCATAAGCTGCACCATATCAGCTTTCTGTGTGGACCAGAAGTCCACTCGGAGGGGATTTAATAAGCTGCGTGTGAGAAAAAAAATGCATGAAAAGAACATTGGCTGAATGAAATAAATAAAAGCTGGGCACAGCTCTCTGTTAAACTGAAGCCACTGTCTTTAACCTGTTTTTTAATTTTCCAACGAGTAGCAAGGCACGACTGCTGTGGCTGAACAGAGAAATGTGAGTTTACAGAAACTAAAAGCATTTCCTTCATTTAGAAAATTGTATCTGATTTAAAAGATAATTTAACATTCGACTTCAAAAGACTGAGACATGAATGCATCATGTATCTGCTACATGTCTCAGTGCAAACGTTTGTTGACAACAGCTGAACTTAAATGCAATATCATCAAATCACTTTCAATTATTTTGAAACTCATTTTTATTTGTCACTAGTATCTGTCTTTCTGAGTGCTGTTTTACCCAGACCCATGTCTGATGTTCAATCTGTCTCTCGTTAAAGCTGATTTTATCATTGCAGCATCTATACTGTGTTCATTTTCCTTTCTTAAATTATAAAACCAGCTTTAATGAAGGATAGTGATTTTTTTTTAATCTATTGTTGCATTTTATTCTTTCATTGCACTTAGGGCATTATGGATGTTGATTCATTATCTCTACTATATGGCCAAGATAAACATGAAACAGCTTTCTGATTACTGTTAAACTTATTCAATGAATCTTTAGCAAGGATGCTGTTTGTTTATTTTGCTGATGCATTAGTGGTAAAAAAAAAAAGATTTGAACTATTATGCTCATTCTGATAATTTCACTTCATTTTAATTCTGATCTATTTCTAGTGTGCTAATCTGGATAGATACGTTGATCTTGTCCATATCTGATCTGGTTTTCTATTTTGATGTTTGGATCCTAACTTAAAAACAACTGAAGTAAAACTAACAGTCCCAGCCACAAGGAGAGGCATTCAAAGGAAACTGAGAGGCTGTACTTAAGTTTATGGTGACTTTTCTCTCACGCAACACATGTGGAGGCTGTTCCTCAGGAGGCAGAGGGGTCCTCCCCTGCAGGTCAGGTTACCTAGAGCAGCCAAGGGCTAACCACTACCATCTGGCCTCACCTTCCATGTTCACTACAGCTCCAGGTCTGAATAGCTTCCACATGGCACTCTGCCATCTCAGATATAACTCGTATAAACACACAAATACAACGTGCACCAACTGGTGCAAGTACAGCCCATGCATTACTGGATGAAGAAGAAAAAAAACCACTTTGATAACTGCAGGGTTGTTTATGAAACATATTGAACAACACAATGTTACTTGTTAATATTAATAATTGTTTATAAAATACAAAAAGCTCAATGACAAAAAAAGGCTTTATTTTGGTGAAATGAGCAGAACTTTGCCATGAACATGCAGGTTCAGAAACACACAACTGATACAGGCATTTACACTAAATACAAAGGTTAATTAACATGGAAAACACACACACACACACACACACGTCCTATGTCTGCACAGATGCATAGATACGCTTACAAACTGCAGGGGGTTCTGGGAGGGGGATGGGGAGAGACGGGCTTTAATCAGGAAATTCACCTCGAGGGGTTTCATCTGAGCAGGACTGGACGCTGCTCCTCTCTCTGCTTCACACAATGAATTGAATCACAGAGGCAGACTGTGTTTGAAAGCCCCAGTCTGCTGTCAATAAGGCTAATGCTAGCTCAGGTTCTTTATGTGCAGACCAATCTGTTTTATGGTGTCATATTCAGCATGTGGGCATGAAGAGGTGATGAAGTGAAAACCACCAAATATGTTTTCATTTACATACGAAATATCATTTGTTAGTCACTTTTTTTTTACTCAAAGTGGGTTTGAGCTGTTCTTAAATATTTTCAGTAGACTTGATTCTTCTTTAAAAACTTTGATGAGTTTTGAAAGACCAATCGGTAACACTTTACAGCAAGGGTCCCTTTGTTAATTACTTTATTATTACTCAGCGCATCATTAAGCAAAATTAAACAAAATATCCCTTTATTAATTGTTAACTATTAAGTGTCCTTAAGGTTAGGACAAATGGCTATGGGGTGGTCTGCTTAGTAATGCTGCTTAGTAATGCTTAAATTACAATTAACATTAATATTAAGCAATTGTTCAATAGTTTATTATTGCTTAATAATGCACTAAGTTATGTTGATAAAGGATCCCTTATTGTAAAGTGTTACCAAAAAATATATTTTTGGTACAATTAAGCAATGGTTCATCATACTGCCAAATCTAACAGTCATGGGTTATTGTTCTTTTTATACAAACTACCTGCAAAGTTATAAAACTGTACCTAATATTTGGCTCTAAACAGAAAGTGAGTATTCTCTTTTTTTAAATATGTTCTTTTTGTTTTGGGTTAAGGTCAAATGGTCCCAAATAAGTGGCTGAAGAAACCAAAGAAGTCCAGTTGCCTTCAATTGAACTCTTTGGATTGTTGTCATTGTATAACTATAGGTCGACAAATTGATCAAAATTAGAATAGATTGTAGTCTAATCTTATTTTGAGCATCTTAAGTATCCTCATGTTACACAAGAACAAATATGCATGATAAATATAAAAAGTAAAATAAAAAAAACATAGACAAACTAATACAATTTGTAATGTCACAAATGTAAAATTACGGTGTTTAGACTGCTAAAACCATTTTCAAAATGCACAATATAATTTTGCAAACAGAAGCAGAACCAATGAAACAAGAAAGCTGAATAATCTCAGAAGAGCATTGTTCTGTGGATGGCTGTAGGAATGTACTGCCTACTGGGATAAAAAGAATAAAATAAACAATCAATAATCAATAATGCACGCCTGCCTACAGGATGTGGTGACAACTAGCAACAAAAACTACCAACTGCAGCAAAGGGTGACAGCCATGTTTTTATTTGTCCGTTTGCCTTTCACCAGAATTAAGCATGTGCTTGGTGCCGACACTGGAGAGAAACTAAAGTTTCTAGATTACAAACAACTATTGAAAAAGAAAGGGTTCCTATTTTTCTTTATTGTAACTGTTTTTGGAAACTTGATAAAGTAAATTCAGCGATTGTCATTGTGAAAGAAGTACTTCTCTGCATATCCATTCCAACTGGTCCACATTTTACATATGGGCCAGTTGAGTCGTCAGTCTTTTTCGTCTCCGTGTGAAATGCACAGGTTTTGAAGATCTGTTACTTATACGCAAACAAATTTGAAAACCATAAATGAAATATTTCAGCACAACTGGGTATTCACTGTAAAGAAATCTCTCTAGCACCCCACTGCGCCTGTGCCCCAGAATGATTTGCTTCTCATAGGTTAACGTTGCACAGAACAATAGCATCAGTGTCGCTGGGTGACAGCTTATCTGCCCCAGCTGAAACAGAAACAACATGCTCCGTCTCAGCTGTAATCTTTGATCAGCTAAAACACTTTCTGTGATAAACATTGACTCGATCCCCATGGGCAATCACTCTATAGTGTTGGCATCATGGGAGGTAATGTATGCACAGACGTGCTGAAATCGCCTCAGGTTCTCACACATACACAGTGTACACACAGTGAGATGAATTGCTACGCCATCTAGAATAAATACATATCAGCTACAGTGAGCTGAGGCGCTTTGCACTTTCCTATTAATCCTCAGCATGGTGATTTATTGCAGTGTGCTCGTCAACAGCCATATAGTCCCCTGAAACAGCGGCCAGCCAGGAGAAATGGAGGATTTTAAGGCTAAGACCCAGCAGCTGCTATTTATGTGGTCCACGATGAGGGTAAATATATTGGATGCTTGAACAACAATATTTTGTGCAAGGAGGGATGGAGCTGTAGAATAATCTGTTCCCCATAATCCAAGTTTTAAATTGATGTCTTCTCCGATGTCACTGCTGTAGAGATTTGCATTTGCCAAGGTGAAAGGCCTGGATGCTCAGCAATCAGTTGTGCATGGCTAAGTGAATGCAAAAGGGTTCTTCTGTAGGTTATTTTTATACAGCGTGCACACGGCTGTGCATATTCAGCTCCGGGTGTTAACTCATTCATTTGATTAATACGATTCCCACTAAAAATTACAGAGCAAGCGTGAAGCTGACAGTTGGTAAAGACCACCATCTAGTGGACCTTCTTATATAGAGATGCTAAATATTTGAGTCTTCATCTGGAGCAGATGCTTCAAATAAAGCTGAAGGTGTACCACTTAGTTACAGGAGGATCAAATCTCAAACTTAATAAAAAAATAAACATTAACAACGTGTATTTCCCCTGGCGATAGGGGGCATGAACTACTTTCATATGAAAACACATTTTTAGAACAGACACTTACCCATGCATTTTAGACCTGATGTTTTATTCTTATATGTTACGAAGCTGCCAATGTATCAACAACTGGGCAATATTTATTTAATTTTCAAAATATTTGATGGATATTTCCAGAGACTACCAGTAAAAACAACACATCGTCTCTTTAACATGAATCAAAATGCTTTAAATTCCTAAGGACCTGTTTCTTTTGTAACAAGAGCACATGTAATTTAGGCCAAATGTATTGGTTGTAGGAGTGTCAGTTATGTTTTCAAAATGTAACTGGAACCATAGTTGTGATTTTTGACCCAGTTTATTGTGAATTCCAACAGTTACAAGACAACATTTAGGAGAACTCACGGCAGGATCAGAGCACCATCTTTAACATGATGGGCACAAAGGACACTTGGAGGCTACAAACTAAAGTTTAAGGCCACTCCATGTTTTCTTTGTTCCTTGAGGTTCTGCAGAGGCTGAGGCTCTTTGGAGATAATGAAGGATCACATCATCATTTCTTACAATTGATACTGGACACACGTTGAATGAAAGAATGAATGGCTTCACACATATGAGGAAATCTTTTTAAATGTTATCAGTTTTCCAGAAAAGTGTATTAATACCACCATAACTGACATCACAAATGCTTTGGGTTCACCAGCATAGGTCATCTTTATCTCCTGTTTTCACGCCAGCCTCTCTAAAATGATTGACCAACATGTTGGCATGCTTCTAATTCAGCACAATTACACATGACTGAACATTGAATGAAACTTTGTGTCTTAATGGTCCATTGGTGAGCAGTTTATTTCCATTACAGAAGACCTCTCAGTCAAATTGCCTGTTACAGGGTAAAAGCTGTGGTAACCAACAGCTAGATGGCGGTGTGAGGCAGTGTTTGTAACAAAACCCACTCCCCTCTTCCTCCACAGTACACCCATCTGGCCATCTCCTGTACACGTTTCTTATTCTGTCACCTTCTGTCTTCCCCATTACTCCTTCTGTTTCTATTCCTCCCTCCTCCACTACCTCCATCTCTGACTCCCCCTCCACATTGCCACAGCTTTGCTCCGTTCTTTACAGACTGGCCACAGCCTGTGTATCTCCTCCAGAGGTCAGGAGCTGCATCAGGCTTCCTGAAGCTGGCCGGTTCTCCCCCGTGGCCCAGCCGAAGAACATCCTGCACCCAAACAAACAGAGAAGCACCGTTCAGGAGGCTTACTCACACAGACAAAGCAATAAAACGCAAAATTAGGGTTAAGCTTTTTGGTAAAAAAAAAAAAAAAAAAATCCAAGAAGGAAAATAATAACATTTCCATAAAGACAATTCTAGACACTTTGGTATACAAAGCCAGCTGTATTTGATGCTATATTAACAGTATGTTCAGATATAAGAATGGTAAAAGGCTTGTATTTGTATTGCACCTTTGTAGGGTTCTACAACCCCCCAAGGCACTTAACACAATCTGTCATCCACCCATTCACACGCTGGTGATAATGAGCTACAATGTAGCCACAGCTGCCCTGGGGCACACTGGTGGAAGCAAGACTGCCAAGCACTGGTGCCATCAGTCCCTTCGATCACTGCCAGCAGGCAAAGCGGGTTAAGTGTCTTGCCTCAAAGACACAACAGCAGCATTCTCTGGCACCGGGATTGAACCTACAACCTTCTGATTACTAGACAACCCGCTGTACCTCATGAGCTACTGCTGCCAATAACATGATTGATTGTGACATATTTACATATTTTAGCCATAATTCTCAGGCTGTTTAAATGGATTTACGTGCAAACACCTTTCATTATGAATGGATTGGAGATCACATCAGAAACTATGACTTTAAACTTGAGTTTCTCTTTTTTCTGTTATTCCAGTCCAGTCCGACTGATATACTGGTCGGCTGATATATCTGGCCAATATTTACTTTTTTTATATATATATATATATATCAGCATCAGCCAATATACCTCTTTAGAAGAGCTCATTTAAAAACAGGCCCACCTGCGGGCAGCATAGGACTTCTGCTGAATTCCATTTAAATGTATATTTATGTTCCAGAAAAAAAAATCTGCTTGATAAATGCTCTAAAAGTTTATCAACAGTCATTTTTATTTACCCATTTTCTATAATTAATACTTGGTTTGTTTTGTAATTTGTTTGATCAACTTTGATTAAATGTTTTATTTCAACATTGAGCAGTTCACAAACATCAGATTAAGGACTTGGTTAAATTCAGAGTTCAACAACTCACTTAGGTTCAGAGATGTTATGCATCAGTTGTTATTAGTGACATTTAACATGCACTCAAATATATTGGCTGTACATTTGAGCCATCGGTTGACCAGCACCTCTACAGATCACTGGTATTGGCTATAGAAAACCCCATATCAGCCAGTCTAATAAATATGACACATGCTGTCTGATTCAGGTTAAAGAGAAAACAACCTCATATGAGATAAAATATCTTAAATTAGTAAAAGCTGTCAAGTATTTGGGAAAAAATGAGTGGAAAGTAAAAAAAAATACAAAGATAAATCTCTTCATTCATACAGTTGACTTCTATTTCAGCCTCCAGACCATCATCAGAGATAATCAAAGTGCAACACTTATTGTTCTTTTAGAGGGATTAACAGATGAGCTACACTCAAACCTGCATTAAAAATGTCTATTGTGTTATGGTGACCTAATATTTCAAAGGCCATCCTGATTTTACTAAAGATGATAAATCTGTGACCAAGCATCACAAGAGACCCATAAAGCCTCATCTAAATAATGTCATAAATAATTTCATAAATAATGCAAATGAGATGTTGTATTCTGTGCTTGTGTGGGCTCAGTTTTGAGCTGAATAATATTTATTCTGGTGTTTCAGATAACTACTGAAAACGATACATATTTCTGTGATGAAAAGCATCAAAGTGGAGCTAATGATTATGAGGATGGTGGTGATGGCATGAGTCTAAATAAATCAAAGAGCCTGCAGGATGGACGCGGAACAATCTGAAAGAAATTGAATTTCCCTGCCCATGGCTGCATCGATGAGAGAGAGTATAAATCAGCCACAGAAGGCCATGCTGTAGAGTCAGCAGGGGGCCGTTGTGATCAAAGACAGGAGGAACCACAACAACATCAGAGGATGAAAGACACTTGCTGTCAGGCTCTCAGATCTACAAAATTCAAGTAAAATACTTATTTGTAAGTTTAAGTGGGCAGAGTCGGTCTCTTAATGTCCACTGCTCTGGTAATGTAGATTTTATGCTTTTAATGAAATTTTCAGTCAGCAAAAAGAACAAACCATTCTCATTAAACTGCATTAATATCCCCGTTAATTCTCACTGAAATAAAGATTATAAACACCATCAGTGGAGGTTAACTGGATAACAATTAAAGCTGCTATAGCGAATCTACAGAACAAGATTTAGGTTTTAAATGCAAACACAGTCTCAGAACGCTCATCCTTCCCCTTGGGTGTCTTCCCTATGATGTTTCTGCTGGAACTGAAAACCTGTGATGCTGAAGGAAACAAGATTGTGCTAAACACCATTCACTGTTTTCTAGGTCCAAACGTCTTTAGTTGCCCGTGACTTCAAATGGTGTTTTTCTTTTTGAGACTTTGGTGGTTTGTCCTAAAGTCGAAGTGGTAGCAGCCGGCTGGCTATCCTTATATTATTGAGTAGAGAACCTCTCACACCAGTGGTGTTCTGTTGCTAAATAAGCGAGTGTGTTATTAATTGAGGACCCAGGGAAGGGCAAAAGTAAGGTGGTTCAGCGAGAACAACCAGATGGTCCTATAGTTGCTTTTAGTTCAAAATGTGTTATTGGCAGAGGTTTATAAACAAATACAAGAGAGACACTTTGTTCTTTTATCTCTACAATATATTTATAGCTATACTATGTTAGAACATTGATAATAGGCATGAAAAAAGGTCTTAAGCCAATTTGTTTTTCCTAATTTGCCATTGTAGTTTGAGAGTTGTATGTGAAAAACAATTTAACTCATTCACGTCCATTTACGACTTATGTGGTCATTTTAAATACAACCGCTCGCTGCCATTGACGGCTAAAGACATCAAACGCTATTCTCAATGGGGCAGGCTTGGGAACAAGCTTGCGCACCTTGACAGTAAACATCACGCCTCTAAAGTTGATTTTCACAAGCAGAATATCCATGAATTAGGAGATTGTTTTAGGATGCTGCTATGTCTAAAGCAAGGCGCAAACCGGAAAAACTTCTGCTGCTCACAATTCGACAACAGATTGTGGAAGAACAGAAGAAGCTAGAAACGCGCTGCTTATTCCTGAAGTAAAAAGCAAGTCTTTCTTTTGGTAGTTTGGTGTTTCCATGGTCATAGATAACAATATTCTGGGACTCTTCAAAAAAACGGTAAAAATGAACAAAAACGCTGGCAGTCAGGAGCTTTCTGACCAGATAACAGCTGGCAGTTAATGAGTTAATAAGAATTGACCAACATCATGCAAAGTTTGTTACATTTGATACTAAAGTAATCAATGATCTGAATAAACCAGTGCAACAGACAAAAAAACTGCATTATAAATTTAAAATATAACAATTTCAGAGCTTTAAAGGGAACGTGAAAGGAAGTATGGTTTTTGCTTCATTACTCACTGTGCAATGTAGTCCAGCGGTGTCCATGAGCTGAAGTCTGCGTTAGGCATGAACTTCCTGTTCATTGGCGTATCCAAGGTAACGCTGCCAAATGAAGCAAGATAACGGTCGGGGTGAGTGGCTGCGTCAGAGCAGCAGAGGGGAAAACAGAAGAAACACTGCAGCCTCTCCACACAAACAACCACAAATAAGATGTTTTCTCTTTATAAATTACCGTATTTACACGACCATAGGGCGCACCGTGTTATAGGGCGCAGCTTCAGTTACCGGTGTCTTTTTGGTATTTAACACATACAAAAGGCGCACCGGGTTATAGGGCGCGGGCACTTTAAAACGTACCAGTAAAACATCTGTGCGGGCTCGGGACTCGGAACATATCAGTGCAAACCAGACATTGTGAAAATTATAAACAGCCAAAAGCATGCTTCACTTTACTGGTCTAGCCCTGGTTCAGACCTGGTTTAGAGCGCACGTGCACTTCCTCATTGCGTGCGTCGACGGCTCGTGCTCTTCTAATGTGCTCAACACACGGGAGGTAACATCGCCTCTCCTCCATTCATTTTCAATGAGACATGCACGACAAAGCGATAATCGCGGGTCTCCCTCCTACTAAAGCCGGGCGTACACCAGGAGTGCTGCAGGAGGACACACAGGGATTTATGGGGTTGGATGAGGAAAACGAAATAAAGAAAGTAAATCTGTGTTTTGTGATCAGTTTAATTTGACATGAACACGACAATGTTCATGTCAATGTGAGTAAAAAGCGTGTAGAAATAAAAACGAACAGCGTGTGTTATTAGGGAAATAGTGGGCGAACGTGTTGATGCATGATTGTGCATGCGCCGTGAGCGGTTCTGGTACTTTTTGGGTTGCAGCTGCTCGCAGCGCTGCTTCAAGCGCTGATGCGCTATGTTGAAGTTCAGAATGTGTTTACCGGTAGTTGGTGGATTTAACCACATAAACTTTCCACATGAACAAAATCATATGTGTGTTATTAATAGGCCTAAGAAAATAGTGTGATTTGAATTGTGTTTTATTAACCCGCTGGGGTCCATGGATGCGTATCCACGTCTTTCGAACAGGCCTGATTTGGGACGCTGTAGCAGCAAGACTCCGCCTCCCTGAGTTTCAGTTTCAATTCAGCTTTAAAAAGGAGATTATAAACTACACCCCAGTTTTTAAATGTTGTTAATAGGCAACGTAAAAGCGGAGTTATACTAAACTAAAAAAAAAACCATTTTTAGACAATCTGACAACTTGTCAAAACAGCAGTTTAGTAAACCGTGAGAGGGAATGTGCTTGTGAACATAAAAAACCCACAAAAACCTGAGATCCTTTTGCTGTTGGTGGAAGTCTCACATATTCAATTGATAAAAAGTATCATTATGTAGCTGAGAGAGAGAGGAAGGCTGCACGAGTAACGAGATGTGCGCAAAAAGGAGCTGCTTTGCGGGGAAAGGAGTGGCGCGAACGGAGTAACAACAAACAATTAGACATATATTGACTGTAAACTTCATATTTTGGAGCGATCCGGACAGATATATTGTCTCTGCAGTTTAGTAGGCTTTCATTAGGCTTTAATAAAGGATGATGAGAATGATAAATGTCCACCAGGCAGTTCAGATAGTACGGCTGTTTTTTGAACTGGAAGCAGAGGAAGTGGACGGAGACTCACAGCCGAAGTCTGAGGCAAATAGCGAGGATGTTGATGACGATGTGGCAGATCCACAGGTCTGTCTTCGCTCACGTCCGCACGTTCATGCCACGCCCCTTGTCTTCTACTACGTTCGCGTCTCACAACAACACAATAGGCGCACCGCACCATAGGGCGCGGCCTACATTTTGGAGAAAATTTTAAACTTTTAGGTGCGCCTTATGGTCGTTAAAGTACAGTAAATGGAAATCAAGTATTTTAATGAAAACAAAAATAAAAAAAGAACATATGGTGAGAAGACAGTTCATTCTAGTAGAAATCATCTCTAAAGCATCAGAATATTGAAAACCTTTTCAAAAATGCTTAAAGGAGTGGTTGATTTGTTTAATCAATACATTTGCAGCAGTCTCTAGTAGGAATTAATGCCTTGTAAGTTGTTAAAGGGAAAAAATGCACCAGTGCAAATTTATCTCCACAAATACAAGCCTGGAGGAGTTTCTGCTGAGTAGCGGTGTTGCTAATGTTAACGGTTAACTTCTACCAGTCGAGATGTTCCCTGCTGTTTCCTGGACTCTAAACCCACAACCTTCCCCAACTTGAGTCGAGATGGGTGAGTCCATGAATGTTGAGTGACAGTATGACGTAGATCTATGTATTATGTCCCCGGCTCTCTAGGAGAGATGAGGAAGGGAGTAATAAAATTGGTGTGTGGGTTAAACAATAACAGAGTGCAGTGTCGCTTATAAAACAAGAATTTATTACAAAAAATGAGGGAATATTTACAAAGGATCTTAACAATACTATATACAGAAACAAAAGAAGCTATATTCAAAAAGGAGATACGAAAAACACCACCCCAGAAGGGGGTGGGAGTTTAACAACTGAGAATATAAGTATATAAATACAAAAGGGGAGATCCGAGGTCAAAAGTCTAAAGCTGGTCCGAAGTCAAATTACCAATGAGTCTAATCCTAAATCCAAATCCAAAAAGCGAGACAAATACCAAAGTCTAGTGAGCGAACCGAATATTATCTGCAGAGCGACTGAGGAGAAGAGAATAGCATAAACTGTTACTAGTCTACACTACCCTTGGACCTTCTCACTGAACTGGAGGCTGGGAGCAGCTTTTAACAGCTGCCAAGTGCTCAACACTGAGTGGAAACAGCTGGGCACCGGGAGACAAGCAAGGCATAAGCCACTGAGGCCATCTTGTGGCCGAAAAGGGGCACGGCACATAACATATGAGGATTTTCTAATCCTAGCATTTCATCGTCTGTTTTCTATCAGAAACTAATGCAGAAGATAGGTGTAGGAGACAGTTTTCATGTCCAGCCTGCATGAAAAACTCTGATTATAATCAGAATTAATCATTAAAAATGTTTTTCAGTGTTCCACACCTTTAAGATTGAGCAGGAAATTCACACTTTTAAAAAGGTGTGGTTTAATTGTTTATTCAATACATTTGCAGTGTTCTCTAGTGTAAATCAATGCCTTATAAACAGTGTTGGGAACGTTACTTTAAAAAAGTAATTAGTTTTAGTTACTGATTACTTCGTCAAAAAAGTAGCTCAGTTACTTACCGAGTTACGAGATTATGAAAGTAACCAATTACCAAGAAAAATAACTTCTTAATTTTTTCATTAAAGAATACAAGAAAAATGGGTTCCCCTCTTAATTAAACTTACTTAATTTACTATAAATTACTACAATAGTAAAATATAATTGACTAATGACTGGAACATAATAAAATGTATGTCCAAATGTTTTTAATAAACCTGAATAATTTAAATAAATTAGCACTTAACAGGAGGAACTAACATAAACATTACACTAATCTAGACTATTAAAAGGTCACTGTGTGATATTTAGCAAGACCCCATACAGCTAAAATTTTAAGTTGCAAATAGAAACACCTGTAAAGGTTCCTGAGCCTTTAAATGGTCTCTCAGTCTAGTTAAATTACAGAAATAAATGCAATTTTGCACAGTATTTTAATTTTTCCAGCTTCACATAATTGTGTGTTTTAGTAGCATTTCTGTTGCTGGTAATCTAGTAAAGGTTAAATAAATAAATAAATATCCTAAAAAAATGACACTAGAAGAGGCACAAATCTGATGGAGGACTAACAATTACTAACTTGGGTCAGACCCAAACACAGAAGAGCTGAAGCTGGGTGGTAAACACACACAGGTAGTTCTGATAACACCTGAGCTCCATGACGTCTGAGACTGATGCATCAGTGTTACAGCGGGACTAAAGACATGATCAGAAACAGGTTACAGCTGGATGATCTAGGAAGGTAGAAGATCAGGATGTCTTAGCGTTGAACAGGTGAGCGGACCTTCGGGACGTCCCACTGTCACTAAGAAGGCTGATCCACATCTGGAGCCGTAGAGTATTCATCACGTCTTCCTCGTTCTTTGCAAGCCGTAATGCTTGGATGAAAACATCTGCCTCTTTAGCTCATGATCAGCTGATGACAGCTTCAACACACCACGCTGCTATACGCATGCATTTTCAGTAACAGAAATGACATTTTGATAAAAGACCGTATTTAATTAGTAATGCGGTTATTTTTAAACTGCGTTATTCCCATCACTGCTATGTTGTGTCTACAGCAGGCAGTGACTGAGACGGTGAGAACACTGAGGGTCGCCGCCCACCCGGCCAATCATCATCGTGTTTGTAAGTGCGTTACCGACACCTCTCTCTCCCTGGCTGCAGCTGAAGTGTGGCAGTCAGAAAGTACATAGTAACGCACAACCTTCCGTCCCCAGTAATGGTAACGGTGTTGCAACAGTGGGAAAAATAATTAATTACATTATTCCATTACCTAAAAAAGAACGCAATTAGTAACGCCATTATACTTAAACGTTGTTACTCCCAACACTGCTTATGAATAATAAAAAAAGGTAAAGTCACTATGAACACCACACTACCCGCTCTCTCCTCACTGCAAAAAAATAAAAATAAAAAAGACTTAAGAGTTAAGATGGATGTGATCATTAATGCAAATTCACAGTGTGACATCATGGTGTGAGGATTTTCAAATCCTAGCATTTCACCATCTATTTCCTGTCAGACGTTAACGCAGGAGATAAGTGTAAGACTGTTTCATGTTCAGCCTACATTAAAAACTCAGTGACCGATTATAATCAGAAATAATTTAAAATATTTTTTCAATCAAGCACGCCTTTAAAAGAAATTTAACTAAGGATGTTAGTAAGTACATATAGCACTTATCACAAAAAGAGAATCACAAAGTGTTTCACAAAGAATAAAAATAACAAACTACCCATAAAGTCATAAAATCATAACAATCTTAAAAATAAAACTGCTAAATATCATAAAATGTTGGGCTGCAGCCGCAACAAGAAATGCAAGTCATGGCTAATGTTAACCAGATGTGACAGGATTGAAGAGACCGAGTGTGTGCGGCCTCATGCTGAAGTAACAACTAGCCAAAGAGAGCGCAGGAACCAGATCCACCCCGAATACACTCGTCTCATGATGACTGTGCAAAAAGTGGTTCATGCTGTGTGTTTAAACCAATTACGCACACGATTAAAGACCTGTGGGAGGCATCTGGCATCCCTAATCATCTTTCATTTCTTCACCAAGATTACACAAAGACACACACACACACAACAGGAAAATATGCATATGATTAATTTTCCTGCACAACAGCATTGATCCTCTGCTGTGTGCATCACTCTTGGATTTAGAGATCAAAATGAGTACACAATGTGCTCCAACCAGAAAATGTTATGTAACCCACATAAAATGGGTGTGCCTCTTTAAGAGATTTTAGAGGCAGAAGAGACTAACTGCCTCCCAACCAAACACAGTGTAGATATTACTTCAGCTGAACCAGTAGTGTCATTAGTTCCCCTGCAACCTAGCCCCCCTGCAACTGAATCCCTTGTAGGAGACGAACCTGAGGGCTTAACTCAGGGTGTATGTAATGATGACCACATCGAACATGAAAACTTACCTGATTTAGCCAACTCACCTGAAACAGGCAGTTTGCCTGTGTTGGACTCAGTTACCGAGCTCCCACAGAGTTCAGCTCTGCAGGAGTCCGAGGAAACTGCTCCAACTAATGAGATGAACTCTGATGCAGCATGTGATGGACTGAGTGGTGTGAGAAGAGTGGTTACTTCTCAGCCTGAACCCTTGCACATTCATCAGGAAGTATGTCCCGATGATGAACCACCTATTTGTCGCTCTCAAAGAGTGCATGCAGAACCCAAGAGATTGCAGTATTCACAGCTTGGAAATCCTTTGATGATGGTGGTGAATTCCCTTTTCCATGGCCTTAGCGAAGCTTTGGCAATTACTTTGAATGGATCTGAGGACAAGATTGGCAACTGTGCTGGAGTTGTTGAAGCTGTAGTTGGGGTCCTGCCCTCATGAGAAAATTACTACGCAGTATTTTCTCCAAAAGACTGTGCCATGTACGCCCTGAAGCGTAAACAAATAAGGCATATTGAGATCAGCGCCAGCAGGGACTCCATGTCCCATGATTCACTGCAGTCAGCAGCAGCTTGATGATGTCATCACGCGATGCCAAGTCTGACCGGCCCCTACAGAGACCCGCCTGCTGGACGAGTCTATAAAGCAGAGGCGCAGAGCGGAAATCTTCCTTTCTCTGTCCAGTTCATCTGAAGTTCATCCTGGTTGCTTTCAACGGCAAGGTAAATCTTGTTTATATACTGTTTGGTTATCACGTTCACCGTGAAAGTTCATTATTTTGTAATTGAAAAGTGGAAAACATGTTAGGTTTAGAACTCCCCGTGGGTGATTTGAGAGCCGCCTCACCGTGCAGTCCAGCCTGTTAAGATTCGCTCAACGATGCCAGTGCTTATGTCCAGTTGTTTCAATATGTTTGCACTTTATTGTTAAAAAAGTGCTTATTTTGAATATTTGTATTAACAGTGGATACATTGAAATGTTTGGTATTATCTTTCGGTAATAAAGAGGGTTTTTTTTTTTTTATTTATACAGAGTTTGGATAACAATAATATTGGCATTGTTTCTTTGATCCTGTCTTTTGACAGGTCAGGTTTTCTTTGTGCATGACGGAGTGTTCCAGGAGCGGATTCCTCCGATGATTTGATTGCGAGCCTTCCCACCCAGACGTAGAGACATTCCCATTCGTTCCATTGTGGACTGTGAGCTGCACCCAGCGGTGCGGTAGGAAGTATCGATCATACCGTCACGCGTGGCTGGATACTCTTGACTATTGACTGACCTTTTATTTTGTTGACAAATATACGTTGAACTGCTCAAAACGCCGTTGTGTAGGGAAAAACCCCTCATGTGACTGGTACTTAAACATGTTGAATTCAAATGGGAATTGAAATTAAGTAACCTGACTTTAAGAAACAGGATATAGATCAACAGGGTGCACCAAGTGATTTGAATATTGTATGGTAAAATGTTTTTTGGTGTATTGAGTGTTTTTATTTATTTTTTTTCCATTATTGTTAAACTGTGTTATTAACAACTCACTTCAGTTACTAAAATTTGGGTTGTTTAGAAAAAAAAAAAAATCATCTTCTAGTTTTTGAGTCTGATTAAAACGCACAACTGTGCTCCTATGGCCGAACCTACTGGTCCATCATCATAATAGGTAAATACAGAGATGTTACAATAACTTTTTTTAAATTTAAAGTACAGTTTGAATTAAAAAAAAAACCTTTACTACCCTTATTTAAAATACTCTCAAACTAGGTAATTTTCATAAATAAGATAAAAAGTGTGAATAGCTTTTATACAGATGAAAAACTAACTTGCAGGTTTTTATGGATTTTTTTTTTTTACTAGATTTCCACAGAAAACCATTTTAATTTAAAAATGTCCACAGCACTGTACATCTGTTCTCTCTACAGTAATTTCAGTACTTACGGTAAGATAGCAACAGCTGCAGCATCTGGTGGCATCCCACTGTTTTTGGCTGCCAGACTCTGACACAGCTGGTGGACGGCAGCTTTGGCCATGCCATATCCCATCATGCCTAGAGGTAATAGATGAAACTTTATTTTCTTGTCACTTGAAAGATATTCAGTCTGCAAAGACTACATTGTTACAACTGGATTGTTGCTTCATGTTACATTTTTGCTAAACATAGCTATGGAATGGTCTGCAGGGTCTGATTTATTTTATTTTTAATGTCAGTCTTGTGAGAGAATGGAAAAAGCTAGTAACACCCCGATTCTTCCTGATGCAAGAAGTGAGTCTACTCTTTCTTTTGGTAGTTTTGGTGTTTACATGATCATAGAACACAATTTTCTGTGACTCTTGCAAAAACCGTAAAATGCTCTAAAACGCTGGCAGTCAGGGGCTTTCTGTTCAGAACTTGGCTGGCAGTTAATTAGTTAAAAAATCTGGTATTTAAGATTTTTCCTACATTAAACATTGCAGATGTAGTGTGAAACCCTCACAATGTAAGGAACCCTAAAGCTACAACTGTAGTGATGTAAAATAAAGATTTTAGGTAGAATTATGCCTTTCCAAGCTGAACACGTTTATTTTTTTAAACAAACTAAAAAGCTTTTGATTTTCAACATCTGGAAAAAGCCAAGTGCCTCGACTCCCGAAATTAAAGACAGGAATGCCAGGCGTCTGCTGCCCCTTTTAACCATCTCATGACAGGATTACCACACATGGACCAATAGGAACATGAGGCGGGGGCAGGAACAGCTTTTCCTTCCCTCCTAACCAAAGAAAAAAATCTGAACCAATTCAAAAAAAAAAAAAGTCAACGGTACAGATCATGTGTCTGTTTCCATGCACCAATCTGCTCCATCACCAACAGATTAGTCTACAGGATCAGACACATGACCTTAAGTACCTGCTAGAGCCGTCTGCATCCATCAGCTAATTTCAATCAGTCTTTGCAACATGGCCTAGACTCACTGAAACCCTCTTTAGGATCAACAGCTTGTGTGCATAATGTTAGGTGAAAAGGCAAAGTTCAGACCTTGAGACTAAGATCCTGAATAGGTCAAGATTATTAAAGCACGACTTTACGCAGGGTTCTGATTTTATGTAAACATCAAAGTCCTAACGAGAATCCTGAAAATGAGAAATAAAAATAAAGGAATTTCACATAAAATAAGACTAAGTTTACTTGTGTTTTTAATGCATTTGGAGTGCTCAAATTTTAAATGAATGCCTTCTGCGACGATCACTAAGGGAAAAAGCTCTGATGTTCCCGTTTCAGGCAGTAGAGGTTAGCCAGAGGAGAGGTAAGCAACAAGACAAGCAGGAGTTGGCTTCTTATTTTACTGAAAAGTGAGCCACCAACACCGGCGAACTCTTGATGGTGGCTAGAGTCCTTAGCCGAAACATGTAAGGTAAAAAATAGTTTTTACTAAGCTGTGTTTAAAAAATAAAAAAATAGATTATGGTTGCACACAGAACGAATGAACATAGAAAATCACTTATCCCCAGGACTAGCAATAAGCTATTATTGTAACCTTCAACCACTAAAAACAACATACCGAATATTACATTGATGTTAGGGATGCACGTTTACCAAAATGTCTTTATCCGGCTAACGACGCCTCTCAACAGTTAATAGCCAGTTAACCGGAAACCAAACACCTCCCACCCCCCAACGCACACAAACATTTGCCCCCGCTCTATAATTAACGCATTTTCCTTCTACTCTTTTTAATATAATTCTGACGCACAACCAAAGTCCCACACTCATTACATTTATGAACAAAAAGTAAAGAGAGTGGAATGACAGCTGGAATGCCCATCAGACTCAGAACTTGCAGCGCAGTGGACCATCTGGCAACAAATACAAAGCGCTGCTTGTGATTCCATGCTAATAAGCACATTCAGGAGGCCACGGCAAAAAAATATATATAAAAATAAAAAAAACATATTTCTTACATAGAACAAAATAATCAAATCAAATTTATTTATATAGCACTTTTCATACAAAAAATGCAACTCAAAGTGCTTTACAGATTAAAATGGCCCCATAGATCCCACATTCCCATCCCCCCCTCCCCAAGTATAAAACAATTAAAAATTACAGTTCCCCTCCCGCACCCAACTTCCAAAGTGGACATACAATCACCCGCACACTCGTCCATGCACACACACACACTCGTGAACACCAGAGGAAACAATAGGCTGAGTTCAGATGGGTCAGGTAATGAACGACACATCATCAGCGGAGCCATCTGCCCTGGCAGCAACAGATCCACGGCAGCAGCCAAGACACCGGCCCATGATGCCCAGTGGCGTAGGGCAGAAACCCCCACCAGTGCCCGGGCACTACCCGAGGAGCGCCCCGGCCGCCGCCGCCCCTGACCACCGGCCCCAGGGCAGAGGGCTCCGCAGAGGAAACACTGGAGGATTTAAGATATATAACATATAAAATAATAAAAGCTAATAATGATAAAAAGTAACTGATAAAAAGTGATTATAAGGATAGTAAAAGAAAACATAATCATGTAAAAACACTAAGATGTAGATAAAATGATAAAAATAATAAAAGAGATAAATATGTATTTATGGATAAATAGTGATCAGTTAAAAGCTAAGCTAAAAAGGTGGGTCTTGAGCCTATTCTTAAAAGCATGGATGTTCCCTTCGGACCCGAGGTCCTCCGGCAGCCCGTTCCAAAGGCGAGGGCCGTAATACTTGAAGGACGCCTCGCCGTGGGTGTGAGTCTTAACTTTAGGAATAACTAGGAGACGGCTGCCAGAGGAGCGCAGAGACCGCGAGGGTTTATATAGTAAAAGCATTTCTGAAAGATAAGAAGGCCCAAGACCATTAAGACACTTAAAAACCATTAAAAGAACCTTAAAATCGATCCTGAAACATACGGGGAGCCAGTGCAGTGATTTTAAAACCGGAGTGATGTGCTCCCGCTTCCTGGTCTTCATCAGGACACGTGCTGCTGAGTTTTGTAAAAGTTGTAAACCTGAGATGCTCTTTTTGGGAAGACCAGAAAGCAGGGCATTGCAGTAATCAATTCTACTGGTTACAAAAGCATGCACTAGCGTCTCCGTATTTGCCCGAGAGAGAATGGGTCGGACTCTGGCGATATTCTTAAGATGGTAAAAACCTATTTTTGTGATGTTTTTAATGTGGGGGATAAAAGTCAGCTCAGAGTCGAAAATAACGCCCAGATTCTTCACTTGTAGTGATGGATAAAAAGACATTGACTGTAGTTTAGGTAAAAGTTTCTCTCTCTGGGCCTCAGGACCGATGACTAAAACTTCAGTTTTGCCTTGGTTGAGCTGGAGAAAGTTTTCAGTCATCCATGATTTAATATCTAAAATGCAATTAAAAAGTGTTTCCATTGGCTGTGCGTCATCAGGAGACACGGAGATGTACAACTGCGTATCGTCAGCGTAACTTTGGAAATTCACCCCATGTCTCCTGATGACGCTGCCCAGAGGGAGCATATAGAGGTTAAAAAGCACTGGGCCTAGAATTGATCCCTGAGGCACCCCGCATGTGATGCTGTGGACCCCAGAGGAACAGGTATCCAGACTCACCATAAAGTCCTGTCTGTGAGGTAGGAAGTAAACCAACTGTGAACAACACCAGAGAGGCCGATCTGTTTTAAATGGGTTAAAAGAATAGTGTGGTCTACTGTATCAAAGGCAGCGCTTAGATCCAGCAGAACCAACACTGTTGCCCTCCGAGCATCATAATTTGTTCTAAAATCATTTAAAATCTTCAGAAGGGCCGTCTCAGTGCTGTGGTTCACCCTAAAACCAGACTGAAATTTCTCTAGGACATGTTGGT
>SSNQ01034241.1:40738-56602 GCA_006942095.1 Nothobranchius kuhntae
TTTTCGTGTTCATGTCAAATTAAACTGATCACACAGATTTACTTTCTTTATTTCGTTTTCCTCATCCAACCCCCATAAATCCCTGTGTGTCCTCCTGCAGCACTCCCGAAGGACAACAGGCAAAACAAGACAAAAACGTCTGACGTGTTGAGTAAAAACTGCTATTTTTAGCATATTTTTAGGTCCGACGTGTTGCTACCAGACGTACAGTGTGAGCAGTCCGGTCGCATGCGAGAACTGGGTCGTGCAGTGTGAGCACCTGACTCGTGAGATCTGCCCTGCGAGGAAGTCGTACAGTGTGAGCTGAAGCTGAGTGCTACGAGTGAAAAAGTCGCACAGTGTACGCCTGGCTTAATCTGCCCCCCACAGATTAACTAAGTGGTAATACCTTATATTCAAATAAAGCTAGATTTTTCTTTAGTTTTCCATATTAAAATGACAAATTTAAATAAATAGATTCTGACTAAATGTTGCCTCAGTCTGTTTCACAGCTTTGTGTCCATGTGAGCTAAAACTGCTGAGTCATTTTCATCCTGAGCCAGCAGCCAATAAACGACTCAGCTCTGTGTGGACTGCTGATCCAGAGATTTGTGTGTTTTAGATCTCAGCCTGTCACATGTCTGCTCTAACCACATGACCCCAGACTAAAGCTTTAGTGACACCAACACAGAATTATCATGCTCACTTTAAAGTTAAATTGAAGAAACAGTCACACAAATAAAAATATTTCAGAAAATCTTAGTCTTGCAAACCAGTTTTCCTTTTGATTTGACCTTTTTTTTTGTTAAAGTGCAAGTAACACCTAAATTAACTATTTTTTTTGCTGGTAACCTGCATAGATGAGTGTCTAATGGTGCTGTAGACATGTGTACTCATTAGTTTGGCAGTTTAGTTCAACTCAATTTAAATGTAATATTTGAGTCCCAAACCGTAATTACATCTCCATCTTCAGGTTAAAACTCTGCTCCACATTTATGTAGAACCAGTTGTGGCTGATGGCTGAGCTGAAAAACGTGACGTTGTCAGCTAATTACTACGTGGCTGCGCTGCACTGGTCTCCAGGTGAGGCAGCCACACCTCCACCTGGCTCAGCCACTCACATGCCGATTGACCCACGCTGGCGGTCAGAGACACTTGCCTCCTTGAAAGAAATGCCCTCCTCCCCTTTTTCATCTATGATCGCAGTTAACAGGAAATCCTCCAGAATGCTGCAGAATCTGTGCCTGCTCTTCTCCTGAGGAAAGTCCACTGTGAGTGTGTGCTTGTGTGCACATGTGAGTGCGTACGCGCTCGTTAACAGCTCGTTTTTAGACAGCAAAACTCCGACAGCGCACACGGTGTGTTGACTGGGGTACCGTCTATCACTGCCTCTGTGCCGCTCTCTCTCTGTCTACCAGGTGACGCTTCTTTTGGAAGTGTTTTCCTAAACGGAAGTGTGGATGAAATAAGTCTCCACACATGCCTTGACTCTCACTTTATAAGAGCATCGTACTACAAAAGAGGATTGAGGCCACTGAAAAAAAATGAATGCAATTCAATATTTTCCTGAAATGGTTGAGTGCTAGTAAAATAAACATGTTTAAATGGACTATAAGGAAGTTTGACAGCCAAAACATGTATAGAAATAATAAATTTCTTCTTTATACATTCTCCTGCAATGCCCTGGTCCTGTAGAATGAGCCCTGGCATTTTTACTGTGATTGCCTGTTTTTCTGTAAAATCACAGCAAAAGAGAGCTGCTCGGGTCGAGCAGTCTGCTTCATGCGCGTTCACGCTCAGGCATCGCCCGTAGCATTTGCTATCCATAGCTTTAAAAAAAAAATTGGTAAAATGGCCTGTATTTGATATAGCGCCTTCTAGAGTCCTGGAACCCCCCCAAGGCGCTTTACAACACAATCAGTCATTCACCCATTCACACACACATTCACACACTGGTGGGGATGAGCTACGATGTAGCCACAGCTGCCCTGGGGCACACTGACAGAGGCGAGGCTGCCGAGCACAGGCGCCACCAGTCCCTCCGACCACCACCAGCAGGCAAGGGGGGTTAAGTGTCTTGCCCAAGGACACAACGACAGCGACAGACTGAGCGTGGCTCGGGGTTCATTCCAGGTGAGTACATAGTTTATTTGAAATGTCTCTTTTACATTAACGGTATATTTTTTTACAGAAATAAGACGCCCAAATTTTTATCTGAGACTCGCCGAAAGGCATTGAATTCACGGATAAAAAAAGATGTGGGTTCAACTTTCATTTTGGAACAATTTTTCAAGCAAAGGAAGGGCGTGATCTGAGCATGCAGGGAGACTGACCCATCATAAACCTTTGTCGGCTATGCTGAAGAGAAAGGTATAGAACCAAATTATTTAATTAATTAGCTGCGCGTTCTCCTGTCCTCTGGGCCACACACACACACACAACGTTCGGCCGGCCGACGATAAAGTGCAGCTACAGAGACAGAGGCACATTATTTTTATCAATTTGCTGTGTTCTTCTGTCCTCCGGGCCACACACACACACAGGACTGTCTCAGGTGTTATTTTCGTTAAGGAGTGTGCACGTACAGCATGGCGCCTCGTGCACGAGCCAACTATTGAAGCTGCAGTTACATTTTTGGCCTGAGGGGGCAATCGCGAGTATAAAAATTCAAAAGTCCGAAAAGTCCCTTTAAATAAAATACTGAATTTAAGTCAGGTTTCGTCTGTTCTTTATTGAAAGTAGTTCGTTAAGGAATAGCATAAAATGGCCAGGGCTGCCCTTAAAAAATATTTTCAACATTTAAAACGAATAATTTTCAATAATTATAATCAATACCAATAAACATGCATTATTTTTATCTATATGCTTTTTGTCCATATCGTCCAGGCCTAATCTGTAGGCCAACAGACCTCATCAACTCTTCATGTCTCCTTTGTTGTGTTTCTAGGAATCATCAGAAATACTTTATTGATCCTGGGGGAAATAAATAAATGTCTCCTCTAACTGATGTGTAATTCTGTTGCCTGGTCTAGCCCCCCCATATCTCTGACGTGACGTGACACAGACACGCACAAAACAGATCATCAGTGAAATCATTCCTCACCTCCGGTGCCGGACTGGGCGGCTTTCGCTCCAGATAAGGTCAACAGTCCTCCAGATTTTAAGTGCTGAGCAGCAAGGTGGCTGGAGATGGTGGACGTCCACACGCTTTGTTTCCACATCAAATCTGTGTTTTTGTAGAAATCTGAAAAAGATGAGGAATTACATTTTATAGATATAGAAAAAAATACATTAACATCCTAGTAAAAATAAATAAATACAGATTTATGGCACAGTCCAACCTCTCACACATCAAACAGTCACATCTGTTTATATGGGAAATTTTGAATTTGCAGTCTTTTGACAGACAGTCATAAGAAAGTGGAGGCAGTCAATTAAAATGACCCATGTTATTTTACTGGAAAAGGCAGAATTTACAGTCCTGCCAAATATAAATGAAATATGAATGGTTTCTTAGATCGTAATAAAACTTTCAGCAGGCCTGACTTCAAATAAATGCATGGTTATAATTTTCATAGAACACAGAAATATTTCACCAACTAAACACGTTTATCTTAACCGAGACAAACTAAAGAAGTTTTGGCTGATTATTAGTTTAAACAAACAAAAGTGTTGAACTCTGACCTTTGGAACTACAGTTTCCTCCCGCCCAGCCGCCTGCCACACACAAGATAGCATCAACCTTCTGTTCCCCCAGCAACTGGGCCACATCTGCCGTCACCTGCAGAAAAAGAGACGATCACCACTGAGGCTTTTTCTGTGAAGCTGCAGGGCTCCAACAGCAGCTGAATTACTTAAATGTCAGCAACGTTTCAGCTCACACACCAGCTGGAGACAATCATATCAGAAAAACAATTACAAGAGAAGATATTCGGAAACCTCTATCACAACAGCCTGTGATAAATACAGTGGTGATTTTTTTTGTGGTTGTTTTTGTTTATTTTTTTGGCAGGGGGGATGATAATCTGGTGACAAATTTGTTATAATTTGTTTTTGTTATATAAAACAACTCGTATATGAACGCAACATTACACCACCCTTGTAAACGTAAATATAAATGTAAAAACTCGATTTGAAATTAATTAAATTGCCAGTACACATTAGATATTAGATTTATATTGAATATTAGACTAGCTTACTGACTACTGTTGACTGTAACAGCACAACACGGTGCCGTTCTAACACCTGAAACTCACCTGCCCAGCCTGCTCGGTGAAAGAGTCGCACAACTTCACTATCACGTTTTCGTTTGCCTCCTCATTAGCAGCCATATCGATGCTGGCGACCCACTGCCCCACAAACACACAACAACCAGTTAGCATAACATTCAGCCTGTTAGCGTGAGGCTAACGCTAGCCGCACTCACTCACCCATCCTTTGGATTTGAAATACTGAACACACTTCGAGCCCAGAGCGCCTTTCCCACCGTACACGATAACCCGATTAGAAGCCATGCTGATACCCTGCTGAGGATCGGTGGTACAAGTGGTACAGCTGCAGCTGAGATATATATATAGAGAAGGGAGGAGAAAAGGAGGTGGAACTCTGAAGAGCAACAAGTCGAAATGCTGCATTCATGGGCAACTCGGAAATACAACATGCAACTGGGATTTGGGCAAAAACGCTCAAAAGATTCATTTTTAATAATTTCTTTAATATTTGAGTGAGCAAAATTTG
The DNA here is from genome assembly GCA_006942095.1 of Nothobranchius kuhntae. NCBI lineage: Eukaryota > Metazoa > Chordata > Actinopteri > Cyprinodontiformes > Nothobranchiidae > Nothobranchius > Nothobranchius kuhntae. Next base: position 45,455 of record SSNQ01034241.1, read on the forward strand.
TGTTTCCTTCACCGTTTTACATTTACTAATCAAGTCTCTAGACTGAGTCACTGTTACATTTTATAGATACAATTTCTAGTTTCAACCAAGGGGCAGTAGGGGGAGAAAAAATGTTCAAAAGATCTCTGTGTGTGTGTGTGTGTGTGTGTGTGTGTGTGTGTGTGTGTGTGTGTGTGTGTGTGTGTGTGTGTGTGTGTGTGTGTGTGTGTGTGTGTGTGTGCGTGTGCGTGTTGATTTTTGTGTGCGTAAGTCTTGATTTGTAACTTGTGTTTACATTTTCATGTGTAACTTCAGTTCTTACACATTGAGTACGCACACACAAATCACCTGGTACACACGGTCAAAACTACATTACACACAGATCAGTTTACAAGTACAAAAAATCCTTTGGAGACTCTTTTCTCACCTGACTGATTTGTGCGTACATGGTGTGTTTGTATGCTGGGTGGAAGCTGGGGCATTCAAATTTCCTTTGGGTTTAGTCTAAACTTGTGTTGACGGGACAAATATGTTTTTCTGTGGAAAAATAGAATATCTCAGGATCCTGTAGTTATAAAAGATGGACCAACATTTAATTTTTAATCATCTAAAATTGTTTATTTAGACATATATGTTTGTGAGCCATGAAAACATAGTGAAAGGGTTATAACAAATGGTTCTCTGACTAGAAAAAAGCAGGGTTCAAAAGGAGAGAGGCACTAGAAGATATAAGACAGAAGTTATAGGGTGCCTAAGTAACACCCATCTACTTTCAGACCCTGGAAGAATGAACAAATGAATGCAAGACATTGGTGCTAAAACACTCTTTTCTAATTTCACTTTTGATGTGCCATGGATTTCAAATATGATGTCCGTGAATTTTAAAGAACAATTTTGATACCAAGAAATCACTTATTTTTGAACGGGGGAAACACTATCTCAGGTTTATTGTCCAGGAGTACAAATGCGCTTCACAAAAGTGACGTCATTGAACCAGAAACAGAGAAAAACAGAGGGAAAATGTCTGTAAGTTAAGCAAACTTCAAATCCTTCCCACAGGAGGAAAGAACCACCACAAATCTGGTCATTTGGTAAGTAGCAGCTACGCTAGGGGGAGGAGACTCTGTGGTGACGTCATATATGTGACGTGCTGATGTAGTCATACTTATTACGAACTTTTACAAGCTGATAAATCTCAAAGGACGTGATCGACGTAATCGAAACACCCATCATTACTTTTCATTTAAATTGTTAGCAATATTGTGCACACACATAAACTGGCCCAAGAGCCACTTCCTTGTCTGGGGACAGTGTGTCAATCTTTCAGACCTATAAAACCTGACTGCAAAGCATGCTGGACTTACTTTTGCTTACTCCAGAGGAAAGATAACCAGGACACTGCACCATCTTCTTGTGCCTTCTCCTGGCTTGAAGCCTGCTTATTCCAGTCAGAGAATTACTGTCATTTATTAGTCATTTCTTTTAAACCTTTGACTACGTTTTCATGGCTCATAAACACATATATGTCTAAATAAACAATTTTATATTATTAAAAATTAAATGTAGGTTATCTTTTATAACTATAGGATCCTGAGATACTCTATTTTTCTACAGAAAAACCTATTTGTCCCGTCAACACAAATTTAGACTAAATCCAAAAGAAATTCAAATTCTCCAGCTTCCACCTAGCATTCAAATGCACCATGTACGCATAAATCAGTCAGGTGAGAAAAGAGTCTCAAAAGCATTTTGTACTTGTAAACTGATCTGTGTGTAATATAGTTTTGTCCATGTGTACCAGGTGTGTGTAGGAGCTGAAGTTACACATGAAAATGTAAACACAAGTTAAAAATCTTTAGTTACACACACACACATAAACTTGGGTTTCCAGAGCGATGCAGCATAAGGGACACAGGCATATAAAAGTACATCTGGTATTGCTCAATATACACATAATGAATATTACATTGATGTTATTGTGTAACAGGATAACATTCTTAGTGCAGAGGGGATGAATGACCTACGGTATTTAAAGATATTGGCCAGAGGCAAAATTCCTTTGAACAGCATGTGTAATTAAGTATTAAAACCTCTGATGAAAAGGGTTTTTGGATTTTCACAGCTGGAATTTAAAGAAAATCTGATGTTATTGACTGGTACGGGAAAAACAGAAACTAGCTTCTGGTCTAAGCCCTGGGCAGCTATTTCACAAGGAGATCTGCAGAATCAGCTGTAGAACACAACCCCCAACTCTGGTGTTTCTGTGTTAGTGTTGTGGCAGAGAATAATGTGCCATCAGCCAGATGTAGCTTCTGAAGCCTCTGCTAGTCAGTCAGATGTTTATTTTTCTGGGATACGGCAATGAGAACGGATATTGGAGTACTTGAGTATATAGTTCAACCGAACTCCGACCCGCTAGCTGGATATCACTACTGGAGGTACAGACATGTTTTGGACGATTTGACTCAGAAGACTCGCGACCCGATTTGGACACTATAATAAACAATCAATGATGAAAAAGAGTCTGCTTCTAGACCTGCAGAAGGAGAAAAAAAGAAAAACAGCACACAACAATACAACAGGAGCAAACAATCACTGTGTCAACCTGATGAAGAAATATAAAATCAACATTGTTTAACTGAACAATCAAACGATAATAAATCACAGTGCATTTAGTGCCAACCACAGCCTTAAGACATGTGTTGAACATGCCCAAGTCCATACTTATGAGAGCACCATGTGAGCACCCGTGTGCATACACGTGCTTATGTGTAAGGTTTCTCAATAGGAGCGTCCAATAGAGTGTGAGGGGCCACCAATCTGCCCCCCAAAGATGTGTAGGAGATGGAAGGAGCTCCAAGTCTCAGCGATCCAGGAGCTACCCCAGAGCACAGAGACCCCGGGGAGACTGCAACCAGAAAAGCCCCCGCCCCCCTCAAGAGGCGCAGAGGATCGCCCCGAGGGGTCACAACCAGCAGCCGGCAGAGTCCCGGGGGATATCAGCGGCAAGCCCACAGGCCCGCCCGCAGCCTCCCACCCCGATGTCGGCCGAGCCCGGAACCCAGCGACTTGGGACCCAGAGGCGACCACCCCTGCCGGGGACCCAACAGAGCCCAGGGACTCAGATACCACGCACTCAGGTGCGTCGACATGGTCGGGAAATAGAAGGGGGTGCGCGGCTAAATAAGTTTGGGAACCACTGCTTTAGAATGTTGTTGAGTTTCTGCCCAGAGTTTAGAAGTTCAGCGGCGTAGAGATTCTTTTTCGCCATCTGTGGTTTGACAGCCTTGTTTTGAGTCTGTTTGACATTTGTTTCTCATTTAACTAACTAATGTTCTGAGCTTTTTGCAGCTGAAAATTCAGCCTTTCTAGTACTGAAATATTTCCTACAGTGTTTTTGTGCAAATTGCCTTCAAGACTCTTAAGAGAAAATAATAATTGATGTTTCTCATTGTTTAATATCTAATTCTTGTTCTCTGTCAAACGTTTGAATGCTCAAAGCTAGATCATCAGATTGACGCTATTTGAACTCCACAGTTTTGGTGGCTTCAACTTATTTAGAACGTTTGTCCTTCAGCGACTGATTGTCTGAACTCTGCTGGTCATTTAGAAGCAGTAAGGTGGTGTTTGACTGAGGATTCTGAGGAACAAATGCCTTTTCAGGTTTGGCTGTGTTATCTACTCTGCTAATTTTCAATAAAATAGTTATTAATTATTGTAATATTCAAATAAATCAAGATAACTAAAGCGCTGGCTGAAGAACAATCAGAAAAACGATCTGGTATCTCTTGGGAACCCAAAGTCAAACGACAAACAACTGTTTTTATGAAACACTGCAAATAAAAAAAAACACATACGAGATAACTGTACCCCCCCCCCCCCCCCCCCCCCAAAAAAAAAAGAAGAAGAAAAAACAAAAGAAAATGACTGGTCAGAAAGAATTTGCTAGTTTTTGCAAAATTGAACCAATTTACATTGCTGAGTTTATGAAGTGAAAGGTCTAATGGAGCAGAAAAAAGAAAGTAGTGTCAAAAAATGTGGTTTGTGTGCAATTATACATTCAGTGCTCAACTTTAAACTCTGACTATTTCAGATTGCTTGGCAAGCTGTTTCTAGTTTCTTGATGAGGGAAACAAGTTTAAAGGAAACGTTCTACATATCTCCCAACTGCTTTGTCTTCCTACATCAGGCACTAGGTGCTGCTGTAACTCTGTGCCTTCCACGACAGAGCAGAGCTACACCTGCTGCTGATATCTGTGGTGTGCCAAAGACGTATGGCATCGAAAACCCCCAGCTCTCATGAATAATACAAACAAGGTGGCCTTGGCTTTCCTGTCAAAGTAGTGAAGCTGCCGATCCTTCACACTCAAATGAATGTGACACACATTTCTGCTACGGGGAATAAATAACTGCTTTGCCAGGTCTGACGCACACCTAATGAAGGAAAGTGTGAGGAAATGTAACACACTGTGTTGTTAAAGTTGTAAACAAAAATATTATTTTATTCCCTTTTGTTTCTTGTTATCATTCAGACACGCACAAGTGCACGTACTCGCACACACATACACACACACCTGTTTCAGTTAAGGTGTGAGATGAGGAGGAGCTCATCGGGCCTCGAGAGTCATGATGCTGACCCAAATCACTTCTCCTCCAGAGCTGGATGATGTACCGAGGAGCAAATAATGATTACACCCCATCGTCTTGCTCTGACCTGGAAGAGGTACCCTGCAGGTTTGTAACTCTGCAAACACATCAGAGAGAATCAGTCAGGAAGGAATCAGAACCTGCCTCATTTTTCTGCACATTTTTGTTTTTTTATGGGATGATGGTGCTCACATAGACAGTGTTACGTTCCCCGGTAACATGGATCCTCTGAGCCCTTGGGGACAAGGACTCTTTGACTCTGCCAAGGACCAGCAGCCTTGTGTGAACTTTGCCCCAAATAACATCAACGGACAGCTCCTGAGCAGAAGCTGCAGCTGAGGCGGATTGGGACTGATTGCGGTTGCCACATGAGGAGGATAAAACATCGTTGGAACCATTACACGAGGAGCAACTCCTACCCATGGGTTGACTCCACTCCATGCTCCCTTTTTTCTCTGTTAAATGGTTTAGTCTGCTAACATCTTGAGAAAGTGCTATTTTAAATGAGAGTAAATCTCTGCACTTTTCTGGTCCAAACTGTGGAGAGGATCTGTTTTAAACTTAGTGGTATTTTTGTTATTAGCTTTAGGATTTTAGTTGTTTTGTTGGTACCAGTTAAAGATAATTTGTGGGTAAAGAAATGCCAAATATTGTGTTTGTTTTGTGTGTAAAACTTCCTGGTCCCAGCTGGGTTTTTGTTTTGTTTGTAAAGTCTTGTAATTATAATTGAACACAAGGAAAGATAAATTATTATTTTACAACCCGTTTCATTCCCTGATTTTTCCCCTTAACTAGAGTCGAGAACGTAATAGACAGACAAGGATGGTATTTCAATGAAGTACCAAAAACAGGGCAACATCTGGGGAGGCTCTTGATGTGGTTTCCATGGCAACCTTTTTTCCTCAACCACTTGAAGTGCTTAATGGCAGATGCCCATTCTGATAGGTCAATTTTAGCTTTCTACTTTTTCAATTTTGGATTTCAGACCATTTTTCAGTTTCTGCTTCAGGTTGTTTTACATTATTGCTGTGCAATGTCCCAAACCATAAACCAACNCCCCCCCCCCCCCCCCCTCCCAAAAAAAAGAAGAAGAAAAAACAAAAGAAAATGACTGGTCAGAAAGAATTTGCTAGTTTTTGCAAAATTGAACCAATTTACATTGCTGAGTTTATGAAGTGAAAGGTCTAATGGAGCAGAAAAAAGAAAGTAGTGTCAAAAAATGTGGTTTGTGTGCAATTATACATTCAGTGCTCAACTTTAAACTCTGACTATTTCAGATTGCTTGGCAAGCTGTTTCTAGTTTCTTGATGAGGGAAACAAGTTTAAAGGAAACGTTCTACATATCTCCCAACTGCTTTGTCTTCCTACATCAGGCACTAGGTGCTGCTGTAACTCTGTGCCTTCCACGACAGAGCAGAGCTACACCTGCTGCTGATATCTGTGGTGTGCCAAAGACGTATGGCATCGAAAACCCCCAGCTCTCATGAATAATACAAACAAGGTGGCCTTGGCTTTCCTGTCAAAGTAGTGAAGCTGCCGATCCTTCACACTCAAATGAATGTGACACACATTTCTGCTACGGGGAATAAATAACTGCTTTGCCAGGTCTGACGCACACCTAATGAAGGAAAGTGTGAGGAAATGTAACACACTGTGTTGTTAAAGTTGTAAACAAAAATATTATTTTATTCCCTTTTGTTTCTTGTTATCATTCAGACACGCACAAGTGCACGTACTCGCACACACATACACACACACCTGTTTCAGTTAAGGTGTGAGATGAGGAGGAGCTCATCGGGCCTCGAGAGTCATGATGCTGACCCAAATCACTTCTCCTCCAGAGCTGGATGATGTACCGAGGAGCAAATAATGATTACACCCCATCGTCTTGCTCTGACCTGGAAGAGGTACCCTGCAGGTTTGTAACTCTGCAAACACATCAGAGAGAATCAGTCAGGAAGGAATCAGAACCTGCCTCATTTTTCTGCACATTTTTGTTTTTTTTATGGGATGATGGTGCTCACATAGACAGACAAGGATGGTATTTCAATGAAGTACCAAAAACAGGGCAACATCTGGGGAGGCTCTTGATGTGGTTTCCATGGCAACCTTTTTTCCTCAACCACTTGAAGTGCTTAATGGCAGATGCCCATTCTGATAGGTCAATTTTAGCTTTCTACTTTTTCAATTTTGGATTTCAGACCATTTTTCAGTTTCTGCTTCAGGTTGTTTTACATTATTGCTGTGCAATGTCCCAAACAATAAACCAACAAACACCACTGTTTCAGAATGGGTCGTTGTTACAGAACTGTTAAGTTACATTCATTTTCCAGCATTATTTGTTATATTTCAGTGTGATTAAGATGTTCTGCTTTTGTTTTACTTTCAGCACCAAAAAGAGAAAGTTTGTTTCAATTCCAAATGCATAAAAATTCATGTCTATTTCATTTTCAATGATTATTCTAGCATGTAATTTTTCATAATTACTCATGACTTTATTTTGTTATGTTTATGAGGTCCTCATAATAGGTGAATTTGATAATCTACATCAGACTCAATTTTGGTTCTCAGAAGGATATTTAGATTATTTATCAAAAGCATTAAATGCTTCTTTAAAAGGTGCATTTATTTTTCACATGAGGCAGCAAACACAACTTGATCATTAAAAAGAGGGTTGATGTTGAGTTAGTCAACAAATAATATATTTTTATGTTTCCTCTGTAGTAAATGTGAACAATTGCCAAGTCAATATTCCAAGTGAAGACTGAGTTAAAGTTAAAATAGTTTTAGATTTGTTCAAGTCAAGCTAAAAGTCATCAGAATTGAGTCTAACTCAAGTGATGGTCACATAATTTGCGTCCACACATCTGGTTGTTATGAACAATTCAATGTAATCATCCCATGGACACAGCCTTTCCAGTATTTTTATTGTATTGTATTTAATTGATTTTCATTGTATTTATGTTAATTCAAATTCCAATTCTAAAATATTGTAGCTTCTTAGCAGGGCTAAGGCTGGATAGGCTAGGGCAAGCTAGGGTTAGGGCTGCATGGTGGCACAGTTGGTAGTGCTCTAGCTTAACAGCAAGAAGGTCACTTGTTTGAATCCTGTCTGCAGCTTTGGGTTCACGTCCCAGCCTGGGGTCTCTGTATGGAGTTTGCATGTTCTCCCTGTGCATGCATGGGTTCTCTCCAGGTACTCTGGCTTCCTCCCACAGTCCAAAAACATAACTGTCAGGTTAATTGATCTCTCTAAATCACGTATCAGACACAAGGCCCATGGGCCAGATGTGGCCCGCAGAGCATTTTTATGTGGCCCGTGAGATAAATATCAAAAATATATTAAAACTGACCCGCTGGCCGATTTTACTGCAAAGACAACAACTCCCATGATGCTTTGCGGCATTAGCACGGAGCCGAAGCACCCCCTCCTTTGTGTTTTTTCCAGCGTCTGCTGCTGGTGTTAAACCAAATTCTGCAACCTATCACAATTTGTGACCCCAGGGGGCAGTGTTGTGTTTTGTTGCATCTGTACATCCTGAATTGGCATAAAAGAAGAAGATGCTGCGTTAAAACCTTAAACTACGTAAGCTTTGAGGAAGTTGTGCGGCGCGGACCATGGTTACACAATATGATAGTGGCCATCACAGAATGTGACCACCTGCATCTCAGTAATACTGCAGATGTCAGAGGTCAAATGCACTTTTTTATAAACTTCCTCATCAGAGAAGTTACCAGAAACAGTTTGTGTGATGTAAAAGTTATTATAACTGAAGTTACAGTAAGGTCATACAATATGATAGTGGCTATCACAGAATGTGGCCATCTGCATCTCATTAATAATGCAGATGTCTTTAATTTTCATTAAAGATAATAACAACAAAAGGCGTTTCGTGATGCTTGTGTCATTTTGTTTCCCTTTTATGGTAACTGGTAAATGGCCTGTATTTGATATAGCGCCTTCTAGAGTCGTGGACCCCCCCAAGGCGCTTTACAACACAATCAGTCATTCACCCATTCACACACACATTCACACACTGGTAGGGATGAGCTACAATGTAGCCACAGCTGCCCTGGTGCGCACTGACAGAGGCAAGGCTGCTGAGCACTGGCGCCACCGGTCCCTCCGACCACCACCAGCAGGCAACGTGGGTTAAGTGTCTTGCCCAAGGACACAACGACAGCGACAGACTGAGCGGGGCTCGAACCTGCAACCTTCCGATTACAGGGCGAGCACTTAACTCCTGTGCCACTGCCGTCCCAACATCACACATGAGTGGCATTGGAGTGACAGAAAAAAAAGTAGCAACCAGATAATCTGCGGTGGTTTCTAATAAACTGAGGATGTGGATCACAACTATTTATTTCAATAAATGGAGGTTCTGAACATTTTACCTGCTGATCTCGCATGTTGTAAAATCAATGTTTAACGTTAGCAAACATTTCTTGTCAAATCCCTGCTCATCGCTGCATTTATTGTCCAGTATGTTTGCAATAAACATTAACAAACGCTCTTTTTAATATCCATGGTCCGCGCCGCACAACTTCCTCAAAGCTTACGTAGTTTAAGGTTTTAACGTAGCATCTTCCTCTTTTATGCCAATTCAGGATGTATAGATGCAACAAAACACAACACTGCCTCCTGGGGACAGAAATTGTGATGCGCAGAATTTGGTGTAACACCGGTGTCTGCAGCTCCGCTGTCTCGGACAAATTAAACACTCCTCTCACTCAGCGCCGAGTTTACTCAGTTATTTGCTGACGTTGAAGCCCAGAAACGGAGATTTTAACCGCTCAGTAATGTGTTCACGACTGAAAGAGAAAGTTTTCCAACTAACTTCCAGACAGAGCTGATATAACTCCAGCGAACAGCGACACGCTCAAATCAGCATGACTCTGTGGCTGCTGTAGTTTTTATTTTTTCTCCCCGACACACAACAACGTGGTCAAGCTGCTCAGACATGTTCAGCAGCACAAACTTATGTGAGCACCTGTTGTCATCTAATGTTCTCATTATTATGATGAAGATGAACAAAACAACAGGAGTCTCCTCCTCACCTCTGGAAAAGATGAGCATCACAGTAAACCAGTGGAAAAAACTGAGCTTTAAACATTCTGATTTTATGCTCGTTTTCTGCTCCAAAATATGAAAGTTAACAGGTGAGATATTGCATTTTCATTTAAGATAAATTTATATTTTTATTTTGTTGTTGGCCCGTGAGAAAAGATTTAACCTACAGTAAAACAGGAAGTGGAAAGGCTGCAGATAGATGAAAATCCCTTTATTGTTCCTCAGTGGGGAAAGCTAGACGTCACAGCAGCGATGACACTTATTACAGGAGAAAAAAAGGGAGAATAAAATATAAGAAAAATGAATAAACAACAAGAAAACATAAATTCTGAATAGATTTTTAAAATGCTGATTATACCACAAGTATTGAATACCACTGATGCATTTTATTTAAAACTGACTTGCTCGTGTGTAATTTGGTTGTTCCACATTCAGTGTTAATGCAAAAATAAGTTTGTTTCCAAATTAAAAGGTTCAAAATTGCATATATGTTGATAAAGAAAATGTGCAAATTTGCCGTCACTTTTTCAAAAAATATTAAGTTTGGCCCGCAACTTCGTCCCAGATTTTTATTTCGGCCCTGTGTGAGTTTGAGTTTGACACCCCTGCTCTAAATTGTCCCTAGGTGTGAGTGTGTTTATGATTGTTTGTACTGTGTGTCCCTCTGTTGCACTGTAATGGACTGGCAACCTGTCCAGGGTGTACCCCACCTGCATGCCCAGAGACTGCTGGAGATAGGCACCAGACCCCCTATAAGGATGAGTGGGTAAAGATAATGGATGGATGGATAGATATTTTTCCCCTTCTATCCACAAGATGTCACCTAATTCTTCTTTGGGCTTCACGACTTCCGCGTACCCCACCAATTTTAATACCACCAATCCACTTCAACGGATCTGTGTTTTTGTTTGTTTTTTATCTTTATAGATTAGATCAAAACAAAAAATGCTTCAATGTAGACAGAAACACTCTGCCTATAAATTCTCAAGCGTCCTTTTTACATGTCCTAATGTGCATCATTGGTGCAGAGTTTGATTCCACTCATTCACACAGATTTCAAGGACAAAATTATAGTTATAGTTTAAAATACTCACCCAAATGCTCCTTGTTGGATTTGAAGGGCATCAAACTCATAATTAATTTGTAACAATAGAGCAACTCAGTCATTTAGTTGTTGCACTTTCAGGGTGTCAGCTCACTGACGTCATTTAAAACATATTTATTTTAACCAATTAAATTCAGGAACACTCATGAGATCTAGATCTAAATTTAAATGAGATTTGGTGTCAAATACAGATTTATTTCAGAGATCAATCACAGGGAAGAGGCAGAGGAGAAATACTATGGTTTTTAAACCGCACCTCATCTAAGTGCATTTTATCATATGGCAGATTTATGGCTGTAAGCATGTCATCGCAGCTCTAACAATGAAATGTGCATAGATGCATCTG